>ML780077.1:457984-475724 GCA_009831015.1 Picea engelmannii | reverse complement strand
ACATTTGATTGGTTTATTGTCTTTTATAAAAGACTAGTCTTATTGATTGGATTGGATGCATACATAAATTACTAAAGGGTGATAGTTATTGATTATTAGTACATGCCCGAGACTTGTATGTACTAGCTACACATGCATTTCTTATACATGTACACTAGTATGTATGATCTCTCTTGACTTACTTACTAATATTGTTGGTTAATTGTTATGAATGTGTGAACCATGTTTCTTTTCCTTTGTACCATGAGATTCCTTAACTTCGGGACGAAGTTTCCTGAAGGGTGGGTGTATGTAACAACCCTGCTTAAATAGATGTATAGGGATGATTAATTATAATTAATTTGATAATCCTACTATCCTAATATGTTAGTTAAACAATAATTATTTCTTAAATAATATTAACTAATTAATTATTATTAATTATTTGTCCATGATTAATTAATTATTAATTGAATCATTAATTAATTGAGTAAAGAATTAAAGGGTGTTAATAATTTAATGTATTAAATATTTATGTATACGGGGGGGGAACATACATTAAATAATGGGATAAGATAATAAATAAAGGAATAAGGAAATTAATGAAGGGGGAAGAGTCAGTGAAGGGGGAATATGATGGGGAAGAGTCTTACGGGAAGGGAATTCTTTTGGAGGGAGGAGAAAACATTTTGGGAGGATGATATATATTTCTGTGGGAGATTTTCTGTGGGATATCTGGTGTGAGGAGTTTGGATTTGGGGGTTTTTGGTGAATCAGAAGCAGGGGGCACCGGTTTGCTGGGGTTTTTGGGCACAGGGGCCAGGATATCCTTACGGTATCCTGGAGCTAGGGAGTCGGATAGGCTGCTCCTAGATGGCAGGGAGGAAAACACAGTTTTGGGTAGTGTTTGACATAGTTTCAACTTCAGCATTGGACCAACGGAGCAACGGGATTTAGCATCAGAACCAAGTAATTTATTTATGAAATTGCTAAGTTAGGTGGATGAATATGTAATCTATTTCATGCTGTGGTTAACTTTAATTATTTTGCTGAATATTACATTCTTTTACGATGATTAATGAAATGTTATGCATTGAAATAAATTTATGTTTAATTATACGAAAATTTCAGGGTTTAATTAATTAAGGTTCCTACACATCTGCAACCTTGTTGAAATCATTCGATGGACATATGTTCCATCCCCATGGGATAATCACCACCTTACCCATCGATTTAGGTGGTAATATTGTCTATGTTGTTGTGGAGGTTGTTGATGTACCTCTCGAGTACAATTTGTTACTCGGGTGCACTTGGTTCTACAAGATGACTAAATTTGTCTCATCATTATTTAGGGTCTTAAGCTTCACTCATCAAGAGAAAATAGTCACGATTGATCAACTTCCATTTTGTACCCCAAAATTTTGATCCAATGCATGATCTAATGTACCCTTTGTCGGTGATGCCCAACAATATTAAATGAGTGTTGGTGTGGGGATGTATAAATATTATTCACTAATGGGAGCATTTCCTCTTCCCCCACCACCTCCTGCTATGAACATTTCTCCTATCAACAAGATTTCATCATTTACCAGTGGATCCCTCATTTCTATTGATCCTTGGGTGGTACCTCATTCCGATGATGTTGAATCATATGGAGAATCCATTCCTCTCACCCCCATAGATATTTCCTATCATGCAATCTAGTCAACATCTACTCACTCTGCTTTGGATTCCGCTCATGATGTGGAATTTGATCAGTACCCAAGGCCTTCCCAGGCCATTACTCCTCTTCGAGCTTCTGATAACTTCCTTGATATTGAACTGTCATTCGATGAAACTATCATGGAACTCATGTCTTCACCTGATAATCAATGGGAGGATATGCACCATTGAGCGTATTTTCTTCTTGATATGGAATAGTTGCAAGATTGTTGACTCATAAAATGGTCAACTAGCCATCTTCCTACAAATGGTTGTAAGGCATGCGAATAATTTTTATTTATTATCTATCTATAAACTATAAATACATAAATATAGGTGGGGCTCCCTAGTTTAAAGGAGAAATCAACATACTTTTTCCTCTAAAGAATGATCTTTTATAGCCTACATCAGTTTTATTGAGACACTTTGATGCATCAGTCATTGTTAACGAAATTTTGGAAGTGACGGTCAAAAGACTATAATTCATGTCTTGGTTATTAGCAACAATGAATGGCCTTATTCATACATAAATTTGTTGTTTTATTTATTAAAAGGGTTGGCATATATTGAATCTTTCATATGAAAATCTTGTGATAAGGTGAACTTTACATTTAAATTTTTGGTTATATTCGATGGTCCAATGTTAAACGATACTCAACAAATTAACATAAATTTGTAAGAACTATCAAGATGTTGTTAGGAAAGAAGAGGCATGATAACTTTTAAATGTTGGAAATTTTTTAAAACATAACGCATATGGTATATTGTGTTTTTTTCATAGCACATGAAATTTACGTCGGTAAAATATATTGTCACATCGAAAGGGTGGCAAGGAATGTGGTTTAATATGAAAGGAGGAAATTTGGTAAGTCTCGAATACTGATCCATATGATATAAAGTATTTGTTGATTGGGCACGGGGTTTGTTGCATACTTGGCATATCATATCACATTATTATTGGTTGTAATTTCTATTGGAACGATGATTTGGAAAATGAATTAATGTTTTTGTTGGGACGTGAGTCTCATGCATTGAATGAATGGACGCATGTTTTTTGTAAGGTTACCACCCCAAAACATTCTGGTATTTTCATTCTGTTTTGGAAGTGAGCTATGGAGAAACTATTGTTCGACCCTTTTGGTGGCAGTTTGAATATGAAACTCATTGTTTTGAAAGAAAAAAAGAGTATTTAGTGAAGTTATGTTTTTGTAACCAATACCCATCAATGTGTATTCGATGTTTTTCATAATAATATAGAACACTCTCTGTTGATTATGAATATGCATGTTGCTTTGCTCGTGAATTCATCCTAAAATTCGGTTCAGTTCAACTTCATTGTTGATTTCCATGGTCCATATATATCAAATGTCATAAAGTCTTCTTGGGTTTTACAAAACTATTTCAAAGTTATTCTTCCTTGACATATTTATAGTGAAAGGGAGTAGTAAACTCCTAGTCCATGAAGATATAGTCTAATTGTTGTTTTTGTTTAAACAAAAAAGGGGATCACTCCCCGACTTTCCCTTTATTTGTGAGTTTATACAAATCCCTTCTGTCATCTTGATATATAACATTCAATTTACTGAAGCCTGTGCCATGTGAAACGTTTTTTTCTTGCAACTAGGGTTTTTGGGTTTCCATGTAATGGGTTGCACCTTTCATTTTCTTTTGTTGAAAATTTCCAGTCATTACACGAAGGGCGATATTGGTTCTGGGTTGATTCCAACTATATTTTTAAAATAATTCCACTGATCTATTTGATTAATATCAGAAGTTAGTGTTGTCTTATTGAAAAATCCTAGGGATGTGCATCCTTGTATGTCGAAGCATATATTTCGATCCTTGTAATTTTTTTTGCTATCTCTGAATTTGGTATCCCTAATCTTCTTTAAGGAAAAATGATAACCTCTAAAGAAATGAATCACATGTTTCAATATTTGGTCTCTTTTTGGAAAAATAACTATTATGTATCATTTTCTTAGATGGATAAGAATGACTTTTCTTGAAAATAATAAGATCACAACTCAAATATAGATATGTCGGATGTCATTTCAGACTTTTTCAACTTTGATTTATGAAAAAGGATAATTGTAATAGTTAATATCAGTTTGCAAAAATACGAATGTTGTCATTCCATTGGTATCGGTCATATGATAATTTATATTCGAACAAGATTTATTGAACCATTTGTTTGAAATTGAAAGAAAATATATGTTGGTATTATCAATGAAAATTGATTTTACAAAAGAATATGTAAGGGAATTATAAGTATAAAGGTTTCAGTTGAGATGGGCTTATGGATGCATGTTATTTCTCATGGTTTGTTTATTAAGTGGAATTGAGATTTTTTGAATCCTTGAATGTTTTATTTTATTAAGTGGAATTGAGATTTTTTGAAGCCTGGAATGTTTTATTTCATATAGTCAGTATCATTTCCCTCATGTACTCACTTTCCATAAGTTATTCCTTTTTCCTAGATTCATGTGTCATTTTTAAAATTTCATTTATTTCCCCCCTATGTTATGAAATTAAAAATTTCCTAATTAATTGTTGTTAATATTGGAAACAATATTGGGTCATGATTGAGACATGTATATGGTTGTGGTCAGATTTTGAAAAAAATAAGTTGTAGGCTAGTTATCTTGACAAGTTTTAAATCTTACTTCACGGCCAATTCCTCCATTTTTTTTCACTTTCCATGTGTTATTCCCAACTCCCAATGGCATATTCATTTGATTGCATAAGTTCTTTCCCCATGATGTATGGTTGATTTTTGACAATAAAAGAATGAAAAAGGTTGATATAAGTTGACAAGGAAATTAAAAGAGATGGTTGACTTCATGATAAACTATTTTATGAACATGTGTCATCTCATTTCCCTACCATTATGTCATTTTTTTCACATTTCAACGCTATCATATTTCCCAAATACATTATTTCTCCCATGTACTTGAACAATAATTACTTATGTTATGAAAAGGAGTTGAAGGATAGAATTGATATCTTGATTATTTCCCCTCCCTTTCATTCCCTTCATTTCTTGCATGTTCTTTGTTGTCAACGGAGTTGTTCAAAGTTATGTTAGGAAAATTAGTATTTGATGTTTATTGGCTATTGTATGCATACTCTAACTTTTTCTTACACTTATAGATAAAAAAAATTCAGAATAGGTAGTGGTGGCAGAGTAAACAAGGGAAGAGGGAGGAGACCTAATGAATTTTGGGGAAATAAAAGGCTCTATTTCAAAATCCATTTCGATGTTGACTCCAAGGAGTTTAATCAACTCCTACATAATGGTTTCTTGAACTTAGTAGGACAAGGGGATTTCCAACCCCATCCTCCACATGTAATACCTCCACTCTAACCCCATCCAAATATTTATGAAGTCCTTTTGCAACCACATGTTTCATTACCACCTGAGATTCTGAAAAACAATATTTGAAATGAAATTGTCAATCCTCCTCAACATCAAGCTCAAGGATGGCCCACTACCTCCTTTCCTTTACCTCCACCTCCTCCAAAGTGGTCATCACTCCATATTACATCATGTTCTTCTCATTCCCATTCCACTCAACAACCATTGAGGAAGCTCAAATATCTAGCCCAAGAACCTGATCCCAGTAAAGAAACATGACATTCCCAATATGTCAACTCTCACTAGTCAATAAACTCATAACATTCAGTAATTTCCCATGCCCAATGCAATAAAATTGAAAGTAAACATATTTCCTTTGAGGACATGCAACCAGAAGCATAAAAAACATGAGTTAAAGAACCAATAGATGAAGGTATAGAATTCGGGAAGGTAACAAAGCCTAAAGGAAGTGATAAGAGGCAATTTACCTCACACAAAAAATATGACTTTTAAATTTACAGTGTTACTTTGATATTTTACTGTTGAGGACAATTTTTTTTTGGATAGTGGTATGTTTGATCAGACTGATTAATTATCATTTTGGTTATTTACAAAACAATTTATTTTGAGACATATTGGTGATATATTCATTTTTGACATGTTATGATAGCCTTTGCCTAAGGAAACAAACTAATATATTTATTTTGATAAATATATATTCATAATTTGGGATTCGCAAGGATGTTTAAAATTATTTTCACATGGGCTGATTTGAATATGGGTTATGTTGATATTGACATGGATATTTGAAATAATTAAATTGAATCTATTTTAAAGGAGGAAAAACGAGAATATTATTTGACAATTAAAAGAATAATTATGGGGTTCCCACCTATTAGTTAGTATTTATTTATCCTTATGTTTAAATATTATTATTAATTTATAAAATTGTCCACATTACTAAATTAGTTAATGACATAAATAAAAGTAGTTGTATTTCTCAAACTACTTTTGAGAAGAATAAGAGAAGATTTCAAGGGACAAGCAAAGGGGGAGTGATAGAGAGAACAACTTTGATAATGTCTTCTCTTGCTTATTAAGTGAGATTTATTTTCTAATTCATCCATCTCTGAAATACATAAGTTCTAAGGACTTCTTGTTGATAGCAGGATCCTACTAAAGGTGGAAACAAGGAGTGCTAAGAAGTATTGATTTGCTAATATACTTCACAAGGTTGATCACCTATCTCTGATAGTTTACAAATTCTTGTTATATTTATGGACTAGTTTTCAGTACTGATTGAGGCTTTGTGCAGAGTCAAGGCAATGAAATTTTTGGCTTATCATTCAACTTTGTTTTATTCTTGGTTTCACTTGATGATACAAGTCTCATTTGAGTTTTCTATGTTACCTTTATCAAATCTTTTATTTCTAAAGTTGTTCAAAAATTCAAAAATGTTTTCGGTTATGAATGTTTTCTTTCTTTTTTTCATTTTGACGTACTTAAATTATAAAATACAACATTAATTCCAAGGACATGTTTCTTGAGAATTAATTGAAATTTTTGTAAAAGAGGCTATAAACATAGGGTGACAATCCCGATTATTTTTCTCTAGCCAAGCAAAATCTGAAAATGTTGGTATTAAGATAGATCATTATTTTACATCAACATTTATTTAGTGACCATACTCGGGAAAATATTCAATATTTCTCTAGTATTCGTGTCTTTCTACTGTAATTACTCTACATTTTATGTGTTTGACCATGTTTATTTTTCTTATTATTTTATGTTTTTATGACCATACATTTTGTGCATCAACCTAACATTTTACAAGGTTTAGATGATCAAACCAACATTTCTTTAACCTTATTTTAACAAAATTTTGGAAACAACCCGCTCATGATATTAACTTAATCAATCTTGGGAATTTATTTCTCAAGATATCATAATTAGAGAATAGTGGGAGGCCCAACAAAGGCTTGCCAGAAATCATCCTTCTCATTAATTTTTTTTTCTTATGTCCTTTGGTTCACATTTTTATCGAAGAGAGATTTATCTCCATAAATTAATCATGTATCTGAAATAAGAAGAAGAAATGTTGTCATTGAACACATACATGGAAAACATCGAAAATAATTGTCTAATTCTTCGATCTCATTAATATCTTTTTTTTCTATCACCTTCAAAATGACATCTTATGGTTCTTCTTCTGGGATTGGTAAATATTCTTCTTCATAGGAATATTCCTCTTCTTTGATTGGGATTATATTTAGTCATCAAATTCCAGTCCAATCTACCATTAATCATGCAAGTTAATCAAGAAGTTTGGTTTATTCTAGTTTGAGGAAGATGCCAGAACTAAACCATGGCATGTGTCCTCACCACTAAATATTTCTCCAACTACTAATCCCCTCCTAAATTCAAATATCATTTGCTAAAGTTTTCAGGAAACAACACTATTTATACTAAAGAATATCTTAGTGAATTTTCTATCGCATGTCACAATATAGGAGAAAATGATAATGATACATGTATGCGATTATTTGTTAACTCTCTAGAAGGGAATGTTGTTGCTTATTTTTTTGAATTTCCTCCCAAATTATTTTCCAGTTGAGATGAATTAGTTTACTGGCTTAAATCAACATATCGACAACCCAAGAATCCAACAGATTTATTAAAGGATTATAATAACATTGTTTTTACAAATGGTGAAACCATTAAATATTTCAATCTTAAATTCCCCAAATTGTACAATCAAATCCCAAAACTGATCTATCCTCATAATCAAGCTGATTTCATTCATTATTATAATCTGTTTCCCTCTTCTTATGGTCATAGGTTAGAAGAGAAAAATATGGCAAGACGAGGGTCTGCAGTCCAGAGTTGTTTGGAATATGAAGAAAAAATGGAAATAATGTGTCTTCCTAAGGAGGATTTTGTTAAGCAGACTGAAATGTCAATTGTCATACAACTAGTTCAAGATAAGATCAATTGAATGATTTCTTTTGAAAGGAAAGGGATCACTACCAATTCAATACATGTTGAATCTTGTTCTCAAGTTGTTTTGAGAAATCATATTGTTAATTCTCTACCTTGTAATCATCCAAAGGATCTTTTCTCAAGGGATATGTGTAGTTTTTGCGATGACAATCATGAAGAGATCACTTGTGAAGTTAAGAAAAAAGCACAAGAAATAATATTTAGCAAAAGAAGTAAAAAACTTTTTCTTCCTTAGATTTCATTCTCGAAGAATATGTGATGTTAGTGAACACCCGAAGTAAATCTTACGTTGACAAGGGAAAGGGTGGAACTCCTAAAACTACATTTGCCCCTAGTAATTCCTCTCCGAATACAAATCCTCAGGTTGACAGAATTGCACAAATTCAAGGGGTTTTGACCTCTCTATCTTCGTCAAAGTATAATATACTAAAACAAATGGATAACATAAAATAAGATGCAACTCTCCTAGACTCCTGGACATGGTTGATGTCCCCGAGACACAACAACATCTTAAAAAATATATGGAAGGTAAAACTTCCTCAGTAGCTAGTTTATCCAAAAACCTTGATGAATAAGACTCACATGTAAATAGATTAGGTGTAAATAATTTCAAAAATTATGTAAAAAATCCAACTTTTTATATTTCTGTAAATATTTTTGATAGAATAGCCCATTGTTTCCTAATATATGGTGGGTCTGGACCTAGTGTAATGTCTAAGATTATTATGGAAGAACTTGGCCTCTCTTGTACAAATTAAAATGTGAGAAGCATGTTATCCTATAATAACCAAAAAAAATCTACGATAGGTGAGATTAAAGATGTAACATTAGTCCTTTACACCCATCCAGAAATCAAGACCACTTTAAATATACAAGTTATTGATATGCCTGCTAGCAATTATTCGATCATTTTGGGTAGAGATTGGCATGATTTAGCAGGTGGTTAATTATATTTAGATGGTTCTCAACTGTCTATTCCCATAAATGGAAAGAATATAATTATGTTAAATTAAGGATGAATCTCACCATACATTGAAAGGGTTCCTCAGTCGAATGTAAACTTCATTGAGGAAGATATGGGTGTTTATTCAATTTTCAATGACAAAGATGACATTTATTATGAAAAACCTTATGATTATGAAGACAATATTTGGCATATTCACTTTCACGATGTGTGTTCAAATGAAGGTAATGTGGTGGGAATTATCTTATAATCATCGATAGGTAAAATTCATAATTTTTCCTATAGACTTGATTTTTCCTACACAATTAATGTAACTGAATTCAAAGCCCTACTGTTAGGCATGGAAAATGCTTATAATTTAGGTTGTGGTCATCTTAATGTTTTCAAAGACTCATGAGTTGTTTTTAATTTGTTTAGGAAAATTTGTACGCCCACTAACAAGTTACTAAAGAGATACCCCCAATTTTTTGGGGCATTGATCCAAACTATATTGTCATTTAACATCACTCATATTAAAAGGGAGTTGAATTCTATTGCTGACAGGTTAGGTGTTTTTGAATCTTCTTATACAAAACAATTACTTTATCAAAGACCTGATTGCATATTATTATCCTTATACAAACCTCATCTTTCTAAAAATGTGCAATCTTGGAAGGTCTTTCCCAATGATGAAAGCATATGTTCTTTCTTGTAAAATGAGTTCTATAAGCCTAAGAAAATAATTTCTCTTGGAGACAATAAATTTCCTAAAGGATTGACTCCTCTCAAGAACTCATTTTCAACAAGTGATTTTGGCATCCATGATGATAAGAAGGAGGGTGATTCAAAATGGAAAATAGGGGATTTGATTCCCTTGAAGATTTTAACTCCTAAACGACCAAAAATTTTAAAATTTGAAGCTCAATGTTCCGAAGAAGAAACGAATAAATTTATGGATTTGTTTTGTTCTTTTAAGGATGTTTTTTCTTGGTCGTGTGAGGATATTCATGGTTTTTATCCTAGTATTATCCAACATGTTATTCCAATTAAGGAAGAAGCAAAACCGGTTAGGTAGAAACATAGACCTATTAATCCCGCACTTGAATCTAGAATCAGAAAGGAAGTGGAAAAGTTTTTGAATTCTCACATGATCTTTCCAGTTAAGTATTTAGAATGGGTATCTAATCTTGTTCCTCTAAGAAAGAAAATTGGAGAATCATATTCTGTGTGGATTTCCACGCACTAGACAAAGCTAGTGTTAAATAAAATACCCCCCCTTCTAATATGGAATTAATTTTATATCAAGTTGTTGGATCTCAAATGATGTCCCTACTCAATGGTTTTTCAGGTTATAATCAAATAAGAGTTACGAGGACTGATAAATACAAAACCAAATTTATTACTCATTGGGGAAATTTTTCTTATGAATGTATTCCTTTTGGTTTATCCAATGCAAGTGCCACTTTAAAAATAGCTATGCAAATAGCTTTTGATGATCTCATTGGTAAGATTATTCAATTATATCTTGATGATTTAACTATTTATTCAAAAAATCAATTAGATCATTTTGATCATCCTAGGAAAGTCTTTTTATGATGTAGAAAATTTGTTATGTATTTAAATCCTAAAAAGTTTGTTTTTGGCATTACTCAAGGTAAACTCCTTGGTCACATAGTCTCAATTTCTCGAATTAGTATAGATCCTGAAAGAGTTACCGCAAACCAAAATATTTTGGCACCTACATCTAAAAAGGAAATACAATCTTTCATGGGTAGAATAGGTTTTGTTAGAATATTTGTTCCTAATTTTGTTGTGATGGTTAAACCTATTCACAATATGATAAAAAATGACCAATATTTATCTTGACAAAAGATATCGAAAATGATTTTGTAGCAGTTAAAAAGGAAATCAGTTCAACTACAGTCTTGGTGAAACCAAACTTTAATAAAGAATTTATCATTTACACAAACTCAACAGAAGAAGCAATTTATGTTGTCCTTCTGCAAAAGGATTTTCAAAATAATGAGAAGCCTATAGCCTATATGAGTAAGATCTTATCTGATGAACAAATCAAGTATTCTTATACTGAAAAACATGCTTATTCTCTCGTTAATGCTATAGATAAATTTCTCCACTTCATTCTTGGTAATCACTCACAGGTAAAAGTCCCTTTACCTGCTATCAAGTTTTTGATTTCACAAACTCATCTTTCAGGAAATCTTGAACATAGACTTGCAAATATTCAAGAACATTATCTAACGATTACTACTTCCAACACTATTAAGCGATGTGACTTAAAACTTCACTTGGCTCATCATCCTGAACCAAGAGATTCTTTTGAAGAAAATGAAAATTCTTTGTCAACACTCTTCTTTATTGAAAATCAAAATCTTGAGTTTTTTGAACATCCTTGGTACAAGGACATAATTTACTACTTACAATATAAAAAAATTCTTGATCATTTAGAATCTCATCACGAAATGAGGTTGCGACTTGAAGCCTCCAAATGTCTCATTTTGGGAAATTCATTAATTTGAAGATTTTCTAATGGGTTGTTATTACGATGTATTGATGATACTACAACCTAGAAAATTCTAAAACAAATGCATGGATCAACAGATTCAAATTTACAAATTGGTGGTCATTTTGTAACAAAGAATATTTCTTTCAAAATTATAAGAAAAGGGTATTACTGGCCTTTTATTTTCAAGATTCTCTTAAATTTTCAAGGGCTTGTGATAAATGTCAAAAATTAATTGGTAGAGGACAATTTTTGGCTATGCCTCTGCAACTTGTTCTTCTTGATTTTCCATTTTCCAAATGGGGTTTAGATTTCATTGGTCCAATTAGTCCTCCATCTTCAACAGGACATATTTTTGTACTCACATCTAAAAACTACTTTACTAAATGGACATAAGTTGTACCACAAGATGAGCAGGTAATATCTTTCTTGGAATCAAACATTTTCTCTTTTTTTGGTCTTCCTCTTGAAATTGTTTATGAAAATGGCCCAACATTTATTTCTTCAAAATTCACTCAATTTCTTATCAAATTTGGTGTGAAACATTTCACTTCTTCTACCTATTATATGCAAGGGAATGGGAAGGATGATTCAACTAATAACAATACGATCAAAATTTTGAAGAGAATAGTAGACGACAAGCCCCATTAATGGAACGCATTACTTACTCATGCTCTTTTGGTAGATAGAACCACAACCAAGTCTAGCACTGGCCATACCTTTTTTTCAGATATTATATGACCAAGAAGCCATCATGCTTGTAAAACTAGAACTAAACTCACTTAGATTGGCATTACATGATGAAGAATTAAATTCATTGGATATTCCCAAAGAATTAATGCTTTGCTTTCCCTAGAGGAGCAAAGAAAACACGCTTTATAAAATTTAAAGAAAATGCAACAAATAGTTAAAACATATTTTGATAAGAAGACTAAATCTACCATTTTCAAAGTTGATGACAAGGTATTGCTTTGGTATGTGGCTCATGCTGATAAAGGAAATCATTCAAAATTTCAAAAGTTGTGGCTAGGTCCATATACGATCGCCTATGTCATAGGTAACAACTCTTATTTTCTTAAAAATATGGAAGATAAATTGTTTTCATTCACAATGAATGGCTCACATATGAAGAATTATGTTGAGCCATATTGATTTAGTTAACTTATTTTAATGCTTCTTGTATATATTCTCTTGTACACTTTTCTTTTATTCTTAGTTGTACCCTTCTCTTTCATAACATTTTTGATACTTTATTTTTCTTCAGCATTTACTTTTGTTATTTGTTTTATTTTAAGGATATTTGCTTGCCATGCCAACTTCACATTATATTAATCTTTCAAAATCAATAAGAGTAGAAAGAGACAGATGATCTCCTTGGGTTCATAATACTACTTATGTAGAAATTGGAAAACCTACAGGAAATTTTCTAATTCACAAAGTAATAGTTATTTCTTCTTCTTCTCTCCTATTCTTCCATTCATGTCATTTTCTACAAGACAATATCAGGTAAAAATTGATATTTTCATGAGAAATGAGCAAGAAAAAACACATATGCTCAAGTTCCAACCAAAGTTTAAGCTTGACTACCTTATGGAGTCACCAATTGTTGACTCATAAAATGGTCAACTATCCATCTTCCTGCAAATGGTTGCAAGTTGCTAATATTTTATTATTATTAGTATCTATCTATAAACTATAAATACTTAATTATAGGTGGGATTCCCTAGTTTAAAAGAGAAATCAACATGCTTTTTCCTCTAAAGAATGATCTTTTACAGCCTACATCAGTTTTATTTAGACACTTTGATGCATCAATCATTGTTAATGAAATTCTAGAAGTGACACTCAAAAGAGTATAAGTCATGTCTTGGTTATTAACAATGATGAATGGCCTTATTCATACATAAAGTTGTGGTTTTATTTATTAAAATGGTTGGCATATATTGAAGCTCTCATATGCAAGTCATGTGATAAGGTGAACTTTACATTTAAAATTTTGGCTATATTCGATGGTCTAATGTGAAACGATACTCAAAAACTTAACATAACTTTGTATGAACTATCAAGATCTTGTTAGGAAAGAAGAGGCACAATAAAGTTTAAATGTTGGATTTTTTTTAAAACACAATGCATACGACATATTGTGTTTGTTTCATACCACTTGAGATTTACATTGGTATAAATATATTGTCACATCAAAAGGGTGGAGATGAATGTGGTTTAAATATGAAAGGAGGAAATTTGGCAAGTCTCGACTATTGATCCATATGATATAATGTCTTTGTTGATTGTTCACGTGGGCTATTGCATACTTGGCATATCATATTGCATTATTATTGGTTGTAATTTCTAATGGAATGACGATTTGGAAAATGAATTAATGTTTTTGTTGGAACGTTAGTCTCATGCATTGAATGCATGGACATAGGGTTTTCCTGAGGTTACCACCCCGAAAAATTCTAGTATTTTCTTTCTGTCTTGGAACTGAGCTATGGAGAAACTGTTGTTTGACCCTGTTGGTGGTAGTTTGACAGTGAAACTTACTATTTTCAAAGAAAAAAAAGAGCAGTTAGTGAAGGTATGTTGTTGTAACCAATACCCATCAATGTGTATTCAATGTTTTGCATTTATAACGATCTCTATTGATTGTGAATATGCATGTTTCTTTTCTTGTGAGTTCGTCTTGTCTTTATTTTACCTCCTGAGAATGAAAAATTTAGTTCACTTCAACTTCTTTGTTGATTTCCCTAGTCCATAAATATTGAATGTCATAAAGTCTTCTTGGGTTTTACCAAACTGTTTCAAATTTATTCTTCCTCGACATATTTACAGTGAAAGGGAGTAGTAAAATCATGGTCCATGGAGATATAGCCTGAGTGATGATTTTGTTTAAATGAAAACGAGGGTCGCTCCTTGAATTTCCCTTTATTTTTTAGTTTATGCAAAGTGAATACAAAAAGCATTATTTAAATAATAAAGTTAATGGATAAATTACTAAGTTGACAAGTGGTTAGAAGTGGGTTAGCACTAAAATAAGGAAAGTGGTTTAATATGGTTAGAAGGTAACCCCTTGAGGTAAAGTGAAGTGATGAGCGTACTATAAGTCAAAGTGGATACAAAATAAATTATTTAAATAATAAAGTTAATTGATAAATTACTAATTGAACAAGTGGTTAGAAGTTGGTTAACCCTAAAATAAGGAAAGTGGGTTAAGATAGTTAAAAGGTAACCCCTTGAGGAAGCTACATGAAAGTATAAATAAGAGACAAGTCTATCTAATTGTAATATTCCAGATATAAATAGTATGCAAAACAGAAATAAAATGCTAGAAATGGCAGATAAACAACAATATAACCAAAACAACACCACAATAACACTGAAATGATATCAAAATAACACTAGAAAGAGCACTTTGATTACGAGAGCAATGTTCACGGGCCTCTTCAAGGGGGAAAGCTCCAGTCAAGAAGCAATCTATTACAATAATATCCAATATAGGGTTATCATACTCTCGACTCCTATTTATACTAAATATTTCTATCAAAAGAACCATCCAGAGGAAGATCCTTGTAGAAACGGAAGCTGCTATTAGATATTCTTACATTCAAATTATTCTACTTTATTGCAAGGCCTTATTAATATTGACCTCTATTACATCTGAATATATTGTTCTATCTATGTGCAGGTTAGGTCCCTAACATGTCCTCTCCCTTAAAACCAACCTTGTCCTCGAGGCTTGAGATGTGGAAATTGCTGCATAATGGTAGCTGGTTCCCAAGTGGCATCTACTGGAGTTGTATCTTTCCACTGGACTAACACTTCCTTGATGGTTCTCTGGCACATGTGATGCTCACGCTAGTCCAAAACTGCTTGTGGTTGTGGCCAAATGGATCCTTCTTCGTCCAAATCGGGAAGGTCGGTTTGGATTTGGCACTTAGTTCCAATCACCTTCTTTAAGCATGAAACATGAAAAACAAGATGTAGCTTAGATTGACTGGGAAAATCTAACTGATAGGCCACTTGTCCCACATGCTTGAGAACGGCATAAGGAACATAAAATTTGGGTGCCAACTTCTGACAATGCTCGGCCTTGAGGGAATTTTGCTTGTAAGGTTGCAGTCGAAGAAACACCTGATCCCCTTCTACAAATTGACGTTTAGAGTGACCGTGATCTGCTTGTTGCTTCATGTGATTCGGTGCCATGACCAAATTCTCTTTGATGGTATGAATAATAGCCTCTCGAACTATAAGCATTTGGTCAACCACCTGGACCTTCGATACACCAGGTAAGTATGAGAGAACTAAAGGTGGCTTTTGTCCATATACCTCTTCAAAAGGAGTCATGCATGTAGTTGTATGGTATGAGGTGTTTTACCACCATTCAGATAGGGGTAGCCATTGAGCCCACTGATTTTTCTTTTCCCAGGAAAAACACCTAAAATATGTTTCCAAACACTTCTTGACAACTTCAGTTTGACCATCAGTCTGGGGATGATAAGCTATGTTGAGATGCAATTGGGTGCCTTGTAGCTTGAACACTTCTTGCCAAAAATTACTAGTGAAAATTGGGTTGCAATCAGAAACAATAGAATGTGGCATGCCATGAAGCTTGAAGACCTAATCCATGAAAATTTGAGCCACAATGGATGATGTAAATGGGTGTTGAAGAGCACATAAATGAGTATACTTAGAAAGGCAAAAAACAACCACCATGATGACTGATTTATTTCCCAATTTGGGTAAGCTTGTAATAAAATCCATAGAGATATCCCTCCAAATAGTAGGTGGAATCGGAAGCGGTTGTAGTGTGCTAGGAGATTTGAATGTTTCTCCCTTGTTGTGTTGACACACATCACATTCAATGAAAAATTACGAACATCTTGTTTCATACCATCCTAGAAAAAATAACATTTGACCCTGTCATAGGTTTTGGTAAACCTGGAGTGCCCAGCTATGGGTGTAGCATGAAGCTCATAAAGTACCGTGGATTTAAGTTTTGATTGTTTACTTAAATACAAATGACCTTTGTGTCAAATCTCATCATGGAGCCAAGAGCACCTTGGGGAAAATGGAGCATTGGACTACAATTGTTGTATCAGATACAAACTTTTGGGATCATGTAGCCATTGCTAGTTAATGGATTGGAGACAATCTGGTACAATGAAGGAGAGAGAAAAAAGGGATCCTTCATATTCATATTTTTGGGAAATTGCATCCACAACCAAAGTCCGACCCTCTTACATAAGGAAAACACCAATTCCTTTCCTTGAAGCATCACATTCCAGGACAAAGGTCTTTGTGAAATCAGGAAGGGCCAGGACTGGAGTGGTGCACATGGCCATCTTCAAGGTTTGGAAATCTTGAGCAGGTGTTGGAGTTCAAGTGAAAGAGTTCTTTTTTAGGAGTGTAGTGAGAGGTGCTGCAATATTTCCATAATTATTAGCAAACTTGCAATAGTAACCTGTTAAGACAAGAAATCCATGCAAGATTTTGAGAGTCTTTGGGTGAGGCTAGTCTTGCATAGCTTCAATATTTTTAGGATCCACCCTGATGCTGTCCTTGCCAATCAAATGACCCAAGTACTCGACTTCTTAGATGCCAAAAGCACATTTAGACCGTTTCAGGAAAAGTTGGTGCTGAGAGAGTAGATGGAGAAATCGATCCACATGAACAAGATGGTATGTCCAGGTTTTTCTATAAATGAGGATATCATCAAAGAAAACTAATACAAAATGATGGAGAAAAGGATGGAAGACATGATTCATGAGGCTTTGGAAGGTGGAGGGGGAATTACATAAGACAAAGGGCATGACCAAAAAATCATAGTGGCCCTCATGAGTTCTAAAGGAAGTATTAGGAATGTCTGCCTCTTTCATACGTATCTGGTGGTATCCAGAATGAAGATCAAGTTTAGCAAAGAATTTAGTGCCACTCAATTCATCCAAGTGTTGTTGGGTATTCTACCCTACGGACTAATAAGCTAGGGCTCTAAACTTATATGCAGATCATGACCCTTAAGATTTAACTTTTAACCTTCTACCCAAAATCTCAACCCCTTTTCCAAGCAAACAATGGAAGAATCAACTCACCTTTTTAATGATGATTGAAGTAGATCCTCCGTTGAGCCTTCTATTTCCTTGCTGCTGCTGCCCCTTCTACAAAGCTTCCTGCAATCAAGGTAAGACTACACATGCATGCTACTAATCTACTAGAGGGTTAGAAATAACACATAAATCAAATA
>ML780077.1:372404-421525 GCA_009831015.1 Picea engelmannii | reverse complement strand
ATGAAAATGTCTCCTTGGTATATATAGGAGACTAGGAGGTATAATTACAACTAATGGCCTAAAGCCGACATAAATAAAATAACATTACTAATATAATATTCCCCAATTAAGGGGTAATGAGCCAATATTAGGGCTTAACAAAAGTTAAGGAAGGTTTGTAGGTATGTGATCATATACACCAGGTCTATTACAAATTTACAAATAATATTTGGATGATTAATTTGATTGGGGATTTTGGTTGAGGTACATGTTGGGTAATTTGTTGAGACAAGTAGTTGATGAATTGGCACATACATGAGGTGTATAGTTGATGATGTTGGTACATATTGATGAGTCATAGTTGATGAGTAGTTGACACATGATTGGTACATACTTGGTACATGGTTGGATGAAATTGTTTATGGTACAGGTTGATTACAGGTTGTTTGGTACATGTTGGTGCATGGTTGATGCACTTGTTTATGGTACATATTGATTACAGGTTGAGGTACAGGTTGATGCATGGTTTAGGTTTATTGGTATAGGTTTACAATGGTATATCTCATAGTGATAGTGTGGCAGTGGTTCCATCATTCTACTTCTACTTCAGAGTGGTTGGATAGGGCAAGGACAGGTGGTTGTAGCCACCTTCCAGTTATAGTTGGAGAACATAGGGAGTTGTAGCCAGAGTATAGGGGAGTTGGATTTTCCCTCAGGTTGTAGCATGAGAAACAAGGGGGTTGGAGCCTCCTTCCAGTTGTAGCTAGAAAACAAAGGAAGTTGGTGCTTCCAATGAATGTAATTCTTCAAGACATATAAAACACACTGAAGAACATTGTGTACTATTTTCAAATCTTTATTCGTTACAGGTACATAGTTATGATTATTTCAAGTTAGGGTTATTGACTAATCCAAAACTAGTCATGTGAAACTAAGGAAAAGTTTGATGAAAATGCTAGTCTCTTGTTGTTAAAGTTAAGGAAGGTTTGTAGGTATGTGATCATATACACCAAGTCTATTACATAGTTACAAATAAGATCTGTGTTGCACCCTTTTCCTCACCTTGGTGAGCAAATAAGAGGTGCTTACATGCCCAGTTGGGTCTTGCTGAGCATGACAATTGTAGAGGAAAGAGTTAGAGAAAGAAAAACAAAACTATAAGCAAGAATTAAACTAATAAAAACAAAAATCACAAGCATAGGGACATAGAGATAACAAACACAAAAGGACCCATGTCACCAATGTTTTTAGGCTGATCTATTGATGAAATCAAAGCACCAAGAAGAAAGGGGACTATGAGTCCCTTCTTCCTCCAAGGGAAGGCTCTTGGACCCTCACAAGCTTGCTCTCCTTACAACAAGAAAATGAAAATGGTGGTGAAAGAACTCCTTGCACATCCACTCAATGGAGAGGTGGATGGCTCGATGAAATGATGCCAATGTGTCTTTGTCAAGGATGGAGTCCTTAAAACAATCTAGACAGCATAACATTACTTGAAATTCCTTGAGAAAATGAGGTGCATTCATGGCTTTTTATAACATTTCTTTGGGCTTTTGTGTAACTGCTTTGTAGTGTGAAAAGAGGCCATTTAGGGCATTATTATGTCTTTGACCAGCCCACCATTCGGATTCAGCTCAGATTTGAGGGTCAAATAGGCTTGGGGGCTGATCCATAAGTGGTTGGGAGGCCGACCACTTCAATAAATGCGTTGTTTAGCAGGTGCGCGGATTTTTGCGCCAACATCCGCGCATCGTGCGCGTATGCGTGCATGCTACGTTCTTGTTCCGCGCATGTGCGCGCGCACCCAACTTCTGTAAAGCGCTCTTCAATTTTTCACTACTTTGTATAGTTTTTTTTGCCCTTTTTGAATGCTGTGAGATTAATTCAATTCCATGAATGACTTCATCACTGTTTGGCGATGCTGAGTTCTTGTAACCACGTGCTGACGAAATTTCAGTGATAACAATCTGCATGATGAAATTGATGAGGGATTTTGGCTAAGGTACATGTTGTGTACATGGTTGAGATAAGTAGTTGATGAGTTGGCACATACATGAGGTGTATAGTTGATGATGTTGGCACATATTGATGAGTCATAGTTGATGAGTATTTGATACATCATTGGTACATACTTGGTACATGGTTGGATGCACTTGTTTATGGTACATGTTGATTACAGGTTGTTTGGTACAAGTTGGTGCATGGTTGATACACTTGTTTATGGTAAGAGTTGATTATAGGTTGAGGTATATGATGATGCATGGTTGATGCATGGTGCAGGTTTATTGGTATAGGTTTACATCAATATATCTCAAAGTGATAGTGTGACAGTGGTTCCATCATTCTACTTATACAACAGGGTATTTGGATGGGGCAAGGACAACTGGTTGTAGCCGAAGAACATAGGGGTTGTAACCTCCTTTTGGTTGTAGCCAGAGAATTGGGGAGTTGGAGCTTCCCTTAGGTTGTAGCCTAAGAAACTAGGGGGTTGGAGCCTCCTTCTAGTTGTAGCTAGAAAACAAAGGAAGTTGGTGCTTCCAATGAATGTAATTCTTCAAGACATATAAGAAAAAGCATTATGTGTTTTTCTCCCACTTTGGGTTTCCACGTAAACCACTGGTGTATTGTGTATGTGTATGAGTTTTCATTTGTTCATTTCTTATTTACTCTGTAGTTATTGGATGATAATGCTACATTGATATAACACTTGGATTATATGGTTAAAAAGGATTAAATTGCTCTATTATTGATTCACCCCCCTCTCAGTAATCCAACAATTGGTATCATATTAGGTTCCTTCAGAAATCTGTTTAACCAATGAAAGGTAGATCATGGAGAGAAACAACTTGTATAAAAATCGAATACCATATTTTGATGGACAAAAGTATGCATTTTGGAGCATAAGGATGAATAAATATATACAAGAACAGGGATTTGAAATTTGGCAATCAATTGTAGATGGATACACAATACTAGCAGTTCCTCCAACAAATGACAATGTAGTGAAACTCGGTCAAAATAATTCAAAAGCAACAAATGCACTTCTCTTGGTGAAATGGTATTCACCAAAGTTGCACATTATAAATCAACTAAAGAGATTTGGGACAAACTTCGAAATATTTATGAAGGAGATTCAAAAGTCAAAGCTTCAAACTTACATAGGTCAATTGGAACAACTAAAGATGAAGGAAGATGAGAATATTGTAGCTTACTTCTTACGATTCTATGAAACAATAAATGAAATCATGGGATTGGGAGAAGAAATTCAAGAATTTGTAATTGTTCAAAATGTACTAACATCTCTTCCTCTGAGATTTGACCCTAAGATATCAACACTAGAAGAAAGAGCAGATCTAAACTCAATAAGAATGGATGAACTACATGGAATATTCACAGTATATGAAATGAGAACTGAACAGAAAAATCCAGATGTAAAAGAAGCAGCCTTCAAAGCATCCAAAATATCAAAGCAAAAGGGAAAAAAATAAGAAAAAGAACATAGCATCAATAGTGACATCTCAAAAGATGATGAGGAAGTGTCAAACTTTGTCAAAATACTGAACAAGGGAACCAATGGAAGGTATAGAGGTAATATTCCTTTAATTTGTTTTAATTGTGATGGTATTGGTCATTTTCCTAACAAATGTCCTCATAAGAAAAAGAGAAATGATGAAGGTTACTCAAAAAACAAACAAACATATAAAGGAAAAAGAACCCCAAAGAAAATTTTCAAGAAAATCTTATGCACCAAAGAAGACATCTCATCATCAGATGAATACGAAGTCAGTGACAGTGAGACAGAAAGAGTTCTATTTATGGCAGCAGAAGACTCTAATAAAGAAGACTCTGAAGATGAATATGAGGAAGTCGAATAAGAATATGAAGAAGTCGTAGAATAAATTGAAGAAGCAAAATTTGACTACCGAGAGGAATTGTTGAGTGCCATAGAAGTTATCAGAAGAGAAAAGAGGAAAAACAAGAAGCTACAAGCGGAACTAGACAAGAAGGAAGACACTCAGGAATTAGAACAAATGATCACAAATTTGAAGGTTCAATTTGAAGAAGATAAAAGAATTAAAGAACAAGTCAAAGAACAACGAAAAGGAATAGATAGGATCATTGAAAATTTGGAAGTAGAGATTGTCACATTAAGAAAGGATCTTCAAAAGAAAAATATGCAAAACAACTCAAAAGTTTTGAATGACATTATCAGTAGTCAAAGGCCTAATCATGACAAGTGCGTACTTGTATACAATAAGAAAGAAAAGGGATCAAGCTCCAAAACAAAAGAACAAGAAACATATCCAAAAATCTATGCAGAAATAATCAAAGGGGATAGGAAGGTCTATAGAGAAAATTACAGGGACACTCCTCCACCTAGAAGATTCAAATTTCAGAATCAATGACCAATACAAACATATAGGTCTCAGGAAGAAGAAGGATTCATAAGAGAACCTCATTTCAGAAGATCTTAAACTCCTAGGTATCAAACTATCTTTTTTGGTTTATGTTATGCATGTAATAATTTTGGACATAAAGCTGTGAATTGCAGAGCTAACAAGAGGAACATAAACAACTTTGAAAGTCATACACAAAAGGGTTATCCAAGAAGGCCTAGTGAAACACAGAGAAGAAGTTACAATGGGTTTGAATCATTAAGCGCTAAAGTGGAATGCTACAAGTGTAACAACTTTGGACACATGGTCGAAGATTGCAGAATGAAAATCCCTCCTAGAGAACCACAACAGAACAACAACAATCATAGACAAGAACCTTAGAAAATTTCATGGATAAGAAAGCATAATCAATACAGCAATGAAGAATGCACACCCGCTCTACAAGATAAGAAGAAGAAACTCGGTTGGTATGTTGACAATGGCTGTTCAAAACACATGACAGGTGATAGAGACATGTTTCTTATATTAAGAAAGGAAAGAGATGGATCAGTCTCCTTCGTAAATGACGTTTCAACTAAAATCATTGGAAAATGCACAGTCATAATTAGGAACAAGAATACACAAGAAGAAAATGTTCTACTAGTAGAAGATATGAAACATAATATTCTAAGTGTGAGTCAAATGTGTTACCAAGGTCATAAATTTAATTTCGATTCACAAAAGTGTGAGATAAGAAAAGAAGGTTCAAGAAAATTGATTGCTACAGCTGCGAGAACTTCAAGCAACATATATGTGTTAAGTGAAATTGGAAATGAAAAGTTTTGTCTGGGAAAGGAAGAAGAAAGTTGGCTATGGAATAGAAGAATGGATCACATACATTTTGATAACCTATCCAAGTCAGCAAAAGATAAGCAGTCAGAGAAATGCCCCAGATCACAAAACCAACCAACACTTTATGCAAGCATTGTCAACAAGGAATGAAAAAAAAGACCAGGTTCAAATCAAAGGAATATTCAACAGCAAGACCACTGGAAATTGTGCATATTGATATACTTAGACAAAATACAAAAAAGGGTTTAAAAGGTGAGAAATATTTTATGTTATTAGTTGATGATTATAAAAGAATGACTGCAGTTTTCTTTCTCAAGAATAAGTCAGAAGCTTTTGAAAACTTCAAGATCTACAAGGAAATGGTTGAAAATGAAATGGATTCAAAAATCAAATGCTTGAGATCTGATAATGGAGGAGAGTTCACGTCAAAGGAATTTATGGACTACTGCAACATTCATGGAATAAAAATGAAATTCTTGGTTGCTAGGACACCTCAATGAAATGGAGTTGTTGAAAGAAAGAACATGCCAATACAGGAAATGGCTCAAACAATGCTAATGGATTCCAAATTGACTGATATGTTTTGGACACAGGCAGTGCATACAATATTTCACATTCAAAACAGAGTAATGCTCAGAAACAACACTGAAAAAACTGCCTATGAGCTACAGAAAGGAAGACCAACAAATGTGAAGCACTTCAGAGTTTTTGGAATCAAATGCTACATCAAAAGACAAGATGGAAGAATGGGAAATTTTGAATCTTGTGTGGACAAAGGAGTACTTGTTGGTTACTCAAGTACAAGGATAAAAGTGTTAAAACCTAAGATTGAACAAAGTTGTGGAAAACATCAACGTACCAATTCACGAAACATGTAGACAAGAATTAAAGGAAGAAGAAAATGAATCAATGAAACAACTTTACGAAGAAGAAACATAAGATGAAAAAGAAGTAGAAGGGGAAGATGAAGAGGATCCGACAAAAGCATAAGAGAAAGTTCAATAAGTGCCTCCAAATACACCTAGAAGATGAGTACAAAAGAATCATCCTTCAGATCAGATTATCATAAACAAAGATGCAGGAGTTGAGACTAGAGGAAGAATCTGTTCACCAGAACAAACTCAACTAGCACTCTCATGTTCAATTGAACCAACCTGTTTTAAAGAGGCCAACAAGGATGAATTTTTGAATAAGGACATGGATGAAGACTTGGATCAAATAGAGAAAAATGACACTTGGGAATTGGTTCCAAGACCAAAGGATAAGAATGTGATCGACACAATGTGGGTATACATGAATAAATTGAATGAAGATGGAAAGGTTACAAGGAACAAATCTAGATTTCTATGTAAAGGATATGCATAGGTTGAAGGAATCGACTTTGAAAAGACATTTTCCCTAGTTTCCAGAATGGAAGCAATCCGAATTATTTTATCTTATGCATGCTCCAAAAATATTAAAGTGTATCAGATGGATGTAAAATCATCTTTTCTGAATGGAGAAATTGAAGAAGAAGTCTACATTGAACAACCATAAGGATTTCAATTGTCCGAGAACGCATATTATTTGTGTAAATTAAAGAAGTCCTTGTATGGTCTAAAACAGGCTTCTAGAGCATGGTACTCTAGTCTAGATAAATATCTACAGTAGGCAGGGTTCATAAAAGTAAGTGCAGACAACAACCTCTACATCAAGATAAGTCAAGACAATATTTTATTAATTGAAGTTTATGTTGTTGATATTATTTTTGATAGTGATGATGATAGGTTAAGCCAGAAATTGGCAAAGGATATGCAAAATGAATTTGAAATGTCATTACTTCGAGAACTATCCTTCTTTTTGGGACTTCAGATATGTCAAAGCAGCCAAGGAATTTTTATTTCTCAAACCAAGTATATTAGAGAAATGCTAAATAGGTTTGGAATGGAAGATTGCAAACAAGTTATCACTCCCATTCAAACAAATTGGAATTTGAGCGAAGATGATGATTCAAAGTCTACATATCAGAGGATACAGATCATTGATTGATATCCTACTATATGTGACAACATCTAGACCAGATGTAATACAGGTAGTTGGACAGGTGGCAAGATTTGAAGAAACACCAAAGGAATCACATGTATTAGCAGTGAAGAGGATTTTCAGATAGCTCAAAGGAACAAAAGAGTTTGGATTATGGCATCCAAAAAGAAAGAATATATCACTTATTGCCTACACATATGTAGATTGGGAAGGTTGTATTGATGATCGACAAAGCACCAATGGAGCAATGTTCTACTTGGGTGAGTGATTAGTATCATGGCTAAGTAAGAAACAATCATCAATATCTTTATCTACAGCCGAGACAAAGTATATTGTAGTAGCAACATGTTGTACACAAGTTATTTGGATGAAACAAACTCTGACATATATACAGGTTGAGTATGATGAGCCCATTCCAATCTATTGTAATAATACAAGTGCCATCAGTATCTCAAATAACTCAGTGATGCACAACAAGACGAAGCACATTCCAATCAAGTATCACTTTCTACGGGAACAGGTTGTAGGAAATAACATTAGAGTTGAGTATGTGGGCACAAAAGAACAAGTGGAAAACATCTTTACAAAACCACTTCCATGGGAAGCCTTTGAGTATCTTTGCCAGAGACTCAGAGTTATTTCTACTCCAAAATGAATGATTTTGAATTCTTATCTTATTTGTCTTATATGTACACGAGGAAGAAACATAAAGAGGATAGTTCAGTTAGGGAGAGAAGCCCTGGATGGAAAAATACCTTTGCCATTGATGACTAAGGGGGAGAGATTTATCAGATGCAGAGGATAGAGGCATGGTTCTAGGGGGAGCATGAGCGATATAACTATAGTATTGCATCAAAGTGTTTTCATCAATTCCAAAGGGGGATATTTTTTATTAAGGTTGGTTGTCATTGATGTCAACCCTTGAAAGAAGTTGGAGAACCCGGGTTTGGGTAATGGACCCAAGTTTGTTTGATGGATAATGGTATGAGTTTTGATATATTTGTAGGTAATACTATTCTATATGGATAGTAGATGTCATTCCATTTCTAGTGGTATGTGGAACATCACATTACTCCTCATTGTTAGAGAGTTATGATCATGTGAATTTGGAGAACCCTCATGAGTCATCTAGAAGCCCCAAAAGGTCAAAGTAGTCAAAGTGGTTTAAGAGATGTTTAGAAGGTAAATAATAAAGTGAAGTGATGAGTGTACTATAATTCAAAGTGGATACAAAAGAAATTATTTAAATAATAAAGTTAATGGAGAAATTACTAAGTTGACAAGTGGTTAGAAGTGGGTTAGCCCTAAAATAAGGAAAGTGGTTTAAGATGGTTAGAAGGTAACCCCTTGAGGAAAAGTGAAGTGATGAGTGTACTATAAGTCAAAGTGGATACAAAATAAATTATTTAAATAATAAAGTTAATGGATAAATTACTAATTGGACAAGTGGTTAGAAGTTGGTTAACCCTAAAATAAGGAAAGTGGTTTAAGATGGTTAAAAGGTAACCCCTTGAGGAAGCTACATGAAAGTATAAATAAGAGGCAAGGCTCTCTCATTTCATATCACACTTGAGAATATTGAATATATACAGGTGAATGAGGTAACCAAAGGATATCTAAGCTGAATTTCATAGAAGGTGAAGTAAAGAAGGACAGAATTCAAGGGAGGATAAATTAGTTTGATGATGCTTTCTAAGGTATGTTATTTACAAGTCATCTCACCATTTTCACAATAACGGTTTTTCTAGAATGATTCAGACCATGAAATTGATAGGACAGTGATGAAACATATCTAATTAGTTGTGGTACTAATTTCATCTTATGGGTCGATGTAGTTTTGGAGTTACATTCCATGGAAAATAGGGTTTGTGGCTAGTCCTAAAACTAGTCTAAAACAAGTGTTTCGGGTAAAAAAGTCATAAATTATTCATAACAGATCCAAATTAATTAAGACTAAATGTGTTGGTTAGAGTACAATCTACAGTATTTTTTGTAAAATTTTCATATCCATACAACAAATATTTTGTGCGGGGCATGTTCTACAAGTTCACTCTCTAGAATAAGCCAGAATTCAACAAGGTATGCCATTTTTGCTATAACTCCTTTTCTGAGAGGCTCCAAGTACTGAAACCTGGAGGAATTGATCAAAACACACTAAATAACATTGTGTACTATTTTCACATATTTATTCATTACAGGTACATAGTTATGATTATTTCAAGTTAGGATTGTTGACTAATCCAAAACTAGTCATGTGAGACTAAAGAAAATTTTGATGAAAATGCTAGTCTCTTGTTGTTAGAGTTAAGGAAGGTTTCCAAGTATGTGATCATATAAACCAGGTCTATTACAAAGTTACAAATAATATTTGGATGATGAAATTGATGAGGGATTTTGGTTGAGGTACATGTTGGGTATATGGTTGAGACAAGTAGTTGATGAGTTGGCACATACATGAGGTGTATAGTTGATGATGTTGGTACATATTGATGAGTCATAGTTGATGAATAGTTGATACATGATTGGTACATAATTGGTACATGGTTGGATGCACTTGTTTATGGTACATGTTGATTACAGGTTGAGGTACAGGTTGATGCATGGTGTAGGTTTATTGGTACAAGTTTACCACAGTATATCTCAAAGTGATAGTGTGACATTGGTTCCATCATTCTACTTATACGTCAGGGTGGTTGGATGGGGCAAGGGTAGGTGGTTGTAGCCACCTTCTGGTTGTAGCTAGAGAACATAGGGGTTTGTAGCCTCCTTCTGGTTGTAGCCAGAGAATTGGGGAGTTGGAGCTTCCCTCAGGTTGTAGCTTGAGAAACTAGGGGGTTGGAGCCTCCTTCCAGTTGCAGCTAGAAAACAAAGGAAGTTGGTGCTTCCAATGAATGAAATTCTTCAAGACATATAAGAAAAAACATTTTGTGGTTTTCTCCCACTTTGGGTTTCCACGTAAAACACCGGTGTACTGTGTATGCATATGATTGTTCAATTGTTCATTACTTATTTTCTATGCAATTATTGGATGATAATGATACATTGATATAACACTTGGATTATATGGTTAAAAATGATTAAATTGCTCTATTACTGATTCATCCCCTCTCTCAATAATCCAACACAAAGGTATTCTTCCTCAACATATTTACAATGAAAAGTAGTAGTAAAATCATGGTCCATGAATATATAATCTGAGTGATATTTTTGTTTAAATGAAAATGGGGGTCGCTCCTTGAATTTCCCTTTATTTGTGAGTTTATACAAAACGCTTTTTTCATATTTATATATATAATTCGATTTATAGAATCATGTGCCATGTGGAACTTGTTTTATTGCAACCCGGGTTTTTGGGTTTCCATGTAATGGGCTGCACCTTGCATTTTCTTTTCTAGAAAATTTTGATTCATTATACGAAGGGAGATATTTGGTTTGGTTTGATTCCAACTATTTTTTTAAAACTATTCCAGTTCTCTATTTGATTAATATTATAAGTTAATGTTGTCTTGTTGCAAAACCATAGGGACTTGCATCCCTATATGTTGACGGGGGTTGCATGGGGGTGATATACCCCCTGTGCGGGGGTTTGGGGGTAGCGCCCCCAATAAATGTTTTTACTCGGGAAATGTGTTTCATTTTTCCTCATTTTTCATTTTGCCTCGATTTTTGTGTCCATTGTTGGGTGTTTTTTCGATACATGGTTTTTGCTGATGGTTTTCTATTTCCAATTAAGAAATAAGGGTTGTTGACTAATCCAAGTCATTGGGTTAGGTTTTTGGATGTCATTGGTTCCTATATGTATATTGTATTGTAAACAATGTATCACTATGAATGCATATAAAATATGTTGGTTTTCCCAGTTTGGGTTTCTAGGGGAAAAATCATTATGTAATGTGTGTATTTTCTTTTCTTTTGTTGAAAATATATTTGTAGTAAAATATTGTACAAGGGGAAAATCTACATTTCTATCCTTGTAAAAGTTTTGTCTATCTACGAATTTGGAAACCCTAATCTTCTTTAAAGAACAATGATAACCTCTAAAGAAATGAAGCATATGTTTGGATCTTTGGTCTCATTTTGGAAAATAAACTACTTTTTATGATTTTCTTAGACATATGAGAATGAGTTTTCTTGAAAGTAATATGATCACAATTCAAATATAGATGTGTCGAATGTCAGTTTAGACCCGTTCAAATTTGATTTATGCAAAAGGATAATTGGAATAGTTAATATCAGTTTGAAGAAATATGAATGTTCTCATTCCACTATTATCAGTCAGATGATAGTTATATTCGAATAAGATTTGTCGCACGGTTTATTTGAAGTTGAAAGAAAATATATGTTGGAATTATCAATGAAAATTGATTTTACAAAAGAATATGTAAGGGAATTATAAGTATAAAGGTTTCAATTGAGATCGACTTATGGTTTCATGTTATTGCTCATCGATTATTAAGCAGAATTGAGATTTTTTGAAGACTGTAATTTTTTATTTTATATACTCAAGATCATTTCCCTCATGTACTCACTTTCCATAAGCTATTCTTTTTTCCCAAATTCATGTATCATTTTTAAAATTTCATTTATTTTCCCATGTGTTATGAAATTAAACATTTCCTAATTAATTGTTGTTAATATTGGAAACAATATCAGGCCATGATTGAGACATGTATATGGTTGTGGTCATATTTTTGAAAGAATAAGTTGCAAGTTGGTTGTCTTGAAAAGTTTTAAATCCTACTTCGGGGCCAATTCCTCCATTTTTTTTCACTTTCCATGTGTTATTCCCAGCTCCCAATGTCATATTCATTTTATTTCATAAGTTATTTATCCCTAATGTATGGTTCATTTTTGACAATAAAGAAATGAAAAAAGTTGATATAATTTTACAGGTAAGTTATAAGAGAGTGT
This sequence comes from Picea engelmannii, assembly GCA_009831015.1. Classification (NCBI taxonomy): domain Eukaryota; kingdom Viridiplantae; phylum Streptophyta; class Pinopsida; order Pinales; family Pinaceae; genus Picea; species Picea engelmannii. The sequence continues at coordinate 409,385 of ML780077.1, read as the reverse complement.
TGAATTCATGATAAATTATTTTATGAACATGTGTCATTTCGTTTCCCTACCATTATGTTATTTTTCACACATTACAATCCTATCATATTTCCCAAATACATTATTTCTCCCATGTTATTGAATGATAATTACTTATGTGATGAAAAGGAGTTGAAGAATAGAACTGATCTTGATTATTCCCCTTCCCTTTAATTCCTCTGATTGCTTGCATGTTGTTTGTTGTCAACAAAGCTATTCAAAGCTATGTTAGGAAAAATAGTATTTGATGTTTATTGGCTATTGTTTGCATACTCTAACTCTACCTTACACTTATATATGATTTTATTTAGTAGAGGTAGTGGTGGAAGAGGAAACATGGGAAGAGGGAGGATACCTAATTCATTTTGGGGAAATAAAAGTCTGTGTTTCTCGATCCATTTTGATGTTAAATCTGAGGAGTTTAAACAAATACTACAGATTGGTTTCTTGAACTTAGCAGGACAAGGGGATTTTCAACCCCATCCTCCACATGTAAGACCTCCAATCCAACCCCATCCAAATATTCTAGAGTCCCCGTGCAACCGGATTTTTGATTACCACCTAAGATTCTGACCAAAGATGGTTGGAAGGAAATTTTTAATCCTCCTTAGCATCAAGCTCAAGGATGGCCCACTGTCTCCTTTCCTTCAACTCCACCTCCTCCAAAAATATTATCACTCCATATTACATCAAAATATTCTCATGCCCATTCTACTCAGTATCCATTGAAGAAGCTCAAATGTCTAGCCCAATAACCTGAGCCTAGTAAAGGAAAACAACTTTCCCAATCTGTCTACTCTGACCAGTTAGTAACCTCATCACATTTAGTCGCTTCCTATGCCCAATGCTAGAAAATTGAAAGTAAACATATTTTCTTTGAGGACATACATCCAAAAGAATCAACAACAAGACTTAAAGAACCAATGGATGAAGGTATAGAAATCATGAAGGTAACAAAGCCTCAAGGAAGTGAGAAGAGTCAAGTTGCCTCACACAAAAAATATGACTTTTAAATTTACAGATTTATTTTGATATTTTACTCTTGAGGAAATTATGGTTATTTTTTGGATAGTGGTATGTTTGATCATACTGATTAATTATAATTTTGGTTATTTACACATCAATTTATTTTGAGACAGATTGGTGATATATTCATTTTTGACATGTTATGACAACCTTTGACTAAGGAAGCAAACTGATATATTTATTTTGATAAATATATTTATAATTCAGGAGTCATGAGGATGTTTACAATTTTTTTCATATGGGTTATGTTGATATTTAAATTGATTTTTGGAAGCATGAAACCGTGTGTATTTTAAAGGAGAAACAAGGATAAAATTATTTTAAAATTAAAATAATAATTAGGGGGTCCCCACATATTAGTTAGTTTTTATTTATCCTTATTATTAATCTATAATTTTGTCCCCATTAACTAAATTAGTTAATGACATAACCAAAATTAGTTGAACTTCTCAAACTACTTTTGAGAAGAATAAGTGAAGATTTCAAGGGACAAGTAAATGGGGAGTAATAGAGAGAACATCTCTAATAAGGTATACTCTTGCTTCTTAAGTGGGATTTATTTTCTAATTCATAAATATCTGAAATACATAAGTTCTAAGGACTTCTTGTTGATAACATGATCCTATTGAAGGTGGCAACAAGGATATCCAAGAAGTATTGATTTGATGATATACTTCACAAGGTTCATCACCTATCTCTGATAGTCTGCATATTCTTGTTAGATTTCTATATTAGTTTCCAGTATTGATTGAGGGTTTTGTGCAGAGTCAAGGGAGCGACATTTGTGGTCTGTCATTTCATCTTTGTTTCAGTCTTGGTTTCACTTGATGATACAAATGGTCTTTTTATGATGCAATATACTATTGTTAATTCCTAAGTTTCATTTTGGTCCTTACCCTTGGGGTATGAAGCACGATGTTGGCTGTATTTTAGACTTATTTAAATAAAATATTTGGATGGTTTTGAGTCTCATTTGAGTTTTTTATGTTATCTTTATAAAAGATTGTGTTTCTAAAGTAGCTCAAAAATACTTTATGTTATGAATTCTTTATTTTTATTTTTCCATTTTGACATAAATTATAAAAGATAACATTAATTCCAAGGACATATTTCTTGGGAATTAGTTGAATTTTTTGTAAAAGAGGCTATAAACACATGGTGAGAATCTTGATTATTTTTCTCTAGCCAAGAAAAATATGAAAATGTTGTTATTAAGATAGATCATTATTTAACATCAACAAGGATGACATTAAAAGTCTCGTCGCCATTAATAATGTTCAATGGTACCAATCTCACATTATGGTTCATGATTTATTTTCAAAAGGGAATTTGGTGAATATTCTGAAAATTATGCCCATTGACATTTCCCAGAAGCCAAGTGTCATGGAACACATCCTGATAGGTGTTGACTATTCACCCCAAGAAATTGAACTTTATAGGACCCTATTCAGATAATTATACAATTTTTGTTCTTGGTCCTATGAAGAAATTCCTAGCATTGACCCCTATATCATCGAACATGAAATTAAAACATACTACAAAGCCAATCTATTTCAGTAGAAGCTCTGACTAGTCAACCCAAAGAAATTTGTTACTATCAAGTAAGAGGTCGAAAAAAATATTCATGCATAGTTTATCTATTTGGTTCCATTGACCGAATGGGTTTCTAAACTTGTTTTGGTCACTAAGAAACAAGGCACTTTTAGGTTCTATCTTGATTATAGGGATTTGAAAAAATCTTGTCCAAAGTATAATTATCTAACTCTATTCATTGATCACATTATAGATGAATGTGTCGGGAGTGAAATATTCTCATTCATGGATGGTTTATCTAGCTATAATCAAATCCAAATCAAATCGGAAGAACAACAGAAGACTTCCTTCATTTTTCCTTGAGTTACTTTTGCTTATAAAAAGTTTCCATCTGGTCTTAAAAATGTTATATTCTTCTTCCAATAGGCCATTTATTTAATGTTTCATGACATCAAAAAAAATTATGGGCATACTTGGACGATTTGGCTTCTCGTTCCAAGCATCGCAAGGATCATCCTGGTCATTTGAGGGCCATTTTCACCCGATGCGACAACTATAATATCTATTTGAACCCACATAAAAGAATGTTTTTTGTGGTCCTTGGGAGATTGCTAGGATTCATTGTGTCCAAGTATGGAATCATGGTTTATCTCGTTAAGTTTGAGGCCATTTTAAATTTACCTCCTCCTCGTCCCATCAACCACCTCCAAAGTTTGCAAGGGAAGGAAATTGTATTATTTATATTAATTCCCAATTATGCTGAGATCGTAAAAGGATTTATGCACTTATTGAAGAAGGGTGTCCCTTTTGTGTGGGATGACCAAGCTTAATGGTAATTTTACACCTTTAATAAGTCTTTGATATCGACTCATGTTGGCACAGGGGTAGACCCAAGGTTCAACTCTTACAACGCACCAACAAACCCTAACTACTGGCCCTTTCGGAAACACCTACGAAGTAGATGCAGTCTCACCCGAAGTAGAAATAGGGGGTTGCAAGACACAAGTGTCTACAACTAGAGGAAATGCAAAATGATTCCAAAACACAATGCAAAACAATCTAGATATTCTCTACCACTCTTAATCTTACTTCGCAAGTTATATATATGATCTAACACAACAATGCATTAATAGTATATTAGATGAAAAATAACATATCATCAACCATAAAGACAATAATATATACGTGGTTCACCCTCTCCCTAGGGCTACGTCCACAAAACTGTGTTTCTTGATATATTAGATGAAAACTTATAGTTCTATCTGTGCACTTAGTTGCAGATCTTCTCTCTTTCTCTCTTCCTCTTTCCTTCCTATGCACCCAACTGTAGGGTTGATCTTCACACCCAGTGGAAGATCCAGAATACAAACTCAATATTGCTCTCAACAACAATAATAGCAACAACAATGACTAACAACCAATAATTTAGCAACAATAACAATAATACAAACGAACGCTCTCCCAGGTCTTCTAGACCTTTATTTATACATTACATGACTTCCTAGGACAACCTTAGACCGAAGTCTAGGTGTCAAAACCCTAGGTCCACTTGACCCATGTTTTCAGAGATTTGCCAGCCTGTTCCTCCTTCTTTTCCGCAAGATGATCCAAAGAATCCATTGGTGTATTCTTCCACTTGCTGGGTTTTCCATGGTCTATCTTCCTAGATGATTTATTTTCCTTGATCTTCTCTTCCAACGACTTGATTTTCCTTTACTTCTCTCCTTCTTTTCTACCACTTCGACCCCTCCTCGGTCTTTGTTCCTTCTGTGCATTTCGTCCTTCACCTTTCTTCCTTAATCTTTGCTTCCTTACATAACCAAGGGCAAACAACTCCCTTATTGATCCCTCCTGACTATGGTCTAGAATTATTTCTCTATCACGTCACCTATGAATACACCATAGGAATGGTTCTCATCTAAGAAGATGATGCACAATGAGAGCATATCATTTATTATCATAGCAAGGGACTAATTGGTCATGAGATTCAATACTATGATGTTGATAAGTTGGAATTGGAATTCTTCCTGGCTTGACCACAATATCAAATTCACACTCCTGGAATAGTAGTATCCATCTGCATATTCTTCCCCCAACACTGGATTTTTGACTAAGTATTTCAATGCAGAATGATCAGTGAGCATCTTAAAATGTCCTACGAGAAAATAGTGTCTAAACTTCTACAATGCATATACCATAGCCAAGCCTTCTCTTTCAGTCGTAGTATAGTTCCTTTCAGCTGTAGAAAGCTTCCTACTTGCAAAGGATATGGGGTGGTCTATGTCTTCTGCACCCGGTTGTGCTAAAATTGCTCCTAATGCAATGGATGAAGCATTGACATGAACATTGAACTCGTTACTCCAATATGGAAAAACCAAGATAGGCGCAGTAACCATTTTCTTCTTTAATGTGTCGAAGCTCTGCTGGCATTCTTCTGTCCATTGGAACTTACGATATTTATTTAATAGCTTCTAGATAGGTGTTGTTATCTATGCATAACCCTTAATAAACTTCCTATAGTATCCAGTGTCTCCCAACATAGTGCACAACTGTCTTACCGAAGTAGGGGAGGATAGATCAACAATGATAGCAATCTTGGAAGGATCTACTAACAATCCCTTTTTACACACAATATTCCCTAGTAGCACTCCAAAGGGTGAAAATAAGATACACTTTTTAAGATTCAAGGCAATCTAACATTTTCTACACTTATCTAACATTAACCTCAAGCATTCAATATGATCTTTCATTAGGCTAAAAATAGTCCAATCATCAAAGTATGCTTCCAAGAACTTGTGTAAAAAGTCCTTAAATGCTTCGACCACCACCCTAGAAAATATGGTTGGTGCATTCTTGAATCCAAAAGGCATCATAGTGTACTGAAAAGAACCCCATTCCATTGCAAATGTGATCGTATGTCGATCTTCCTTAGCAATTTTGATCTGGTGATAACCTGAAAATCCATTTGTGAATGAGTAGACCTCATGTCCTCCTACATTATCTAGAAATTCATCAGTAAAGGGTGTAGGAAAGGGGTCATGTAGGAATGCATCATTCAGTTTCCTTAAATCTACACAAATTCTGATTTGTCTCGACTTCTTATCTTGGACCACCATAGGGTTGATCCATTCAGATTATTTGACTGGTTCTATGATTCCTTCTTCCACCATTCTATCTAGTTCAATCTTAACTTTCTGCTTATATTTGGGATTCAATCTGTAGGGTCTCTGCTTGATGGTTCTTGCATCTGGTCTCAAGGTGGTATTCATTTCTCCCATGGGACCTTTAATTTCCTTCATGTATGTGAACTTGGTTGGAAACAAATCCTGATATTTATGCAATAGCTCTATGATATTGCTAATAGTAGTATCATCCCATTAATCTCCAACATTTTCTAACTTAGGTGTTTGCTCAGTGCCAATATTAACCTTCTTAATTTTAATGGGATGTCCAACAAAGGGTAATTCAATCCCTGGCCCTTCTATGTCTCTTGTTTCTAAAATGTTTACATCCCTCAGGTCATCATCCTGATCAACATTAATATTGTAGCACTCCTGTAACTACTGAAGAGGCACAATCCATTCATCTTTTTCTTGGTCAAGAGGGGGGTTAGGTGCCTCCTCAAAGACCTTATGTTTTATGATTTGTAAATCCTGATCTACAATAGGGTACTGACTTTCAAATAAGAAGGTAGCTATAAAGTTCTGAGTCATACCATACCAATCTGTAGTACGCTATAAAGTTATAAGTCATATCATATAAGAATTCTATGATCTTGCTTACCTCCTTTCCTTTCTTAGCTAAGATAGACTGACCAAATGTTGGTGGCATTTCACATTCCCTTACTTTTGGTTGTGCCCTAGAAGAGGAATCTTGTTCTCCTACCAATTCTTTCCTTGCTTCCTCAAAAGTATGCCTTTCTCTCCTTGGATCAAATAGTTGTGCCTTCTCCGCAGCTCTTCTAATCCCTGATCCTTCTATAGTCTTTCATGGATTCACCCTATCTTCTCCTGTAAAAATGCCTCCTCTAGTAATGACAATGAATCTGGGGTTCTCACCGCGAGGTTCTGCTGATATTAATTGGAATTGTTGGTTTCCTCCTCGTCTCTCCTAAAGTTTAGCTATCAACACTAGACATTCTTCGTTGACATGATCAAATGAATTACAATAGTTGCAAGTAGTACAAGGGTTCTGAAAATCCATTTCAAAATGTCCAGGTTGTGCTCAATTATAGAAAATGAGCTGACCTCTCCCTCGACCCATACCTCCTCGTCGTCCTCTTCCTTTGAATCCACCAAGAGAGTTAAAATTTCCTCTTCCTAGGGAGTTGAACTGTGCATTATTTCCTTGTGCTTGTCATTGATGGAAAGATCAGAGTATGCAGCGATGGAAAAACATGGACAATGTAAGCTCATAAGAGATAGTATAGAGGTGCACGAAGAGTGCAAGAGTGTTCTTGTTTATTTGATGACAAACAGGTGGGAAAAGAAGATCAACATCATAGGGATAATTGCATGGAAAGATAAGAAGTGTAAACACCATTTCGGAGTTTCAGATACTGGGCATTGGAGGAGTCAAGGAAGAAACTCATGACAGAATGATGAAATGGTGAAATGTGAAACACCGGAATATGTTGATCTGACTCGATTTTGGAGTTTCGGATACTGGGAGATTGAGAAGTCAAGAGTTGAGACTCTTCAACATAGGAGTCTTGGAGTTGCGAAATACAGAATCCCGAAATCCCGAAAGAGGCACATCAACAAGAGTTTTACAGACTGAGAAATAACTCCATTTCGGAGTCCCGGAGACCGGGAGTTGAAGTGTCAAAACACTTCACCACAGGATTCTCAGTATTGTGAAATGTGAAATGCCGAAATCCCGAAAGTAGGAGACAGTTCTGGATACCGGGAGTTGAAGTGTCAAAACACTTCACCATAGGAGTCTCGGTATCGTGAAATGCGAAATGACGAAATCCTGAAAGCAGGAGATAGTTCTGGATACCAAGAGTTGAAGTGCCAAAACACTTCACCACAGGAGTCCCAGAATCGCAAAATGAAAAGCATCGAAATCCCGGAAGAAGGAGGACGATTTCGGATACCGGGAGTTGGGGATGTCAAGAACTCTTACTACAGGAGTCCCGAAGTCCCGAAACCCGAAGTCGCGAAATGTGAAATCAAGAAATCTCAAAGACTCCATCCTGGAGGTTTGGATACTAAGAGTTGGAGTTGTCAAGAACTCTCACATCAAGAATGTCGAAATCATGATGTGTGAAATTACGAAGAGATCTGGACCGTCGAATCATCTAGGGTGTGGACCATTGATCCGACTCCATTTCAAAGCTTCGGATACCAGGAGTTGGAAGAGTCAAGTGATGAGACTCTTCATCACAAGAATCGCGAAAGGCCGAAATGCAAAATTCCTAAATGATCGGAGTTAGTGCAACCAAGCTCCATTTCGGAGCTTCGGATACCGAGACATGGAGCATCAAGAACTCATCGCCACAGAAATGTTGAAGTGTCGAAAAGAGAAATCACGAAAGCACTATATGGATAAGCGCTTGATCACCTCTCATAGTCACATGGTTAAAGAGTTGTAGAGAAAATATTGAAGTGGCAAGCTCCTTTTTCGGAGTTTCGATGATCGCAACTTGGAGAGTTGAGAAGCCTCACAACAGGATTGCTGAAATGCTGAAATGCCAAAATGAGAAACAGGTTTTGGCTTAGCCTGTGGTCATAGCCATTGGTCACATCAACGGAATATGGAGGAAGGAACTAGTGCAGACAAGCTCCATTTCATATTTTTAGGGATCAGGACATCGAGAGTAACGAAATATTCACCACAGGGATCCCGAAATGCCGAAGTGCGAAATGGCGAAATGAATGAAAGATTCAATGAAGTAAATTCAATGGTGTAGATGAATTTGAATAAGACCAGAGGGACACTGTTTCACTTCATAGTGTAACTGCTAGAAACAAATGATGGTTTCTGTCAGAGGATGAGCTCGTCTATGACAGAGAAGACGAAGAGTATCAACTGCCAAAGAAGCTGAGGAATCTCAAGATAACACCTAGTGATGATGGATGTGGGGGTGAAACCACCAGAGAAGATGAAGAGTTGCAATGATGATCAGGTAGAGCACTCGACATGGAGAGAGCATGCAGAAGCATGGCGAGAGAGAATGCACAAGGAGGACAGAGACTATAAGTATGCAGAACAAAGAAGAGATGGGGGTTGTTGTTGTTGTTGTGAGGGATTGAGGTGTGAAGAAGGAGGCAGAGCACAGAAGCAGAAATGCACAGAAGGGGAATGGTACATTGAAGAGACATGGCGCAGAGAGAATAAAAGGAAAAAGAACAGAAAGCGCAAGGAGTGTGCAAAAGACACTGATGCAGACAGAGCAGCACAGTGTAGTAGAAAAGTGATGTGACTAGTAAGCCATTGAAGAACTTTAGATCATTGTAATAAGTCTTAATAGCAAAGATTTACAATTCAGGGTGGTAGGGAGGCACTAGGGAGGACTGTTGTCCTCAAAGGTTCAAGTGGGTGCTTGAACAAAGGGAGTTCTATCTTCCATCTGGTTGCATCCATAGAAACCAAGGTGGCAGGCTGGTGCAAGGGAGAACTGTTGTTCTTTGTTATACAGGTTGGTGCCTATGTGACTGGAAGTTGGTTCTTCCATCTAGTTGGTGCTGGAACACTTAGGGAGTGGGTGCTTCCTTCTAGTGGGTGCTAGAGAAACTAGGGATTTGGTGCTTCCTTCTAGTTGGTGCTATAGAAACCAGGGAGTTGGTGCTTCCTTCTAGTTGGTGCTAGAGAAACCAAAGAGTTGATGCTCTCAGCAAGTAGCAACTTTCAAAACAGAGGTTTCAGCCTTATTATGAGTTGGTGCTCATATGTATGATAATGTAAAGAATGTAAAGATTACTTATCATATAAATAAGAAGAGGTTTTTACCCTTTATGGGTTTCCTTAGGAAATATTTATCTCTGTGCATCTCATATGTGTGTGACTGATGCTGAAAGTGCTATTACTTATTTCCCTACATTATTATGATTGTCATTGAGTACTTTTTGAAGAGTTTAAAATAAGCATAATTTTTTAAGCATGGTAACAACTGATTCACCCCCCCTCTCAGTGGTCCAACAATTGGTATCAGAACGGGCCCGTTTTATCTAAGGGTAGGTCCTAGAGCTTAAACATGTCAAGCCATGAAGAAAATTCAACCAATAAGGCCCCTCTGTTCAATGGAACAAATTTTGCCTTCTGGAAAGTGAGAATGAGAACCTACATAATGGCTTTAGGAGAATATGTCTGGGATGTGGTAGATATTGGTTATGTAAAGCCATTTGTACTACCGAATAAGGATGACAAGCTAGAATTTAGCTTCAATGCTAAGGCTATGAATGCTATCTTGAGTGGGCTTGCAGAAGAAGAATTTGTAAAAGTTATGCACCTAGGAACTGCCAAAGAAATGTGGGACAAACTCATTAGCAGTTATGAAGGTAATAAGAAGGTAAAGGACGCCAAGCTTCAAACCTATAGAATACAGTTTGAATAGTTGAATATGAAGGAAGATGAAACTGTTGGAAAATACTTTCTGAGAGTAGAAGAAATGGTAAATTCAATGAAATCACTTGGTGAAAAAATTGAGGAACCTTCTTTAGTTCAGAAAATATTGAGATCTCTCCCAGATAGGTTCAACCTGAAGGTCTCTACTATAGAAGAACTTAATGATCTAAAAACCTTGGATTTTGATTAACTTCTAGGAACATTGTCTGCATATGAAATGAGAATAGTTAAAGATAAACCCACCTCCAGAGAATCATCATTTAAAGCAGACAAGAATGAGGATTCTGAGCCCAATGAAATTGAAGAAAAATTTGTGAAGAGACTGAAGAAGGGATCAGGAAAATACAAAGGTAAAATACCTTTCAAATGCTTCAACTATGGTACGATAGGTCATTTTGCAAATAAATGTCCCCATAAAGGAAAGGATCATACATGTGATGATGAGGAGAAGTACAAACACATAAATTTCTTTAAAGAGAATAAATTTAAGAAGAAAAGTCTTTGTGTAAACAATGATGATGATCCTTCAAATGATGAAGACAATGACTCCTCTATTGAAGATAAACTGAATGACTTAATACTTATGGCCAAAGAGGATTATGATAATAACAACACATGAAGTGATGCTAATGAAGAAGAAGTTGTGGTTGACATGGAAGGAGAACTGATTAGTGCACTGGAAGAGATTGACAGACTAAGAATTAAGAACAGAAAGAAAATACAATTGTTGATACAGTTTGAGAAAGACAGTAAAGAACCTGATGAAGACCTTGTCCTACTAAAAGTGGAATTAGAAGAGGCAAAGAAAATTGAATACATTCTAAAACGACAGTTATCAGAAAAGAAGGCAAGATTTGAAGCCTTAGAACAAGTAGTAAAAACTAGGAAAGAGATGGAGAAGTTTCAAGCCTTGTATAATCAGAATCTATCAAGTATCAAATCCTCTGAAGGATTAGCCACCATTCTGAATCAACAAAGAAATCCAAATATGAAAAATAGTTTGGGTTATGAAGATGGATCAAGTAGTGGTAAGCCAAGAAATGAAGAACCCATCAAGTTTGCCAATTCTACAACTAATGACAACAAAAAACTTGCAGAGACAAAGGAAGACAATCAGTTGCCCAGGACGAGTAAAGAAAAAGGTGCCAGGACTGAATATGTAGAACAAAGAAATAATGCGCTCCCTACTGAAAGATGTCATCAGCATGGAAGAAATCGATTTTCTCAGAGAAGACAACCATCTTTCAGGTACAAAGAAATTTTCTATGGCTATTGTTTCTACTGTTCTAACATTGGTCACAAAGCTGTAAATTGTTCCTTAATACTTAGACATGAGCAATTAAGATTTCAAAGGAATAAATACTTTCCACAACAAAGAATGATACAGCCAAGTAACAAACCTTCACAGATTGCAAATTGCCAAATGAATTCTAGGGACATGAAACTAAGGAGGTCAAGAAACAATCAACAGTCAATGAGTAGACATCGCTGCAACAATAATTTTAACCTATTGAACAATGAGATTGAATGCTACATCTGTCATAACTATGGACATAAATATGTTGACTGTCGATTAAGAAACTATGAACCAGATTTGAATTTCCCTACTGAAAATGTTATGGTTTGGAAGAAGAAAGAAAGTGACAAGTGTGGATTAGTGTTTTCATCTCAAAGAAAAATGAACCCTTGGTATATAGACAGTGGATGCTCCAAACATATGAAGGGAGACAAAGGTAAGTTTCTATCTCTAAGTGAAAGAAAATCAGGAAACGTAACCTTTGGAAATGATGCTCCAGGTAAAATAAAGGGTAAAGGGATCGTGAGTTTAAATAATGGAAAAGGAAAAGCCCAAGATGTTCTACTTGTAGATTGGCTGAAACATAATCTCCTCAGTGTAAGTCAAATGTGTGATAGAGGATGTGAAGTGGTGTTCACGTCCAAGGACTGCAAGATAAAGTTTGTAAACTCAAGACAAGTGGTGGCCAAAGGCATAAGGACAAGAAATAATGTATATGTACTGAAAGAAAATAGAGAAGAATGTCATCTAAGAAAACATGATGAAAGATGTTTATGGCATAATATACTTGGACATCTAAACTTTGACGACTTAATCAAACTCAAAAATCTCGAGGCAGTAAAAGATCTTCTGAGATTATCAAAGCCCCAAGATTCAATGTGTAAACCCTGCTAGGTAGGAAAGCTAAACAGGACACAGTTTAAGTCCAAGAGCTTTACTTCAACAGAGAAACCACTCCAACTAGTTCATATGGATTTATGTGGAACATCAAGACAGGAAGGCATAGGGAAAGAAAACTACTTCATGCTAATTATTGATGATTACTCCAGACTTACTTGGGTTTCCTTTCTCAAGGAAAAAGCTGAAGCTTTTGAGAAGTTTAAAATATTTAAGGCTTTAACTGAGAGTTTATGTCAAGTGACTTCAAGGAATTCTGTGATAAGCATGGGATCAAGAGAGAATACACCATCCCAAGAACTCCATAACAAAATGGAGTAGTTGAGAGGCAAAACAGAATAGTGCAGGAAATGGCCAGGTCAATGATGAATGAGAAGAACATTGGTCAAACCTACTGGGTAGAAGGAATACACACAATAGTTCATGTTCTTAACAAAACCCACCTTAGGACACAAAGTGACAAGACACCTTATGAACTGTGGTATGGGAGACCTGCTGAAATTAAACACTTCAAAGTCTTTGGGAGTAAATGTTACATAAAGAATAATGATGAGAACCTTGGAAAATATGATGATAGGGTTTATGAAGGTATCTTATTAGGGTATGATACAAACAAAAAATGATACAGATACTACAATAAGAGGCTGCATAAAATGGTTGACTATATTGACGTAAAAGTTGATGAGGGAATCCCAGTAAGAGAGGTGTACAGTAACGAGTCTTCTACAGAAGACACAACTAAAGTTGAAGATGAATAGGTCCAAGAATCAGAAAATGAAGACTCTGAATCAGATGAAGACACAGATACTTAGACAGACTCAAATCAGTAGACAACTTCAAATTCCTCCTCCAGAATCACTCAAAAGAATCATCCTGCAAGTCAGATAATTGGTGAAAAAGACAAAGGTGTACAAACTAGGAGAAAGCTAATAAAAAACACCGAACAATCTCATATAGATTTCATATCCATGCTGGAACCCAAGAATTTTAATGAAGCTAGCAAAGATGACCATTGGGTTAAAGAAATGAATGATGAACTTGATCAGATTGAGAAAAAAAATACGTGGGAGATGGTTCATGGACCTGAAGGTAAAAATGTCATTGGCTCCAAATGGATCTTTAAGAATAAATTGAATGAGCAGGGTCAAGTTGTGAGGAACAAAGAAAGATTGGTCTATAAAGGGTATGCTCAGATAGAAGGAATGGATTTTGATGAAACATTTTCTCCCGTAGCAAGAGTAGAAGCTATCAGAATGTTTCTTGCCTATACTTGTCATAAAAGGTTTAAAGTCTATCAAATGGATGTCAAGTCATCTTTTCTAAATGGAGATTTAAATGAAGAAGTCTATATGGAACAACCAGAGGGTTTCGAACTGTCTGATAATCTTGACTTAGTATGCAAGCTGAAGAAAGATTTATATGGGTTAAAACAAGCCCCTCGAGCTTGGTATCACAGACTGGACACATATCTCAAAGACAAAGGGTTCACAAGAGGAACAATTGATAACAATCTGTATATCAAAATAGAGGATAATGATTTGCTCATCGTATTGGTCTATGTAGATGACATCATCTTCAGATGTAATAAGGATTTGTTGGTACAATGGTTTGTTTCTGCCATGGAGTCTGAGTTTGAAATGTCTATGATAGGTGAACTGTCATTTTTTCTTGGTCTGCAAATTACTCAGAGGTCTGAAGGGATGTTCATTTCTCAAGAAAACTATCTAATAGAAATGTTGAAAAGATTTCAAATGGAAGACTCTAAACCTGTAGGCACACCTATGGTTACTAGATGCAAATTAAGTAAGGATGATGACTCACCTGATGTTGATCAAATTTCATATATATCAATGATCGGTAGCCTATTGTACATCACAACATCTCGCCCAGACATAATGCATGTTGTTGGAATGGTATGAGGATATCAATCTACACCTAAATAGATTCATTTGCTAGATGTCAAAAGGATATTCAAGTATTTAAAAGAAACAATGAATTATGGTCTGTGGTATCCTAGAAATCATAATTTTCAGTTAACTACCTATTTAGATGCAGATTGGGCAAACTGTGTTGATGAGAGAAAAAGCACCAGTGGAGGAACATTCTTCCTTGGTGACTCATTAGTAGCATGGCTTAGTAAAAAGAAAGGTTCCATTTCTTTATCAACTACAGAGGCAGAGTACATTGTTGTTTCTACCTGTTTCACTCAGGTATTATGGATGATTCAGACACTTGTAGACCTGGAGGTAAAATACGCTACACCGATTCCAATTCATTGTGATAACACTAGTGCCATCAGTGTGTCTAAGAATCCTGTACTCCACTCCAAGACCAATCATATTCCCATAAAATACCATTTTCTGAGAGAGCAAGTCACCAATAAGGTTGTTTAGGTCCATTACATTCCAACCACAGAACAGATTGTATACATATTTACTAAACCCCTAGCCAAGACACCATTTGAAAATCTCTGACAGAAGCTGGGTGTCATCCCGTCTCACACCTAAGAGAGTCCATCCTATTAGGGGGAGCTTTGTATTGATTAAATATATGATACCTCCTAAAAACACTGCAACAGCTTAGGTGGAGCATGTTTTCTTTGACATTGATGTCAAAGGGGGGAGAAAAGGAGTGGTCTGGACCGGATGCTACAGTTGGAGGTCCAAACAGATTAGCGCAGTCATTCAGGGTTGCCATCAATGCTTAAGGGGGAGATTGTTGGCATGTTTTCATGCAGATGTGCTTGTCATAGAAGGCAAGATCAGAGTATGCAACGATGGAAAAACATGGACAATGTAAGCTTAGAAGAGATAGTGCAGAGGAGCACGAAGAGTGCAAGAGTGTGCTTGTTTATTTGATGACAAGCAGGCAGACAAAGAATATCAGTAGTGCAGGGATAATTGCATGGAAATATTAGAAGCGTAAACTCCATTTTGGAGTTTCAGATACCAGGCATTGGAGGATTCAAGGAAGAAACTCACGACATAATGTCGAAACGACGAAATGCAAAACGCCGGAATACATTGATCTGACTCCATTTCGGAGTTTCAGATACCAGGAAATTGAGAAGTCAAGAATTGAGACTCTTCAACACAGGTGTCCTGGAGTTGCAAAATCTGGAATCCCAAAATCCCGAAAGAGGCACATCAATAAGAGTTTTACAGACTGGGAAATAACTCCATTTTGGAGTCCCGGAGACTAGGAGTTGAAGTGTCAAAAAACTTCACCACAGGAGTCCCAGTATCGCAAAATGTGAAACATCGGAATCCCGAAAGCAGGAGACAGTTTCAGATACCAGGAGTTGAAGTGTCAAAACACTTCACCACAGGAGTCCTGGTATCGTGAAATGCGAAATGACGAAATCCCGAAAGCAGGAGACAGTTCCGGATACCGAGAGCTGAAGTGTCAAAACACTTCACCACAGGAGTCCCAGAATCGCGAAATGCGAAACACCGAAATCTTGGAAGAAGGAGGACGATTTCGGATACCGGGAGTTGGGGATGTCAAGACCTCTTACTACAGGAGTCCCGAAGTCATGAAACCTGAAGTCATGAAATGTGAAATCACGAAATGTCAAAGACTCCATACCGGAGGTTTGGATACCGGGAGTTGGAGTTGTCAAGAACTCTCACGCCAAGAATGTCGAAATCGCGATGTGTAAAATCACGAAGAGATCTGGACCATTGGATCATCTAGGGTGTGGACCATTTATCTGACTCCATTTCAGAGCTTCGGATACCGGGAGTTGGAAGAGTCAAGTGATGAGACTCTTCATCGCAAGAATCGCGAAAGGCTAAAATGCTAAATGCGGAAATGATCATAGCTAGTGCAACTAAGCTCCATTTTGGAGCTTCGGATACTAGGACATGGACCATCAAGAACTCATCACCACAGGAACGCCAAAGTGTCGAAAAGAGAAATCATGAAAGCATTATATGGATAAGCGCTCGGTCACCTCTCATAGTCACATGGTCGAAGAGCTGTAGAGAAAATCTTGAAGCAGCAAGCTCCTTTTTCAGAGTTTCGGTGATTGCGACTTGGAGAGTCAAGAAGCCTCACAACAGGATTGCCGAATTGTCGAAATGTCAAAACGTGAAACATGTTTTGGCTCAACCTGTGTTCACAACCATTGGTCACATCGATGAAAGATGGAGGAAGGATCTAGTGCAAACAAGCTCCATTTCGGAGTTTTGGGCATCGGGACATGGAGAGTAATGAAATCTTCACCACGGGGATCCCGAAATGTCGAAGTGCGAAATGGCGAAATGAATGCAAGATTCAATAAAGTCAATTCAACGGTGCATATGAATTTGAATAAGATCAGAGGGCTACTATTTCACTTCATAGTGTAACTGCTAGAAACAAATGATGGTTTCTGCCAGAGGATGAGCTCGTCTATGACAGAGAAGATGAAGAGTCTCAACTGCCAGAGAAGCTGAGGAATCTTGAGATAACACCCAGTGATGATGGATGCGAGGGTGAAATCTCTAGAGAAGTTGAAGAGTTGCAATGATGATAAAGAAGAGAACACCACATGGAGATAGCATGCAGAAGCATGGCTAGAGAGCATGCACAAGGAGGACAGAGACTATAAGTATGCAGAATAAAGAAGTGATGGGTGTTGTTGTTGTTGTGAGGGATCAAGGTGTGAAGAAGGAGGCAGAGAAAAGCAACAGAAACACATAGAAGGGGAATGGTACATTGAAGAGACATGGTGTACAGAACATAAAAGGAAAAAGAACAGAAAGCACAAGGAGTGTGCAGAAGACACTGATGCAGACAGAGTAGCGCAGTGTAGCAGAATAGTGATGTGACCGGTAAGCCATTGAATAACTTTATATCATTGTAATAAGTCTCAATAACAAAGATTTACAATTTAGGGTGGTAGGGAGGTGCTAGGTAGGACTGTTGTCCTCAGAGGTTCAAGTGGGTTCTTGAACAAATGGATTTGTAGCTTCCATCTGGTTGCAGCCAGAGAAACCAAGGTGGCAGGGTGGTGCAAGGGAGAACTATTGTTCTTTGTTATATCGGTTGGTGCCTGTGTGACTGGAAGTTGGTGCTTCCCTCTAGTTGGTGATGGAACACTTAGGGAGTGGGTGCTTCCTTCTAGTGGGTGCTAGAGAAACCAGGGAGTTGGTGCTTCCTTCTAGTTGGTGCTAGAGAAACCAGGGAGTTGGTGCTTCCTTCTAGTTGGTGCTAGAGAAACTAGAGAGTTGGTGCTCTCAGCAAGTAGCAGCTTTCAAAACAGAGGTTGCATCCTTATTATGAGTTGGTACTCATATGTATGATAATGTAAATAATGTAAAGATTACTTATCATATAAAGAAGAAGAGGGTTTTACCCTCTATGGGTTTCCTTAGCAAATATATGTCTATGTGTATCTCATATGTGTGTGACTAATGTTGAAAGTGCTATTACTTATTTCCCTGCATTATTGTGATTGTCATTGAGTACTTTCTGAAGAGTTTAAAATAAGCATAATTGTTTAAGCACGGTAACAACTGATTCACCCCCCCTCTCAGTTTTCCAATAGTATTGAAATAATTTTTCATATAATAACATTCACCAGGGTCGTGTCTAGTTCTAAATACCTCGCACCAGGGTAAAATAGCCTGCTTCAATGGGTTAGGTGCTCCAAAGGCCGAGTATTCATGAAATAGGGAATAGTTCTCTTTGTCATGGCCTTCTGATTTATATATGATACACCAAATATCTTCTCTTTTCTCCTTTCCTTTATCTTTCTTCATATCCTCCACCTGTAAAGATAAACTAGTTAATTGATTCAAGATCTGACTCATACCTGGACTAGATTCTCCTACAGGGGTTTCTTCTAATTTCATGGTGATCTCCAATGCTTCAGCCTGCGAAGAGAAATTTTGTTGCATCAGAGGAACCCTAATGTGTTGCAAGACGGAAGTGATGAACCATTCTTTATTCTGTTCATATGGAATCTAAAAACTTAAATGTCTTGTCAGGGTTTTAAACCTCTGATCAAATTCCCAAATAGGTTATGTTACCTTCTTCTTTATTTATTTAAACTCTTTTATGCAGTGTGACTCTAAATTAGTTTTCTTGAACTCTTCACTCAAATCATTCTTAATGTCATTCATTGGTTTAGGTTGTCCGAGTCCTGAAGAAACATTCATATACCAACTCAGTGCACAATCCCTCAAGGTAGAACTAAATTGAGCTCTCTTAACAGCTTCGTTGGTGATTTTCTTAATGCTCCATACAGCTTCGCATAAGAACCACTGTTGATCAACATCCTCAGATCCATCTCCTCTGAAGATGGGTAACCTCATTTCATCTACCAAAGATCTTCCTTGGTTTCTCGACTGGGTGTTTACTAAGCTTCTTGTAACAATACTCTAATTTTTTTGACTACTTTGGTTACTTTGGTTACTTAATGCTGCTAAAACAACAAGAGGAGTAATAGTACTTGCTTCAATAGTAGGTGCAGTTCCTAAATTTTCTGGTTCTCCCCGATGAAGTTACTTATCCTCTACTTATTTTGTTCTTGCGGACTCTGAATAGTCTTCATCTGTTATATCTGCTTCTTCTCCACTTTATAATCCCTCGTCTCTGTAGTTTTTCTTAAATAGGTTCACAAGAGGAACCTCTCTGAATTATCTCCCATTGTGTGTGAGTCCAACCTATGTGTCACTGTCACTATCTGAATTCTTGAACATTAGCTTCACTGTATATTTAGGATATCCTTCTCATGCAATAAAATTTTAATCTTTAGCTTCAATAAGTGTAGAAACTTCCCTCTAGGTCCCTTAAAGAAATACCTCTCTTCTTGACTATACAATTCTACTCTGTCAATAGAAAACTAAGTAATGTATCCTCCAATAGTGCTATCAAACCAGAGATCCACTTCCCTAGACACAATGTTATCGACTCTCTTGAATTTCTTGATGAGAGTTGTTGTCTAAACCACATGTGGTCTAGATACGATCTCAAACTGAGTATCTGCTAATATGGATAACCACTCATATAACTCCTTATGAACTCCTCCAAAGAAAATCTCATGTGTGTTAGTAAAGATGTACATTCCCAACCAATCTTCTGTAATAATTCTAGGATTCTTGTTCTGGGCTTTGGTGAAGTCCTTCTCTTGTTCTTCTATCCACTTCTGAATCTATGTATTCGATGGAAACCATCTTGACATTCCCTCAAGAAGATCCTGGTCCCGATAATGGAACCATTTGTTGGGACAAGGGAAGACCTGGGGTTCAACTCTTACATCACACCAAGAAACCCTAACTACTAGCTATTTTGGCAACACCTGCAAAGCAGATGCAGTCTTATCCGAAGTAGCAATATGGGGTTGCAGGACACAAGTGTCTACAACCAGAGGAAATGAAAAATTATTCCAAAACATAATGCAAAACAATATAAATATTCTCTACCACTCTTAAGCTTACTTCGCAAGTTATATCTCTGATCTAACACAACAATGCATTAATAGTATATCAGATCACAAATAACATAGCATCAACCATAAAGAAAATAAGATATACATGGTTCACCCTATCCCTAGGGCTACGTCCACAAAACTATGTTTCTTGATATATTAGATGAAAACATACAGTTCTATCTACTCACTTAGCTGCATATCTTCTCTCTTTCTCTCTTCCTCTTTCCTTCCTGCGCACCCAGCTGCAGGGTTGATCTTCACACCCAACTGAAGATCCATAATACAGACTCAATATTGCTCTCAACAACAGTAATAGAAACAACAATGACTAACAACCAATAATTGAGCAACAACAACAATAATACGAATGAACCCTCTCTCAGGTATTCTATACCTTTATTTATACATTACATGACTTCCTAGGACAACCTTAGACCGAAGTCTAGGTGTCAAAACCCTAGGTCCAAAACCCTAGGTCCACTTGACTCGTGTTTTTAGGGCTTCACCAACCTGTTCCTCCTTATTTTCCACGAGCTTCTCCAAAGCATCCATATTCTTCCTCTTGCTGAGTTTTCCATGGTATGTCTTCCTAGATGCTTTATCTTCCTTGATCTTCTCTTCCAACGACTAGACTTTCTTTACTTAGCTCATTATTTTCTACCACTACGACCCCTCCTCGATCTCCATGCCTTCCACATAGTTCATACTTCACCTTTCTTCCTTAATCTTCGCTTCCTTACATAACCAAGGGCCAACAACTCCATTATTGATCCCTCTTGACTATGGTCTAGAATTATTTCTCTATCATGTCACCTATGAATCCACCATAGGAATGGTTCTCATCCAAGAAGATGATGCACAATGAGAGAATATCATTTATTATCATAGCAAGGGACTGGTTGGTCATGAGCTTCAATACTATGATGTTGATAAGTTGGCATTGGAATAAGTGCATGTTTTCCAACATTTATGACATTATATCCTCATGAAAAATACCACTGTTATTTCCGATTCCAACCCAATGCAACACATCCTCAGTTGTCATATCAGTGGGGGGAATTACTTGAAGTGGATAGTTATCCTCCAAGAGTTTGTCCTGGAGTTTGGTTCCTACAAGTTTAAGAAATCCTTGGAATTCATAAAGTTGATGTTTGAACTTCCTCGAGTCAATGTTGAACCTATGGTTAATGACTAATTTTCTAATGATTTTTTGTTTCTCATTGACTCATTTGATCCATGGTGTGGATATGTCTTGGTCTACCTCCAGACCCAATGTTTCCATCCTCCACTTTCTCATGATGAACATTGATGCATAATCCATTAGGATAGGAACTACATCATTGTTTATGATACCCTTTATCATCGAGGGGTTGATTTTATTTTATATTGTCTCCTTATTCATCATAAATCTGAAAGAGTTTTGAATGATTTCCATGCTGAAGAATGTGGTGGTCATCTCTCTAGGTTGGCCACTACCCAAAAGATATTGTGCACTAGATATTTTTGGCCCGAATATTCAAATATTTTATGAATTTGGTTCAAAAGTGTCACTCCTATCAAATATTCACCTATACAATGCATGCTCACCCTAATCCACTTCATATCATGGTGATTGTCAGTTCCTTTTCCAAATGGGGGATCGATTTCATGACATGTAATCCTACCTAAGAAAATGGTGATGGCTACATCATAGTGGTTTTTGACTATTTCACTAAGTGGGATGAAGCCTTGCCTACATTTTTCAATGTAAACACCACTGCCATTCTATTCATTTTCAATCACATTATCACTAGGTTTGGTGTTCCTAAGACCATAGTGAAAACCATGGGTCCCATTTTCGTAATAATATGATGACCAAATTAGCTATCGGGTTGGGTTTTCCCCATGATAATTAGACACCCTATTATCCTCAAGACAATGGCCAAGTAGAAGCCATCAATTGTGTCCTGAAGACCATGATCCAAAGGATGTTGGGGAAACACAATACTAACTTGCATCTCATGCTATTTTTGGCATTATGGGATTACTGTAGCTCAACTAAAACTGCCACCAAGTTCACACCATTCCAACTCATGCATGGTCTGGAGGTAGTCCTTCCTATTGAATGAAAAATCCCATCATTGAATATTGTCGTAGAACTACTACCCAACACCACCATTGAGGAGGAGTGTCTCTTGTACTTGGCCCATCTTGATGAAAAATGTTGTGATGCTACCCTAGCCAATGAAACTCATAAGAAACATGTCAAAACCTATTATGATAAATCTATCCATCTTCATGTATTTATAGAGGGTGAATTTATCTTGGTTTATGATCAAGACCATGATGTGTTAGGTTCAGGTAAATTTGAACCCCTTTGGCATAGTCCCTGTATTTTTAAAAATTTCTTGAAAAGAGGGGCCTAAAAGTTGGTTGAATATGATGGAAATCCATTTTTGAAGCCTCACAATGGGCTCTACCTTAAAAAGTATTATTCTTTGGCCATTTGGCCACATGATGCTTTGCACATAGGAATGATTTTGGTTTTAGTATGGTCTTCTTTTAATTTTTGTGTGTTCTCTGTCTCAGTTCGTTAGTTATCATGATTTATTCTTGATTTGAAGTTGTCATAATCCACCTCAGTCTACATGGGATATGTTGATGGTGCCACCCATAGTATCTAGAATATAACTTCTACTTCTTGGGTGATATTCTCTCCCATTGACGAGTTGGTGAGATCAAAAGGTGTCTACCTTGGTCTTGCAACCAATAACATCGAAAAATATAGTGTTGTCATTGAAAATTTGTCTGAGGCTCTCTCCCTCAACACTCACCATTTAGTTTCCAGGTTGGAATCTCATCTTGTGGTCTCATAGTTGAATCACACCTATAGTGTCAGTCATCCCACATTGATGCATAAGTATTTGATGATTCGTCTTCTTGAACACTACTTTGAGTACATCAAGTATTGTCATGTTCTAAGAGGATATAATATGTTGGATGATTTTTTGGCTAACTATGTGTTATAATGGAATTTTTCTCATTAGTTAATCCATCTAGCAACAAATGAAACAAAAAAGCACACACACACACACACATATCAAAAAGTGTGTTACATCCTTGAAAATGAGGTGCATATACAAAATTGGGGCTCTATTGGCCTCCTGATACAAATAGTGTCGAGCGAATAATAATCACGTCTAGTACAAAAATGGGGATGCTATTGTCTAGTAATATTGGTTGTGACTATCATGGTAGCATAATACTACTCAAGCCAGCTTTCGGAGAAGTCGATGAAAGGGGTGTGACACCCCTTTAGAGTATCGTTGCAGGTGTAGAAGCATCTCACCCTATGATAGGGAGGGATTCTGATAGTCATCCCCTCTAAATTTCATTGTACATGAAAGAGATCCATGTTGTCGTCATCTCCTACCCCCTCTGATGAATCCTCCTCACTGCTTTTAAGATGGCCTTAGCCCCATCCTTTTGAACACTTTGATCCTACATATGTGAAAAATAAAAAGTTATGTTAGTTATATGGAACCCAAAAAAAATTTATATATATTAAAAATACAAAAAAATTGAAATATACATAATCCAAAAACACATTTAACAAGAGGCCCCCATGCCCCTTCCTAGGGGAGGGGAAGCTATAGATCCTGCCTAAAGTCAATGCTTGAGTATGGGAAGTCCTATATTCCCATGATATAATGATGCCACCATGAGTCGAAGCCGATTCTATTATGATATGCATTCCTTCCCCCTGGTACTATGCCCATGTGTTCCACCCATAGTATCATCTGTAGGTCTCGTGGAACTAATTTTTCCAACACTATATGGGGCCTCAACTAAGATACTCATCCCATGAAAATGATCACTAGAATGGATCCATATCCAAACTACTTTTTTCACCCATTCTTTCAACGATATAGATGAACTTTCATGTTCACTAAAATCCCATCACACTAGTTAAAAATGGTGGGTCCAGGCACATCTGAGGCTCCAGGCACATCTGAGCCACCTGCATATTTTCCTTCATGGATAGGTGTGGTTTTGTTGACCCCGCGACTTGGGTTATGCTGAAAAAAATAGTCTTGAGGGAAAAATCAATGATATCCCAGTTAGGGATCTTTCCACTTTTTTGACATGACCCATATCGACAGTAATGCTCTATGTAATCCATAGTGGAAATCTCATCTTCACCTGTCACATAGTCAACCCGCCACGACACCCCCCTTCGTGAAAATCTAGTATAGAATTATATGTCTTCCATATCAAGGTAGAGCACCTTCCACTCTACAATGAAACATTCCTAGTTTGGATTCCAATACTGAACCAGCTTGTGTAGTAAGTAATGATGTGAAACCAATAATGGAAAACAGAAAAAATTCAACAATCCACAATCGTGAAGAGCTATCAGTTTATGGGAATCTACTTGGGAAGAAAAATTGTATACCTCATGATCCCTTTCATTCCAGTCAATCATGATTGGTGTCTCCCTGCACATCCAAGGAAAAAATCACCCCATTAGAAAAAAACCCCAAATCCAAGGTCGTGGCTTACTTATCCTTTTAGCATGCCCTAGGGGTTGTGGGATGCCTTAATGGAATCACGTGATGCATCGCATGATGTTACAAAGGAATCCTGCAATGCGTCATGTTACACCACATGGGAGTTGAGCGATGAAATGCTCGACACCTTTGCACATCCAATGACACCCATGACTACCATAATATTTAGGCCATGGGGTTGAAAATTGTCCTCAAACAATAAAAAAATAGTGATAAGGAAACAAAAGGTATGATTATTAGCTCTTTCCTTGTTATGACATACTATGAATCGAATGAGTAAATATCCCACAATGAGCTCTAGAATCCTATACTTGGAAGAGAGTTTTCTCCACAAGCTCTCCACCCACCTCTCTTTGTAAATGAAAAATGATCATTTTACCATGGTAAGTTTCTTTTTATAACACTTTGGGTGATAAAAAATCCTTTTTCACATTGAGACCAAGTGTCTTCCATTTCTTTATTTGTTTTTAGCTTATTGTTATTTTTATGCCATTTTTTAATTAAAATTGACCCTAGCATCTAGTTTACATGTGGTTGATAGCATTAAGGGGAATTTTTTTATGAAGATGGAGAAATACACTAAATTGAGGTACGTATTCTTAAAACTAGCATATAGGGATAGATTTTTCCTTGCATCCATGATTTGCATTATTAATCGTTCGTTTTTCATCACATTCCTTAGGTTTGATCCCATAAGGTTGCAACATTAGCCACTCTATTTTTGCATATTGTAACGTTTTTGGTAGTGCCTACCCTCCATGGGTAACCTATTTAGCACCCATATTTATATTCGGTGCCCATGATGTGAATTCGCGTAGCCCCAAGAATCCTCTTGTAGTCCCACCATGACGTAACGTTAAAACTCATTTCCTTCTTGTTAGTACATGATTTGAACCTAGATCTAATATGCAAGTTGGTCAAGTTTGTAATTTTGATATTAGGTGAAATAGAGGTTGCAGAGCTCCTAGAGTGAAAGAGCTAGCAAAATTTCAAACACCCTATAGAAACCAATAGGAAAATCATGCCCTGAGAGCCCAAGGACAAATTTCAAGTGCGTGAGCACTTATCAGGAGATAAAACATGGTTGATTGTTCCCTTGAAAGGATTAATCCCTTCTTGTAAAAAGGATCTATTATGATACCATGGACTAAGAATCAACTAACGAATATTTAGGCCCGATCATCCATTGGTTGCAAGTGAGCCTGATTCATGGCGGACGACCTATGTCACATCATGAAAGTGCACGAAATATAACAAACATATGGGGTACGAGGATGGTTTTTGGATCCACTTGTTGAAGAGTGAATGGTGTCTCCAGAAAAGAATACGGAAGATTAAATCACTATAATTAGGTTGTGATAGAGGTATTCTGGTTTCACCTAACCCCTTACCTAATCATTATCACTACACATATATCCACCTAGTCAACAATACCTAGATCCAATGCAACAATCAACTTGGGAAGCTTAGGAGAGTTAGAAAAAACTTATCATGCCAAAAATTCACTCGTCGGAGCCAGTCCTAGGTTTCCATGTGTATAAAGAGGGCTCGCTGGGGTTTTTGATCACTATATTGAACTAAACTACATGTAGGTCGAGCCCATAGCCATATGAGAAATGAAATGGACTAGTAGGAAATTGTCACATGTGCATGGGATCTTGATGATGTCACTCAAAATTTCACAACTCCATTCAAAATTTGAAGAAAATCAAACCATTAGGAAGGGGACATGTGTTCACACAAAGGAAAGAGGAAGAATATTTCAAGCGGGTGATGGATACACTGACGAATTTCCAAATAATTTGGAGATGATATGATGCATAACAAGACATTTTGCGTCACATATACATCCTTTCACCAATCATCATGTTGTTACCTGTAGTTGACAGAGGACAATAATCATTGTCCATACATGCATACCCATGCAAGGCTAGAATCTCAACATACCAGGCCAAGTGTGATGAATCATTTATCCCCATGAGTTGTGTCCATAAGACTGTGTCAAGATCTTATAAGAGAAATCCAACAGATCAGAAGAAACCAATTTGCGAGTAATTTGTTTTCTAAAGGTGATTTATTTAGATGATAGGTGTCATAGATGATGACCCATCTACATAGTCCCTCCCACAAGCGAATATAATAAACCATCTTGGCTACAAACATCGAGAGAGATTTTTTTTCATGAGGGAGGGAATATCCTTCTATGGTATCATTAGTTCAACCTTGAGAGCAATGAGGCGCCCTTTAATCTATCCTAAGGTGCAATTTCCAATCTGATCGGTCCACTAGAGAAACTTGAGGCAAAATATTTTAGAGATTGGTCAATTATGCCTTTTTTTGTTGGGTGATGTTAGTAAAGAGGAAACAATCAACTTTCCCTCTCACCTATCAAGTTTGAGGACTTTCAACACAATAGTGGGAATCAATTGAGTCATCCAGAAGATTCCAGACAGAAGCTTAATTGGACAAGGATAACACACCCAATAACAACATCAAAATATTAACTATGGTGGTAAAAGGTTTTTTTTTTTACTTGATAAAAATACGTTACAAATCAGTTCGAAAAACCAAAGGTGGTATCAATATTCTGACAAGAAGTATCCATTTTGAAGAAGTAGTGTTGGATTAAATGAATGGTTTTCTCACAACTGAAAAAACTCTAAAGCATTATAAGGATCTCATTTTTGGGGTCGACACTTTGGGGTATTTAAGATTTTCTTACAACCATAGTTGTTTGATCATAATCCTTAGGAAAAGATAAATAGTTAAGGTTGCAGGGTCCATGATATTCATCCCCTATGTTATGTTTCAGTCTGTCATTTCTCTTTTTCGCACATGCTCTTGTAAAATCCATCCCTCTCATTTTTGGCTTCTTGTATCACATCTCCACTAATAAAATCTCAAGCAACAAGTTATATATCATGTTCAATGTTACTGTGTTTTGTATTCTTATGATGATGAAGTGATTTCCTCTTAACAATGACCACTTCTTGTCATTTATTCATATGTTTAATGATGTGCATAGTGTACCTATGTTGGCACATAGTGGGTAGACCAAGGGTTAAACATTAACTGACCAAAAATCCTAATATATTGGCCCTTTTTTCATCACCCCCAAGTAGGTGAAGTCTCACACGGGGTACCTATGGGTACTGTAGGAACCAGGCTTCCACAGTCATGAAGGGAATGGGGACCGTCCTAACATTCATTCTTACTTAACATTCATTCAACATGCAATATACCATTTGCATTAAATCATAACAACATAATAACCGATGACAGATTCATCTTATCCATTCAACCTATGCATAGAACCATCAGATACATATTCATATTAACCATTCATGCATTACAAGTGTGCCATAAGAAGAACATAAAAGAAACACATCACAACATACATCATGGCACAAAAATTTAATGTGGTTCAACCCAAACTGGGCTACATTCACAACGACTGGCTTCTTATATTATTCATTCATGTTCAATCCTTACAACAGGTGCACACTGCGCTCATAAAAGATACATCAATTATACCAAAAATTCCCTAGTCGTTCATGCATACAATGCACACTTAGCTCATGTTCTCATCTGTCACTTCACTCTTCATCTATGAATTCAACAATAACTCATTACTTGATCAACTCAGTACTACTTCTAACTCTAATCACCACTAATTTCTACCCAAAACCCATACATATTTATACATTGATATTAGGGATTAGCCCATTCCATAATGGACCAAATCGTATTGTTAGCACTAGAAGTATCACCTAGACTTCTATAGGTGTGAACCTAATACCCATCAGAAACTTTGTAGGTTTGTTAAAGATAATAATTTTTTTAATGTGTAGCAAATCCGTGAGACACTCAGTTTAAAATATCAACACAAAACCTCCATGAAATACACACCAACAAGCAAGTCTTGAATAGTTTCAGATCAATATTTAGAAATATCAAATGGAAATATGGAAGACTTAGAAGGAAATATGAAATACATGCATCAAATTACATCAGGAAGTTCTAAAACACATATAGCAAAAATCTCTTTGAATTCTATATTTTAGGAAACAATTGGCATCATTGACTGCAACTGCTGACAACTTGTTGAATGTGACTTAACTGAAGGTAGATCCTTGAGGAAAGTGGCACTTGATTTCCAACTGATTCTTGAGGAGCTTATTCAAACTTAATATGACATTTGGTAGTCTTCATCAGCCCAAAAATCCATCTGACAACCAGTTCACAGTGCCTACGCTACAAACTGTTCCAAAAAAACCAGTTCACAATGCCTTTAACAACACCCACTGTGAACTTTCCTGTAGGTGTGATTTTACATTCAAAATTGATTTCAAATGTAAAAAATTGTACAAAGAACCTAAGAAACCTTTTTAGAACCTGCTGCAACCTTGTAAATCATAACCTTTGAAAAAATACATATGAATGTGATGATGGAAGCTAAGACAAGGTCATTCCTGAGAGTTATAAAACAATGTATAAAATAAACCATGGAAAAACGTTGATGTTGATGTAGAAATGATGTCGTGTATTCATCGTTTCCCAGTGCTTATTATAGTAGCCACACGAGCTAACATATCTAAATTTTATTTTCCTATCTTCTCCTTGAATGGTTGCAATTTTGTTTTCAACCTCCTGATTTTAGCTTAGCAAGCTCTTTTCTGCCTATACACATTTTTTATCTTCTTATGCAGAGGTAAGGATATCTTATCCATATATCTTTCTTCATCAATAACTTCTTCAATTAAATATAAATTATTCTTCAGCTTGGTTCAAGCCTCCCGATTTTCCTTCTTCAACTTTTCATTTTCAGCTCTTATATATTTAAGTTTCCTCCTGAGTGTTTTGAAAGTAGGATTACTTTCATGATAAGGGGATTTGATCTCAATAATATCTATTGGATTCTTAGAAGGATAGGTTTTATCCTTTTTTTGAGTTGACACTTTGGATGTACCCTCCTCCACAGGAATATGCTTCTTAGTTGCTAATCTGGTGAAAGGTCTTCTAGGCTTAACAACTTCTACAACAACAGGTGAAGAAAATACAAGCTTCTTACCCTTAAGACTCCTCACTTTACTAGATGATTTATCCATAGGTGAAGGTTCTACCACATGAGAAGCTTCTCTATTAGGAGGTTGTGAGGGACCCTCAACTATTTTATCAGTAGACTGAATGGAATTATCCCTTTTGGTCATCTTCCTCTTTTTACTTGACTCTGAGTGCACAATCTTCCCAACATGATTAAGTTTTTGTATTTTTTACTGTGGTGTCTGAGAAACATTTGGTTGAAATTCAGATGTAGGTAGGAAAACATACGAATCAATATTGGTCTTCTTCAACTCTTCCAATATTAGCATTTTGATTAAACCAGAATGAAAAACACTAGTATCCACCTACTTAGATTTCGCTTGGACTCTATCTGACATATCCCAATTCCCCTGAATAGATAAAAGGGTAGGTTCATAGACTCTTTCCCAGTAAAGTGTAGTCAAAATATGATATGGTATTGATAGATGATATTGAATCTTCCTTCATAAGTGAAATAACTCTGAATAACTTCGATCATTTTTTCAAAATACTCCAGCATATGACTTCTTGGCACTCCCTTGGATGGTTTGTCTCCTTGATATTCAGGTTTTAAGAACTCCTTGGACAATGTAGAATTCAAGGAGATGGCTTCAAACCATTTTTCACCATGAACAATTATCTGTGTGGTTGTGGAAATACATTTCTCTAAAACTTCAAACTCCAATTAAACCACCTTAGTATTTGTCCTATTGAAATTGAGTGAAAAATTCTTAGCAACCTTGAGATGTCCTCTTTGAATTTCCTCACTAAAAACCAGGCAAGCCACTCTATGAAATGCTTCTTTGAAAAATGGTTCAGAATTTATAAGCTAGAAATCATGGGGCTCAACCCTGACAATTTATCCCCCTTTGTAAACCTTCTTACCTTGCTTATTGTCCATGATAGATGTTTAAAAAACCCTTTCCCCTTTTTATAATAGTTTTTACCATATATATGATGAAAAAAATAATACTTAGGGTTTTTTTTATTTTCTTTTGGACAATTGAGGATTTATATAATGAAGCATTCATGCACAACAATAGTGAAATAATTAAATAATGCAAGTAGAAGATGAGAGGAAATGAAAATAATCCTGAACTAGATGAGACTACAATCAAACAAACTTTCATGGAAATTATGTGTAAAATAGAGGATTTGCAGCATGATCCTTTAGTTTGTAGTCCAATCCTTCAGTTGCAGCACACAATCAAGTTTGTAGTGCAAAATCAAGTTTGAAATGCACAATCTTAGACTAGAGTTTAGTGAAAAAGGTTTGAAAATCCACAAGTATGAAAAGGAGAATGACTTTGAAAAAGAGAATACCCCAAACCTGAGTAAAAACACAACCAGTGAGGGTTTTGTCAAGTGAGAAAACAGAGGCTTCACATCACCTTCAATGCATACAATTTGTAGCACTAACAAGAAAATGCAGTGGATAAGGTCATGGCTACAAGAAATGGCTGAAAATTGATCTTATTGGTATAAAGAAAGAAACTTGGGTATGCAAAGGCTTAAGATACAAAAAACTGTAGGTTTTGACCAAGTGAAAGAAATTTGCATCACAAATTCTATGCAACAGTTTGTAGTGTGTAGAAAAATTACAGTGACTAGAGTCCAATATAATAAACCTTCAAACAATGCATTTGACTATAAAAAAGGGTACCTAGTATATCTGAATTTTCAAATGTTGTCTCATGAATTGAACTGATAGTTCTTGGAAGCCTTTAATCCACCTTCATCTGCTACAGGAAATTCATAGCACCATAATTGAAACCAGTTTGTAGCGTGCTATATTCAAAATTATAAACCCACTTCTTGAAACTGACTCGAAGAAAATGATGAATAAATGGCACTGAAAACAATAGGAAACAAATTGCCACATTTTCAAAGCATAATCGTATGCGATTAGTGCATGAGGTACTTTCTTGATTCACTGCAAACTTTTAGGTGAGTTTGCAACAGGTTGACTTCACACATGATTTGACCCTCAAACTATTAAATAAGACATAAACATCCTTTGTACATCCTTTTGAGACATGACACTTGATAATGATGAGATTTAAAACCAAGGGTGTGACCAACATTTACCCATATTTCTCTATTGATGATGACCACTATCATGACACCAAGACTCTCACATGGACTATGGTCATATTTATTGACTCATGAGACAATAAAGACATAATTTATTGACATAAGACATGAATCAAAAACCTAAAATAAAAAAAACCCTATGACTCAAACCTAGAATCTTAAAAACTTTGACCCCTATACATCATATGTGCTAACATTTGGCTCCACAGGGGATGGAGACCTCCCTGTGAGTCTCCAAGAACATTGCAGTTCCAGTGCCTTATCCATTGGGAAAGGAGTCATTATTAAAAGAAAAAAACACTAACTAACATATTGGTATTTACAATGAAATGAAGCCACCCATGGATTTTAGAAAAAACTATTTTTTGATAAAATGCCCATTGACTGGCCACCAAAAATTTCAACATCTTCCAAATCTTGCAGCTTAAAATTATTATTTTTCAAAACTTCAGAAATTTTAAAAGTACCAACCCAAAAATCTTTGAATTTACCATGTTTTACTTTATCCTTCCTCTGAGCATCCCACTTGAGTACCAAGTCTCCAAGTTGAAAATCTTCCTTCTTCACCTTCTTGTCAAAAATTCCTTTAATTATTTGTTGATGACTTTGTGATTTGTCAAACAACTTCTCTCTAGCTTGTTTCACTTCCACAAGTTGATGCATCCTCCTGATCATGTCATCTGGTTCCCTTTATTTATCTTGAAGGAATTTTTCCACAAGTAAAGAAATCTGATCAGGAAAAGCAACTTCAGTTCCATAAACCAGTTGAAATGGTGTAGTGCCAATTGAGCTTTTGGTGGTTACTCTGTCTTCCTAGAGAGAAAAATTCAACTTAGAATCCCATGACTTCTTATTGTCTTCCAACAACTTTTTGATAATCTTTACTAAGATTTTGTTGGAGGATTCTGCTAAGAAATTACCTTGAGGGTAATATGGAGTGGAATGGATACATTGAATACCGATTTTTTCACAAAACTTCACCAGGGGATCAACTTTAAAATCTGTTGCAATATTCATAACAATTTTATTTGGGAAACCAAATCTTGACAAAATATCTTCCAAGAAACCAATAATAACTTTATGTGTTGCATTCCTAATGGGAAAGGATTCTTTCCATTTGGTAAAGTAATCAGTAGCAGTTAGAATCCAACGGTGTTGACCACTTGAGGATGGATTAATTTCTCCAATAAATTCTAATCCCCACTGCTGGAAAGGGACATATACCACAACGATTTTCATAGGAAAATACTTGAGTTGTTCTCTAGAAGTTATGACCTCCACATAAACTCCCATGAAATTCCGACATAATTTGTTTTTCCTCCTTTGAATCTAAACATCTCAAAAGAATCCCCAAAGGATCCTTCCAATATATAATCTGATCAACAGTACAATACCTAACTGCTTTAAGTTTCA
Organism: Picea engelmannii; assembly: GCA_009831015.1. NCBI lineage: Eukaryota > Viridiplantae > Streptophyta > Pinopsida > Pinales > Pinaceae > Picea > Picea engelmannii. The sequence goes on along the minus strand of ML780077.1, from coordinate 376,486 downwards.
AATCGCTTACCTTGGTCTTCTCATGTCCAGTGGGAGGTTGCAAATTTTGCAGGAAATAAATGATGTCCTTGTACCAGCTACATTCTTCCAAATTTGAGTTGATTTGCAAGATATCGTTCTTAATATCAACCTAATTATTTACAGAGTTAGTGCTCATAACATTTAGTCCCAATTCCTTACAATTGGATTCAGCTAGCAGTCTATCCAATCCTTGACATTTTACCAGCTTCGTGGGTTTCACCTCAAGATCAACCTCTAAAATATTAGCAATCAAATTTCTTCTTTTCCCATCTATATCAGGTTGAATAAAAATTTGTTTAACATAACTTGAAGGAACACGAGCAATGGTTTTTTAATGAACAATATACACCCTGAAAGAATTAATAACTTTGAATAAAGTGTAATCTTGTTTCTCCATAATATCATACATGACTTCAACATATTTCAAGGACCTACTAAAAAAACGGTGATAGGCTACTCCATTCCATCTAAGTTATTTTGAAAAAGGACATAAGATAGTGTATCATTGGAGGCAAAAGAAAAAAATTAGAAATTCCTTTGATTAGTCAGTATTGATCAAAACAAGAGCATCAACCAATGCTTTATTTATCTGTTCAAAAGAACTCCTAGCTTCTTGTGTCCATTTTACTTCGTTTCATTTTCTCAACATGGCAGTGATGAATTTCACTAAATCAACAAAGTTAGATATAAATCTCCTTAAAATTTTTATCTTACCTAAGAAGGAATGAATTTATTTCTTGGACCTTGGAAGAGAAAGGGTTTTGATAGCCTCTACTCTATATGGGTCAATCTTTACTCCTTTAGTTGAGACAATGTGTCCTAGCAGCTTAACCTCCTTCATGGAAAAGAAGAGATATCTTGGGATTCAGGGATAGCCTATACTTTCTACACTTGAAAAACACCTTATTAAAATGTTGGTAATGCTCTTGATTAGAATTGGAAAACACTGTAATATCATCTAGATAGATAACCAAAAACTTGTCTTTCTCTCCAATAAATGCAATGTCCATTGCATGTTGGAAATTTTCCTGTGCATTCATAAGACCGAATGGTATCTTGGCATACATGAATGTTGTCTTCTCTCTATCCTCTAGCAACAAAAAATTATGATTGTATACGAAAACCCATCAATCATTGAAATCCTCACTAATCCTGTCACCCTTTGCAAAATGTGTTCCATTTTGGGTAAAGGGTAGTTGTCTTTTCTAGAACACCTATTTAAATTCTTGAGGTCAACACAAAACCTAATATCACCATTCTTCTTTTTGACAGGGAAAAAATTAGCTACCCAATCAGAATACCTCAGAGGTATAATGATTTGGGCATCAAGCGGTTTCTTGACCTCTTTCTCCATAATAGGAAATAACATTGGGTTGATCTTCCTAAGCTTCTGTCTGAAAGGTTTAGTTTCATGTTTAAAAGGTATACTATTTTCAATGATGCTAGTATCATAAGTCTCTAGGTATTCAAACTTCTATGCAAACACATCAGAAAACTCTTTCAACATTTTGACATATTTAGCCTTTTGATATTTTGATAGGCTACTAGACGATTTAACATATTTGGGATCTTATTCAGTGCCTAAATGACGCAGACCTATCGGCCCTCGGGCCAAGATCCGCTCACAGGATCATTCTTTATCTCCCTCAAGCCAAATCGGCTCTTTAGATTCCCTGCTGGAATCACAAATTATCGATCCACAGGTCCTCTCGGAAGCTCCCCTATGCAAACAACACTAGGCACGAGCTCCGCCTTTTTGTGCAACCACAATGCTATGACCAAGGCTCAATTCCAAAGGCGCTCGTCGCAACTCGCAACTCGCGAGTTCGTGAGTCGAGGCTCCCAACTCTTCCCTTCCAATCTCGCGATACCCGAAATGTCGATACGGGTATGGCTCTTCCTCTGTCAGCGCCTTCCACACGTAACCGTAGGTTAGGGCTTAAATACTGGAACCTCTCACAACTCGTACCTTCATGAGTTTGTGGGTCAAACTATCGTGCCCTCCTGTTGCGATCTCCCGAGATGAAATAAGTCAACACTGGGTTGACTCCTTCCTTGACGCCTTTCGCTATTTGCAACTTCGCAGGTTGAAGCGTCGAGCCTTCATGCTCTTATCCCGTGAATCCCCGAGAAGCGAGAAATCAACGGAGCATTGATTCCCTTCCCTATACGATGTGTTTCTACCTATCTATCATTCGGGCCCTACCTTATGGCTCTACCACGTGTCCACACGAGCCTCCTCTCTCGGCACTTCGTGACTTCTGATGTCAAAAGTGACTCCTCTCAACCTCTGAACCCCCGAATGTGCGATAGGCGATGGGGTTCCTGATCCAATAGTCCTCCCGTGACCTAGATCCAATGGCTATCCTCACTCCTCGTGATTTTGTGACTTCTCAACTTGCAGCACCCAACTCTTGCGCTCTCACCCTGCGAACTTCCGAGTTCGCAAGACCCGAATCCTGGATCTCTTCAGCACTTCGTCGACTTCGCGATTGCTACCACCTGTCCTCTTCGAATAGATGGTCTCGATCTTCTCGCGACTTCGCCACTCACGAAGTCAAAGGACTTCCTTCTCTGAACCCCGATGTCCGAATCCCCGATAGAGAGGATTTCGCAACACATGTCCTCCTTCTAACAGATGGCTCAGATTCTTTCATGGTTTCATGACTTCTCCTTTCGCAACCTCACGAATATTGATGTAAAGGTTTTAAACCGTAACTCCCCTGCTCCTCTGCACGATCTGACGATTCTCAAGACTTCGTGAATTCTCCACGGAGAATTATGACCATCCAATGCCTCTTTGAAAACTCTTGCGAAATGAACAAGTATGCCTTCACGAAACTTGCCCACCAACAAAACAACGTCACTGCACCTCCTTCCAATACTTCAAGGCACTAGCCCTCTTGAGATTCTCTTCAACAACTTCGAAGACTCTATCCCTTCTAATATTTCTTCCACAACTCGAGTCTTATAAAAGACTCTTGCACGCACTCCTTGCGACAATTCTTCAAATACTTCCAAGTATTTGAATTCTTAGACTCTGCACACTCTCTTTGCAGCAGCAGTCCTTTAATTCTTTCCTCAGGTTACAAACTCTGAGAATCTACTCATCTTGCGCACACCTTTCACAGCTCCTATGCTTAACTTTCACTTCTGCAAGAATGAGAACAATTTTATCTCTCCTGAGCCTACAGAGACGAACTCTGACTTCTGTCAACGCACACCTTGCGGACAATTTCACTGCACTCCTTGCAGGAAAACTCTTGCTCAGATAGAGAAATAATTGAAACCCATTCTTTACTCTCCCTCTCTTCAGATTTCAAACATTTAATATGAAATCATACATTCATTCATCAAAGAAAATGCATGACAGAGAGTAAACAAGCATATATCAATCAACATTTACAACATAGAAATCAATTGGACACCATGAGTCTGAACTAAAGATCTTTGTATTAATCCAGAACTTATGTACATGGGTTTTTACTCTACACAACTCTTTGCTTCTTCTTCTCTATGCTCTATTGATTGATTATGCTTCTAATGTTACAATGATACAAGTGAGGGTGCCTATATCCGTTTTCCCTCCGGCTCCTAAAACTGTCTAATCTAGGAATTCAAAGCTACCTACTTACATTTACTAGCATAAATGCCTCTTAATTATTTAGACGAGAGAGAGATGCTCAAGGTATGATTACAATATACAAGTATCCCCTTTCTTAATTGTTTCATTTATGTTTGGTGTATCAAACTCCAAAACATTTCAAACAATTCATCATGTGCCAAAATGCGTTGGCGTTTGTCCCACGGTCGCTTGTTGTTGGCAATGCTCCTGCATCATACTCCCTCGCTTGAAAATTTTCATGGGCTCTTGTCCATGAGCTCTCGCATGGTCTGTCCATGCTTCTGGATCTCTACTTCATTGTTAAGGTCCTAACCCGCACATAGGTAGATCAATGTATTCGGATGTAATAAAGGTCAATATTAAATAAGACCTTTCAATAAAATAGAATAAGGCGGATGTAAGAAGACCTAATAGAAGCTTCCGCTTCTAGAAGGAT
>ML780077.1:283366-367192 GCA_009831015.1 Picea engelmannii | reverse complement strand
GATATTATTGTAACAGAGCTCTGCTCGATTGGAGGTTGCCCCCTCGAAGAGGCCTGTGAACATTGCTATCTGAATCAAGTGCTATTTCTATTCAAGTGCTATTTCTGTTGCTATTTCGTATATCATTTCTGTGTATTGTGAAGGTTATGCTGGATATTTTACTGATATTCTGTTATTTCTAGCATTTCGTTTATGTTCTGCATATTATATATATATCTGGTATCTTGCATTCATTCTCCCAGCTGGCATCTTCAACTAGATGTCCCTTCCATTTGACCAAGTATTTGAAATATTCCCTTCGCCTAGTCCTCTTACTAACTCTTTTGTCCAGTATGCTTTCCATCTGTGCTTTCTCTGCAACTGGCATATGTTTAGTCCACTGAACCTTTGGTTGTTCACTGTCTGCTCCAGCTTTGTATGGGTACAAATCTGAGACATTGAATATCGGAGAAATTTCGAACCCATTGGGTAATTCAATCTCATAAGCATTTTCCCCAAATTTCTTCAAGACCTTACATGGTCCGATCTTCTTCATATTCAATTTGTTATATGTCCCCTTCGAGAATATTTCCTTTCTCAGATGTGCCAGAATAAAATCACCAACCTCAAATTGAAGTTGTCTTTTGTGTTGATCTTCACTGTGTTTATACTCCCGACTCAATTTTTTCAATCACTCCTTCACTTGACTGTGAAGTTTGTTCATCGCTTCTGCATAATCCTCTGCACTAGCACTCCTAGTTGCATTCTGTTCTGAATCTCTCAATTCCAAAACTCCTCTTGGTTGCATCCCATAAACAATTTGGAATGGACTCTACCCTGTGCTTCTATTTAGTGAGTCGTTATATGCAAATTATACCTCTGGCAGAATATTGTCCCACTGACTGTGGTGTTCCATCACCAAGCTCCTCAGCAAGTCTCCCAAACTTCTGTTCACAAATTTTGTCTGTCCATCCATATGAGGATGATAAGATGAACTGAACGACAAGTTCATTCCTAGATTTTTCCATAAGGTTCTCCAGAAGTGTCCCACAAACTTGGTGTCTCGATCTGAAACTATGCTCCTTGGTAAGTCGTGAAGTCGAATGACCTCTTTGAAAAACAGATTCGCAATGTGAGTTGCGTCACTAGTTTTCTAACATGGTATGAAATGTGCCATCTTAGAAAATCTATCCACCACTACAAAGATCGAGTCGAACCCTCTTTGTGTTCTTGGAAGCCCCAATATGAAGTCTATGCTTACTACATCCCATGGCCTCTCTGGTATGGGTAACGGTTGATAAAAGCCTGCATTCTGCCTCTTTCTCTATGAATGCTGACAAATTCTGCATTTGTCCACGAATCTTTTGACGTTTTCTCTCATCCCTGGCCAAAAATATGACTCGTTTAACTTTGAGAACGTCTTGTCATGACCGAAATGCCCGACCAATCCTCCACTGTGTTTCTCCTTCAGCAAATTCTCCCTCATGGAGCATTTTGGAATACAAAGTTGATTTCCCTTAAACAGTAATCCTTCCTGGATCATTTATTCTGTCCATTGACTCCTGTCCTTGAGAATTGGATTCTCAGCTGCTTCATACACCTCCTTAAAATCTAGATCATCTCTGTACATGTTCCCAAGATAATCAAAACCCAGTGTTTTGACTCTGAACTCCTGCAACAGCAAACATTTCATGCTCAAAGCATCAACAACTTTGTTAGCAGTTCCAGAAATATGCTTAGTTACAAAAGTAAATTTTTGCATGTATTCAACCCATTTAACATGTCTTTGATTCAACTTCTCCTGTTGAGTCATAAATTGCAAAGTATGATTGTCACTGTATAAGACAAACTCCTTGGGGGTCAAATAGTGTCTCCATTTCTTCAATGCCTGAATAATAGCATAGAACTCCTTGTCATACATGGATTATTTCACTTTCGCTTCATTCATCTTCTCACTGAAGTATGCTATCGACCTGTCTTCTTGGCTCAAGACTGCCCCTATTGCACATCCACTTGCATCACATTTTACTTGAAATGTCTTTTTGAAATCCAACAACACCAAAATTGGTTGTTCCGTGATTTTCCTTTTCAACAAATTAAAACTCTTCTCAGCCTCTTATGTCCAGTGAAAATACTTGTGTCTCTTCTTCACTGTGTCCATCATCGGTGCACTAATTAAACTGAAATTCCTGATGAACTTCCGGTAGAAAATAGCTAATCCATAAAAACTTCTCACCTCAAATATACTCTTCGGTGATGGCCAATTCTTAATTACCTCCACCTTATCTGGATCCATCCTCAACTTATCTGCAGAAATAACAAACCCCAAATAAATGAGATCTGTCTTCATGAATGAGGATTTCTTCATATTTATCAACAGCTTCTCTTGATGTAGCCTCTTCATCACTGTAGCCAAATGTTTCAGATGCTCTGCCTCTATTTTACTGAAAATCAGTATGTCATCCAGATACACAATGAAAAAATTTCTGATGAAATCTTTCGGGACTTCATTCATCAACCTCATGAAAGTACTTGGCGTGTTCGTTAAGCCAAACAGAATAACAAGCCATTCATACAACCCTTCGTTAGTCTTGAAGGTTGTCTTCCATTCATCACCTTCTCTCATACGAATCTGATGATAACCACTTTTCAAATCAATCTTCGAAAAACATTTGGCCCCACTTAAGCAATCCATCAGATCATCCATCCTTGGCAATGGAAATCTGTACCTGATAGTTATCTTGTTAATTTCTCTCGAGTCAGTACACATCCTCCAACATCCATCTTTCTTCGGACTGAGCACTATCGGAACAACACATGGACTCAATCTTTCTCTAACCAACCCCTTGTCCATTAAGTCCTGGACCTGTCTCTTGTCTTCTTCATTCTCCCGTGGCATCAATATGTATGCTTCTTTATTTGGAAAACTAGCTCTAGGTATGAGATCGATGTGATGACTTACACTTCTGATCGGTGGCAACGAATGAGGTAGTTCATCCACTACTATGTCAGCAAACTCTTCCAACAGTTTATGAACCTCTTCCGGTAAATCATCTACCCTTGTACTGGTTAAAACAATTTTAGGCTTCCTGACCAAAATGAATTGTGGTTCCTCCTTCTTCTTAACCTCTGTAAGAAGTTCCTTCCCACTCATGAAAAGTACAGTGTTGCTTACTTCAGGTTTCACCTCCTTGTCTTTGATTGGAAGCAATATGTGAGTTCTCCCATTCTTCTCTAGGGTGTATGTGTTCCTCCTCCCATCATGAATCACATTTCTGTCATATTGCCACGGTCTACCCAGCAATAGATGAAAAACATCCATGGGAATAACATCACAAAGTATTTCATCTTTATACCCTCCTACTTTAAACTCAACTAAACATTGTTTAGTGACATTTACCTGATGTCCTTTTTGTATCCATGAAACTCTGTATGGGCTTGGATGTTCAATAGTCTCCAACTCCAACTTCTCTACCATCTCTGTAGAAACGATATTATCTATGATACCACTATCCACAATGACTTTGCATGCCCAATCTTTGGTCTTGCAAGCAATCCGAAAAAGTCTGTTCCTTTGGACCGAACTCTCCACCCCCTTCTCTGGCGTTAAGAGAATTTTTCGCATCATCAACGATCTTCTGCCTTCAACATCCTCTGCCTCAACATTCCTCCTTTGTGCTTCGGAAATGTGAGTCTCACCACCTTCTTTCTTTCTATCTGGACACTCATAAGATTTATGTCTAACCTTTTCACATGTGAAGCATTTCACCACTCCACCTCTTCCTCTTCCTCTACCTCTGGTACGAGGAAATTTTTTTCCATCAACATACTGACCTCTCTGTTCGGTATACTACCCTCTCTGCGAACTTCCACCTCTCTCAGTTTGAGTCTGAGGTTTCTTCCACTCTTCCTTGGGTTTCTGATTTCTATCCTAGGCAACTGATTTGCCTCTGGCTTGACTTCTGCCTCGGCCTCTTTGACCTTGTTTTCGGCTCAGCTTCTCTTTAGCCTTTATAGCCATATGATAAGCATCTTCCACCATTCGGATGGTCATCATGCTCATCTCATCCTAAATGTCGTATCTCAGACCATTCATGTACCTAGAAACTTTTTCATCATCACTTTCACGATGACCTGCCCTGATGTTCATCCTGTAGAATTATTCAGTATACTCCGTTGCTGTCATCAGCTTCTATCTCAAATTATGCATTCTTCGAAACAGAGTAATTTGGTAATCCCTGGGAATGAATTTTACCTCCATCTTCGCGATCATTCTATCCCAACTCTTGATTTTCTGCTTGCCTTTGCAGCGTCTGTCAGCTTGTAGCTCATCCCACCACAATGTTGCATGTCCTTTAAGTCTTGTGACAACATGTTTGACTTTTTTGTCTTCCTCGACATATTCATAGTCAAAATATGTGTCCAGAGCTCTAATCCAGTCTAGAAGCTCTTTAGCATCCAGGTTTCCTTTATATACTGGAATATCCATTTTTTCCCTAGCACCCATTCTTGCAATAGCCCTAATCAGGCGTTCATTTGCTACATACTCTGCTGTAACTTCTTCTCCTTCATGTCCAACTTCATATTCACTTTCAGACTCACTGACATCTCCAACACCAGTTGCGCACCTCTGTTTTGTTTCCATGTCCACGACTCTAGTGTGTAGGTCATGTATATCTATTTCCATGGCTGGATTTGGCACCTGCCTACCCCTTTCTCTTGACATCTCCCTATCCTCTGGCGGATTGGGTGTTTGTCTATCTCTTTTTCTCGACATCATGGATGAGGTTTCTTTCTAGCTTTCCCTATCTGAAGTATACAAACAAAGTCAATCTCTGATACCAACTGACACAGACCTATCGACCCTCGGGCTGAGATCCGCTCACAAGATCATTCTTTATCTCCCTTGAGCTGAATCAACTCTTTATATTCCCTACTAGAATCACAAATTATCAATCCACAGGTCCTCTCGGAAGCCCCCCTATGAAAACAACACTAGGCATGAGGCCCGCCTTTTCATGCGACCATAGCGCTATGACCAAGGCCCAATTCCAAATGCGCTCGTTGCAACTCACAACTCATGAGTTCATGAGTCGAGGCTCTCGACTCTTCCCTTCCAATCTCACGATACCCGAAATGTCGATACGAGTATGGCTCTTCCTCTGTCAGCACCTTCCACACATAACCGTAGGTTAGGGCTTAATTACCAACACCTCTCGCAACTCGCACCTTCATGAGTTCATGGGTCAAACTCTCGTGCCCTCCTGTTGCGATCTCCCGAGATGCAATAAGTCAATGCCGGGTTGACTCCTTCCTTGATGCCTTTTTCTATTCGCAACTTTGCAGGTTGAAGCGTTGAGCCTTCACGGTCTTATCTCGCGAATCCCCGAGAAGAGAGAAATCAACAGAGCATTGACTCCCTTCCCTAGGTGACGCATGTCTACCTATCTATCATGTAGGCCCCACCTTATGGCTCTACCACGTGTCCACACGAGCCTCCACTCTCGGCACTTTGCGCCTTCTGATGTCGAAAGTGACTCCTCTCAACCTCCGAACCCCCAAATGCGCGATAGGCGATGGGGTTCCTGATCCAATGGTCCTCCCATGACCTGAATCCAAAGGATATCCTCCCTCCTCGCGATTTCCTGACTTCACAACTTGGAGCACCCAACTCTTGGGCTCTCACCCTGCGAACTTCCAAGTTCGCAAGACCCGAATTCTGGATCTCTTCGACACTTCGTCGACTCCGCGATTGCTGCCACCTATCCTCTTTGAATGGAAAGTCCTAATATTCTCGCGACTTCACCACTCGCGAAGTCGAAGGACTTCCTTCTCTGAACCCTGATGTCCAAATCCCCAATAGAGAGGATTTTGTGACACATGTCCTCCTTCTAACGGACAGCTCAGATTATTTCGTGGTTTCGCGACTTCACCTTTCGCAACCTCACAAATCTTGATGTAAAGGTTTTAAACCATAACTCCCCTGCTCTGCTGCACGATCTGACGGTTCTCGAGACTTCATGAATTCTCCACAGAGAATTCCGACTGTCCAATGCCTCTTTGATAACTCTTGCGAAATGAACAAGTATGCCTTCACAAAACTTTCCCACCAGCAAAACAACGTCGTTGCGCCTCCTTCCATTACTCCAAGGCACTAGCCCTCTTGAGCTTCTCTTCGACAACTTAGAAGACTCTATCCCTTCTGAGCTTTCTTCCACAACTCGAGTCTTCAAAAAGACTCCTGCAGGCACTCCTTGTGGCAATTCTTCAAATACTTCCAAGTATTTGAATTCTTAGACTCTGTGCACTCTCTTTGTAGCAGCAGTCCTTCAATTCTTTCCTCAGGTTACAAACTCTGAGAATCTACTCAGCCTACGCACACCTTGCACGGCTCCTGTGCTTAACTTGCACTTCTGTGAGAATGAGAACAATGTTATCTCTCCTGAACTTGCAGAGATGAACTCTGACTTCTGTCAACGCACACCTTATGGACAATTTCACTGCACTCCTTGCAGGAAAACTCTTGCTCAGACAGAGAAACAAGTGAAACTCATTATTTACTCTCCCTCTCTTCAGATTTCAGACATTTAATATGAAATCATACATTCACGCATCAAAGAAAATGCATGACAGAGAGTAAACAAGCATATATCAATCAACATGTACAACATAGAAAGAAATTGGACACCATGAGTCTGAACTAAAGATATTTGTATTAATCCAAAACTTTTGTACATGGGTTTTTACTCTACACAGCTCTCTGCTTCTTCTTCTCTATGCTCTATTGATTGATTATGCTGCTAATGTTACAATGATACAAGTGAGGGTGTCTATATCCATTTTCCCTCCGGCTCCTAAAACTGTCTAATCTAGGAATTCAAAGCTACCTACTTACATTTACTAGCATAAATGCCTCTTAATTCTTCAAACAAGAGCGGGATGCTCAAGGTCTGATTACAATCTACAAGTACACCCTTTCTTAATTGTTTCATTTATGTTTGGCGTATCAAACTTGAAAACATTTCAAACAATTCATCATGTGCCAAAATGCGTTGGCATTTGTCCCACACTCGCTTGTTGTTGGCGATGCTCCTGCATCACTAAATTACAGTCTATCCGATTTTAATTTTCTTTAGAACCACTCACCATCACATCAACATCATTATTATCAAATAGCCTTTCCAAAGGAACCAGTCCTTTAGGAATGTGATTTCTAGGAAATTGAACAATTTTATGATCTACAATCTTGTCCATAAATTTATCAACATGCATATTTTTATCATCATCTGAATATTGGTCAATATGAAGAGAAAAAAAATCATCCATTGTTTCCAAAAGCAACTTTAGTTCTTTATCATCTTAAAAAGCCTTCTAATGCTTGACATTATCAGGTATATCAAGTCTATATTTTACCTCAACATTATACTTAGGTTTTGGAGGTAAGGGGATTTTAAAATGGCTGGTAGAAACAACCAAGGAATCAACTAATGTATTAGCCTCCCTGGGAAAAAAAGATATGTTTAAGGATGAGAAGAAGTTATCAATGAGGTCTCAAAACTCATTCCTATAAGATTTTAGTCTAGGATGTTTTTTTTGATAGATATTTTTGACTTGATGCACAATCAATTTTTCATCTACAGATATTGTCAGTCCCTCAATTTGCATGTCCTTTGCAGCTCTAAGCCCTAAAACTAAGGCTTCATATTATGAAATATTATTTTTTGTTTCAAATTCAATCTTGAGGACAAATTTGTGACATCATGAGAGGGAGAAATGAGAACTACTCCAACACTAGCACTATCCTTGGAGGATGCACCATAAAAATATATTTACCACAACTGAACACCCTATCTAGTTATTTCACATTTTGTCGATGAATAATTTTTTATCTCTAAGGATGGTTGAAGGGAATCAATAATATGAATAATACGAGACCCCAAATCAGTATCAACAACATAGATGGGATGGTTTTTTGGGTTTCTCTTATCACTTATGATGTATGCTAGTTGAGCTTCTCTATATAGTCTCATGTGCTCACCCCCAAACACTGGTATTGTATCATAATAAATATACATTTGTAAATTTCCTCATAACCTCTTGATCCATGATCTAGATAGTAACATCCCAAATTTTGGGGGTACATCTGCAACTACAATGTCCATGACCATGCTTTTCATAGGTAATTGGAAAATTGTGACAACTAGATCTTTACTAACTACAATACATTTTACTTTTATTTAGTCAAAAGAATATAAGTCATGATAATCTTTAGTTATTTCTAGGCCCAATTCATCCATGACAACCTTAGGAATCAGGTTATGGGATGCACCCGAATCCATAATAAAATTGTGCAAAATATTTTCATGAACATTCAAATAAGTGTAAAATGGGGGAGAGGAATCATCTATGTATTCTACTAGTGGTCTTAATATAACTATAGGATTCTCATCTTGCAAGTTAACTGAATCTGATGAACATTTTTGAAATATATTTTTTTAAGTCTTTATTTCTCATTAATTCTAGGAGTAGGACATGAATCTTGATTTTTTATATTTCATTCTCAAAATTAAAATAAGAATGGGATTTTTTTATTTCGTTTACCTCTTGAGCAGGAGCCTTGCTAATGGGTTTATTTTTCTATTCTCCTTCTTATTTATTTTTTGCATCCACAACTTTTGAAGGAGTGTCTGTCTTTTTAGGCTGAGTATATGCACTTGGTTTTCCATCCTTCTAATTTGATCTCACATTGTACTTGTTTTGATCTTCATCTTGATTGATTTTTTCTCTTTTACTTAACTCATCCAATTGATTGCAAATTAAAGATTCTTCATAAGAAGTTTGTGTTAAATGAGGAGAGGTCGGTGTATCCCCTAAACAATGAATTCCTAGTCTTCATCCTCATTATTTCCTTTTTTATCATCAACCAAATTTTTCTATAGAGGAGCTTGAACTTTCTAATCCTCTTTATTTCTTTGATCTCTCTACAGAATTTGATGTGTATTGTTCAACCTTCTAAACTAATTTATGTTTCCAAAGCATTTAGTATTTCTAATATATTTTCTCCCTTCAAGCTTTAACATTTCCATCTCTGTAAATAATGACTTAACCAACTTTATCAATTCATCAACCTTGGGATCAATTCCTGAAGCATCTGAAGATGAATCTTTTGTTTTATTTTTCCTCCTATCTCTATCAGATCTTCCCCTCAACTTATTTGATGCTAGTATATTTGATTCAACCTCCAGTGCAACATATTGCATATGGGCTAATGTTGCGGACCTTATTTCTCTAAAAAAAATACAAAATTCTGGGTCAAAAGCACTTGCATAAGTTATTTTAGCAAAGGTCGCAGTGGGTTTAATATCAGTAGGAATTTTTTTGTACATCTTGTTAAATTTTTTTGAGAAATTTGACATGGATTTTCCCTCTTTCCTTTTGAGAGCCCCAAACTCTGTAATGTAATACAAGAAATATTTTTTGTCACCCCAATGCTTTAGAAATGCATCATACAGAGCCTCAATTCCATATATTTATCCAGGGGATAAACTTCTAAACCACTTATGGGCTTCTCCATCTAGGATTTGCACAAAGACTCTCATCCAAACATCTTCATTTTCAATATTCAAATTATTTGCATAACTGTAAAATGTAGCAATATGTTCTTCTCCAATAATATCTTCTTCTCCCATAAATTTAGGCATGTACTTAACGTAATATCCTACTGGGAGAGAATTCATGGGATGAGGAAGAACTAATGGTGCATAACTAGCAGCCGCAATGGAATCCATTCTGTTCTGAGGAGGATTAACTATTGCCATTTGATTTGGAAAAGGAGGTCTCTGACTCTTGGGAGAAGAGGTGATTTTACAAGTGAAAATGCAATCTGTATAATAGGAGGTTTTGAAAAAGGAGGAGTATGGGGTGAAGAAGATTCAGACTTAACAAAAGAAGGATTGGACTTGGATATATCTGAGGATATTTTAATAGAAAGTGAGATTCCTTATTTTTCGTTAGTTACATGAAATTTAAATGAATGAGGAGTTGGAGAACCTAAAAAAGGAAAATCTTCCAAACTTTCAATTCTAAACCACTTAACAATTTTAGGAAATGAAAGAAAATCAAGTCTTTCTAGACTTTCTTCTTTCAAGTCAGGAGAAAAAGATGTGTATTCAACAAAAAAATCTTCTAATTCTAACTTTACAGGAGTTTCAGCAACAAGAAAATGAGAAATCTCATAAACAACAACTGGAGTATGAAAACCAAAGTTAGCTAGGTATCCATAAATACCTGAAGATTTAGAAGAAAAGGATCCTTGCAAATCTTTTCCCTTCCTGAGGATTTTTTCTAAATTAGGTTTAGGTGTAGCCAGAGGTGATTGTGGGTTATCCCTCGTATCCCTTCTCTTGGGAGCCACAACTTAACTTTGGAGTCACCAGGTCCATTATTGCAGTCGTTCTATTTACTGATTTCTGTACACCAACAAAATTAGTAGTTTCCTTGTCGTACAACCTAGGGAAAGATATTCAATTCGCCTCCCTAGAAGCGGTTCCAAAAATGTTAGCACTAGAAGTCTCACATAGATTGTTGTATTTGTGAGCCTAATACCCATCAAAAAATTTGTAGGTTTGTTAAAGATAATAATGTTTTCAATGTGTAGAAAATGTATGAGACACTCAGTTTAAAATATCAACACAAAACCTCCATGAAATACACACTAGAAAGCAAGGCTTGAATATTTTCAGATCAATATTTAGAGATATCAAATGGAAAGATGGAAGACTTAGAAGGAAATATGAAATACATGCATCAAGTTACATGATGCAATTATGAAACAAATATAGTAGAAATATGATTAAATAGGAACCTCCTAATCAACAAGAGAGCACTTTGATAATACTTGCATCAACTACAAAAAATAAATAATTCACTGTAGTAAGGAACAAGCACAAGGATGAACTGTTCATCAACAACTAGCATCAAACTGAGATAGAAACAAAGATGTGATAGTAGAAGAAGAAACTCATCATTCACTATTCAAGATTCTTAAATATGATACATACAGTTTGGAAACTATGTTATCGTTGAAAAATAAATATAAGAGTATCACTCTACAACCATTCAAACCCTCTAATGGAGTTACATTACATATTAAATAGAAAATACATCAAAAAATATCTCTAGAATCCACCACCTAGACTCTACATAGGATTATGGGCCTTAGAGAGGCATGGCACTAGGTGCACAACATAAATCTAACAACAATTCTATATTTTAGGAAATTGTTGGCATCATTTAATGTAACTTATGACAACTTGATGCATGTGACTTAACTGAAGGTAGATCCTTGAGGTAGGTGGCCCTTCATGTCCAATTGATTCTTGAGGATCTTATCCAAACTTAATCTAACATCTGGCAGTCTTCATCAACCCAAAAATCCACGTGACAACCAGTTCATAGCACCTATGCCACAAATTGTTCCAAAACAACTGGTTCGCAATGCCTCTAACAACACGTGCTATGAACTTTCCTATAGGTGTGATTTTACATTCAAAATTGAATTAAAATGTCAAAACTTGTCCAAAAAACCTGGGAAAACTTTTTAGAACTTGCTAGAACGTTGTAAATCATAACCTTTGCAAAAATACATATGAATGTGATGATGGCAGCTAAGACAAGGTCATTCCTGAGAGTTATAAAACTATGTATAACATAAGCTATGGAAAAAAGTTGGTGTTGATGTATAAATGATGTCTTGTCTTCATATTTTCCTGGTGCTTCTTCTATTAGCCACATGAGCTAACATATCCATATTTTGTTTTTCTATCTTCAGTCAAGGATGATTTTAGGGGATAAATTTCTCTCATGGGCTAATTTTCCATGGTTTTTCCAAAAATGAGATTCGCTATTTTAAAAATGATTCGCCCAAATTCTATAGGATAAATTTATTTTAACTTAAAAATCACCAAAATTTTATAAAAACTATATAAAATCCTCAGAAATTTAAATATTTTTACAAAAATATCGCCAAACATTTATAGTTGGCATCTAAAGGATTAGTAATATTCGCCAAGGTTTCTACATTTTAAAATAAATTTCCATCCTTAAAATCATCCCTGCTTCTCCTTGAATGGTTGCAATTTTGTTTTGAACCTCCTGATTTCAACTTGGAAAGATTTTTCTCCCTATAAACATTTTTCAACTGCTTATGTAGAGGTAAGGATCACTTAGCCATATATCTTTCTTTATTAGGAACTGCTTCAAATAAATCTAAAGTATTCTTCAACTTGGTTTGGGCCTCCAGGTTTTCCTTCTTCAACTTTTCATTTTTAGCTCTTATATCTTTAAGTTTCCTCCTGAGTCTTTTGAAAGTAGGATTACTTTCATGAGAAGGGGATTTGATCTCAATAATCTCTATTGGCTGCTTAGAAGGATGGATTTTATCCTTTTGATGAGATGAAGCTTTGAATGTACCCTCCTCCATAGGAATATGCTCCTTAGTTATTGATCTAGTGAAATGTCTTCTAGGCTTGATAGATTCTACAACAACAAATGAATAAAATACAAGCTTATTTCCCTTAAGACTCCTTACTTTACTAGATGATGTCTCTATAGGTGAAGGTTCTTCCATAGAAGAAGATTCTCTATCAGGAAGTTGTGAGGGACCCTCAACTATTTTATCAATAGACTGAATGGACTTATTCCTTTTGATCATATTCCTCTTTTTAATTGAATCTGAGTGCATAGTCTTCTCAATGTGATTAAGTGTTTGTATTTTTTATTGTCATGTGTGAGAAACATATGGTTAAAAGCTTGATGTAGCCAGGAAAACACCTGAATAATTATCAGTATTCTTCAACTCTTCCAATACTAGCATTTTGATTAAACCAGAATGAAAAACACTAGTATCCACCTTCTTAGATTTATCTTGGACTCTATATAACATCTTCCCAATGTTCCTGAACAGATAAAAGGGTAGGTTCATGTAATATTTCCTAGTAAATTTTAGTAACAATCTGATATGATATTGATAGACCATATTGAACCTTCCTTCACAAGTGAAATACCTCTGAATAAATCTGAGCATTTTGTCAAACTACTCCAGCATATGACTTCTTGGAACTTTCTTGGATAGGTTGTCTTCTTGATATTTATGTTTTAGGAACTCCTTGGAAAATGTGGAATTCAAGGACATGGCTTTAAACCATTTTTCACCATGAACAAGTAACTTTGTGGTTGTGGAAATAGATTTCTCTGAAACTTCAAACTCCAATGCACCCACCTTAGTATTTGTCCCACTGAAATTGAGTGAAAACTGCCTAGCAACCTCGAGATGTCCTCTTTGAATTTTCTCACAAAAAATTGGGCAACCCACTCTCTGAAATGATTCTTTGAAAAATGGTTCAGAATTTATAAGTTGCACATCATGGGGCTCAACCCTAACAATTTATCCCCCTTTTTGAACCTTCTTACCTTGCTGACTATCTATGATAGTTGTTTAAAAAAATATTTTCCCTTTTATAACAGTTATTACCGTATATTTGATTAAAACAAGAAGACTTAGGGTTTTTTATTTACTTTTTCACAATTGAGGTTTTATTAAATGAATCATTCATTCACAACAACAATGCAAGAATGAAATACTACAAGTAGGAGATGAGAAGAAAGAACAATAACCTTGAACTAGACGAGACTACAATCAGGAAAACGTTTGTCGCCAATCTATGTAAAACAGAGGATTCATGGTGCGATCCTTTAGTTTGTAGCGTGATACTTTGGTTGCAGTGAACAATAAAGTTTTTATAACACAATCAAGTTTGCAATGCACAATCAAGTTTGAAACACACAATATTAGACTAGGGTTTAGTGAAAAAGGTTTGGAAACCCACAAGTCTGAAAAGAAGAATGAATTTCAAAAACATAATACCCTAGACATGAGTGAAAACAAAATCAGTGAGGGTTTTGTCAAGTGAGAAAATAGAGGGTTCACAGTGCCTTCAATGCATACAGTTTGTAGCACTAACAAGAAAATGTAGTAGATAAGGTCATGACTGCAAGAAATGGATGCAAATTGATAGTATTGTTATAAACCAAGAAACTTGGGTTTGCAAAGCCTTAAAATATAAAAATTGTAGGTTTTGACCAAGTGAAAGAAATTTGTAGCACAAATGCTATGCAATAGTTTGGAGCACATAGAAAAATTACAGTGACTAAATTCGAATATAATAAACCTTCAAACAATGCATTTGACTATAAAATAGGGTATCTCATATATCTGAATTTTCAATTGTTGGTCCCATGAATTAAACTGACAGTTCTTGGAAGCCTTTAATCCTTCTTCATCTGCTACAGGAAATTTGTAGCGCCATAATTAAAACTAGTTTGTAGCGTGCTATATTCAAAATGATAAACCTACTTCTTGAAACTGAATTGAAGAAAATGATCAATAAATGACATTGAAAACTATAAGAAACCAATTTCCAGATTTCCAAAGAATAATGGTTTGCGATTAGAGCATGAGGTACTTTCTTGATTTGTTGTGAACTTTCAGGTGAGTTTGCAATAGGTTGACTTGACACATGATTTGACCCTCAAACAATTAAATAAGACATAAAAATCCTTTGTACATACTTTTGAGGCACGACACTTGATAATGATGATCTTTAAAACCAAGTATGTTACCAACACTTACCCCTATTTCTCTAATGATGATCACCACTATCATGACACCAAGACTCTCACATGGAATATGGTCATATTTATTGACTCATGAGACAATCAAGACATAATTTATTGGCAGAAGGCATGACTCAAAAAACTAAAATAAAAAAACCCTATCACTAAAACCTAGAAGCTTAAAAAATTTGACCCCTATACATCCTTTGATCACTCCAAGAGTCACCCTAGAATGTAATCAGATGAGCTTGGTAACATGTAAAGAATTCAAATTTAATCTTGAAAGATAATCTTTAAAGTCACAGGGATTTGACCATAAGGACAATCAAATTCATTTACGGTACGCATTCCCAACTATATTCTTCAACAAAAGTGGCCTTAGCAACTTCAAATCAGACAATAGGATTTATAAATGGATGAGGAAAAGAAATCTGTGATCTGAACATGTCAGAGATACTTCCAACACTTTAAGATAGTCAACTCACAATAAAAATCTGTGTATTAACAAATTTTATATCACCAATGCAAAGAACGAAGAATATCACTCAGTCATTGTATGAATAAGAAGAAGAGTAAATCGATCACTCTTTAATATTAGTACATAGAAAAAGACAGAAATGGAAAAAAAAAAATTATCTCCATTGATAAGGAATCACAATTCTGAAAAGATACAGAGAAAGGAAAAAGAACACAGTGACAACACTCTAAATTCCTCTTGGTCAAAAGCCCTCTTCCCCCTAGCTCATTCCAACCCTTATCCAAGATATCCCTCCTCTCTTAAATATAAAAATCATCATAATATCCTTAGGAGATATAATCCCATCTCTTCCATTGGATTCTAGGCCTTGGATCTAGGTGCCAATAGTCAGGGAGACAAAAATCCAACAAACTGCTAATTTTTAGGAAATTGTTGGAAGTCATTAATAAATTGTTTCCCACTCATTGCATGAGTTATTTAATGGAGCTAAAACTTAGGTACAGGTGTCCCTTTACCTCCAACTGATCTATGAGAATGCATTCAAACCCTTCTTGATGGGTGGCAAGCTCCCAACAAGGAGAATATCCAATCATCTATGAAAAACAAAGAATTTGCAGCACATTCCGCAACGCACTGGTGTTTTAATTATTTTTCTAAAATTACAAACTGGGTCAGGCATAAATTTGGTCAACAATTCAATAGGGATATCATATTCCTCCACAACAAATTTCAGAGAAACCCACTTTGTCTTTTTGGTTTTATGATCAAATTTGTAACAGCAACCGCTATAGGAAATCCCATAGCACCCTCCTATAAAACTGCTCCACAAATTCCGTAGCGCCTTTTCTGTGTCTGGCTAGGTGATTCTGTAGCGCCTTTTCTGTGTCTAGCTAGGTGATTCCGTAGCACCTTTTCTATGTCTAGATAGGTGATTTTTTTTCTTCTTTGATAGCACAACTACAGAATAGTATGTGTACACGATTCCGTAGCGCCGGGCGCTATGAAATATCTGTCTTTTTTTGTGTTATGCATATCCTAAAAAACAAAAAAAATCTTAGTAGATGGACAATGAGCCTGTGAATGCCTCCAGTAGGTGAAAATATAATATTTCCCTGACCACTTCAAAAATCTAAGGATGAATTGACCCATAACAACTACATGTGATAACATTGGCTCCATAGGGGATAGATTCCTCCCTGTGAGGCTCTAAGAACTAATGCAGCTCTAGTGCCTTATTTGTTGGCTTATGGAGTCATATGTGTAACTAACCTCTGATACCACCACTTATTCAAGAAAAATTAAAAACCCACTACAAAATGAAGGAAATCAAGGCTCGGGAAGTGAGCTTATTACCTATGCTACCCTACCCTACCCAAAACTGCAACTTGGTCAAGTAAAAGAAGATTTCTATAGTAACCATTCAAGTAACTTGATGACTGAAATGATCTCATCTATGTCACTGATCAATGAATAATAATATAAATATAGAAACAACGACATAAACTCCTTCAGAAAACCATACTCACCCATGAGTATCGGTGAAATAATGCAATTTTAAATTTTCAGAAAATCTGAAACATATGACTCCATGTATATGGCTATAGGATCATGAATCACATGATATAATTATGGCTACATCAGAAGACTAGGTTGCTCCTTCATAATCTTTGCACTGCTGACAATATTGTAATTCTCTTGACCTCCTTGAAACATCCCATAGTTATCACATGCTTCAAAGCAATCATGGACAATAAAAGATTTTCCGGGCTATTGATTATCTCCTCGGGAAAGAAAATTATTTGTAGTGTCTTCTTGAAATTGTTGGTCAAATTTATCTGAAGAAAAAAGAATTGTAGATTGGCCATATGATTTCTCAACCTCCTTTTTATTGTCCTTTGAAAAATCTTCTCTAAAACTGTTAGATACAAATTCAATACTAGGAGAATTAGTACATGTTGATACAAAAATATCTTCCTTTTTATTTTCTTGTTGACTTTCTCCCCATTGACCATCTATTGATGAAAAGGAGGAAAATCTCACATGTTCCTGTAGCTTCTTCCTAACTTCTTGACCAAATTTTAAAAGCATATAATCAAGGAGCTTATCATGAGCCAAGAATGTTAACTGATTTTATAAGTCAACAATAAGATGATGAGGGGAAACAACTTTCTCTAAAATGGAAATGTCACCACCTTCTACAAAATATTCCTCATGATATTCATCATAAACGAAATCATACCTTTTCTCATAATTAGGAAAAGGCTCATCTTCATATGTAAATCCATCTTGCTGGTATGAGTTATAAGGATGTACATTTGCATCTTTAACAATGGAAAAATATGATTTAATAATTTCAAGATCAGAAAAAGATTTAAGATCTGAAAATGATGTGCAAGCATGTTGAAACAATTGCAATCTTGGATAAGCTTCCTATTTTCCATATACTTCCTCAGTTTCTTCCTCATCCAAAACATTGTCCAATATCTGATAAGAGAGTTGTGCACATGCCCAAATATTACTCTCCACTTCCTCTGCATCAAGAAACATCTGCTGCAAGGATGGTGACTTTCTTTCTCTGAGGTATAGGAACATATTGGGATGTTGTTCCATCATATACTGTACCATGGCAACAACCTCAGTAGGCCGAATTTCAATAGGCATGTTGTAATAAAAAATGTGAAACCTCATGTTGAAGGTGGCTAGAGCTTCATCTTCTTTTCTCTTCTGAGCAAAAAAATTGATTAAGTGTTGATCGAAAGAGTTTTTCTCTCCCCATTGTCTTAAAAATGCATTATATAACTCAATCCATGAACCAATGGAATCATCTCCCAAACCCTTAAAAAACAAATCAACATCCCCAGACAAGGATTTGGAAAATAACCTCATGGTAACATCTTCCTATACTATCTCAAACTGATTGACAAAGTTCTCAAATGATCCTAAATGCTTCTCGGCATTGATATGATCTTCTCCAGAAAAATGAGGAATATACTCAAAGAAATTAATAGGTTAAGGATGAAGGTAAGATGGGATCCTTAAAGGTTTAAACATTTTCTCTCTGATTCTAGTTTGAACAACAGTGGGCTGAAAACGAGGTTTAACAAGATGACTACAAGGTATAACAAAAACTTTAGAAGGTAAATCAACCTCATGATTCCCATGACTATAAGGATTCTCAATTTCAGGAGGGATTGAGATATGAACTTCATCTTTCTCAATAGGCTGAGATGAGGAGATATGATCAACATATACAACATAGGCAGTATGGAGACCTTCTTCTTCCAAAGAGGGAAATACAAATGAATTATGATGATCATCAGAGTAAACAAAACAAAGGATAATACTTTTTATATGTAAAGGGGAAGACTGGAATGAACTAATGAAGAAGAACAAAAGTTCGTGGAGAAAACTAATGAGATGATACATGTTTTCTCCCTTCCATATTTTCATTTTTTCTGTTAGCAAGATTCTTCCTCCAGTGGAGTCTTTGATTGTGGAGTCACTAGGTAGATGATTACAGTCAATTTTTTGTGTCCCTCTCTTGTCTACCATCAATAGATGGATCTATGTCGTTCTCCTAGGGAAGATCACTTCACACTTCTCTCCTCGACAACGATGCCATTTATTTTATCACTCCAAAAGTTACCCTAGAATGTAATCAGATGAGCTTGGTAACATGTAAAGAATTCAAATTTAATCTTGAAAGATAAGCTTTAAAGTCACAGGTATTTGACCATAAGGACATTCAAATTCATCTACTGTGCAGATTCCCAATTATATCCTTCAACAAAAGTGGCCTTGGCAACTTCAAATCAGACAATAGGCTTGATAAATGGATGAGGAAAATAAAACTATGATCTGAACATGTCAGAGATACTTCCAACACTTTAAGACAGTCAAATCACAATAAAAATATGTGTATTAGAAAATTATATATCACCAATGAAAAGAATGAAGAACATCACTCAGTCATTGTATGAATAAGAAGAAGAGTAAATCAGTCACTCTTTAATATTAGTACACGGAGAAAGACAAATGGAAAAGAAAAATTGATCTCCATTAATAAGGAATCACAAGTCTGAAAAGATATAGAGAAAGGAAAAATAACACAGTGACAACACTCTAAATTCCTCTGGGTCAAAAACCCTCTTCCCCCTAGCTCATTCAAACCCTTCTCCAAGATCTCCCTCCTCTCTTAAATATAAAAATCATCCCAATATCCTTACGAGTTCAAGTCCCATCTCTTTCATTGGATTCTAGGCCTTGGAGCTAGGTGGCAATAGTCAAGGAGACAAAAATACAACCAACTGCTAATTTTTAGGAAATTGTTGAAAGTCATTAATAAATTGTTTCCAACTCACTGCATGAGGTCTTTAATGGAGCTAAAACTTAGGTGTAGGTTCCCCTTGACCTATAAATGATCTATGATAAGGAATTTGAACTCTCCTTGACAGGTGGCAACCTCCCAACAAGGTGAATATCCAATCAGCTATGCAAAACAGAGAATTGGCAGCACATTCCGCAACGCACTGGTGTTTTAATTGTTTTTCTCAAATTACCAAATAGGTCAGGATGAAATTTGGTCAGAAAGTCAACAGGGATATCACCTTCCTCTAAAAAAAATTTCAGAGAAACCCACATTTTCATTTTGGTTTTATGATCAAATTTGTAACAATAGCCGCTACAGGAAATTCCATAGCGCCCTCCTATAAAACTGCTCTACATATTCCATAGCGCCTTTTCTGTGTTTTTCTAGGTGATTCCATAGTGCCTTTTCTATGTCTGGCTAGGTGATTTCGTAGCACCTTTTCTATGTCTGGCTAGGTGATTCTATAGCACCTTTGGTCGTGTAATTACAGAACAGTCTATGTAGATGATTATGTAGCGTCAGGCACTATGAAATATCTGTGTTTTTCTGTGTTATGCAATGAATCCTCAAAAACACAAAAAGTCTTAGTAGATGGACAATGAGCCCGTAAATGCCTCCAGTAGGTGAAAATATAATATTTCCCTAACCACTTCAAAAATCTAAGGATGAATTGACCCATAGAAACTACATGTGATAACACATCCTATGTTCTAACAGGTATAATGACTACTAACCAAATCTCTCCTTCCACACATTGGCTCCTGAATATGCATTAATTGTCTTCCACGCGCGTTGATCCTTTGTTGACTTGTAACATTGTTTTCTCCTTTGTGATTCCCAAAACTTACCCAAACTTTCCTACTCCAACAGGCCCCCAACACTCACCTGTGGCTCGTCCTAAGCCACTTCAAGCTTTATTCCAGGTCACCATGAACTTCTAGAATGTCTCCCTTGCAACTGTGATGTTTTCTCTTGCTTGTGTTTCCTGTTGTGCAATTCCCTCGACTATATTTGTAGTAATATGGGTCTTCATATTTTCTGCACTTTCTTATACTACATGCTTGAACATGCCCTTCACAAATAATACTTCTACTATCACCTTGTATTCTCCTTCCTATAGTGTTTCAATATGTTGTGCACAATCCTCTTGTTGCACCCTCATCTATTTCATCTATGAATACAATTTTCTATTATCTGCCATTGTTGTCATAATCTCTACTGGTGGTAATGTTTTCATTACTTCTTTAAACTTTTGTGCCTTGTCTTGTGCAATTTGTATCTTATGCACAATTTTTTGCAATTCCATGTCTTTTGTCAGTTGTGTCCATACTCACGTGCTTTCTTCATAGATCTTAGCATACTCTTCTTCTAGACTTTTGATTTTATCAAAAAATGTTGTTGCCGTATTCTCTCTTTGATCCCTCTCCTCTAGTGGAGTGCTTTGTATCATGCATTCTTCCAAATCAGTAATATTTATGTGGAATCTTTGAATGTCCTCACTGATCTTTGTCACATGTTCCTTTAATGGGGTGTCTTCCTCTCTAGGAAATGTTATAGCAAGATTTTCCTCACCCTATGCAAACTTGCACACAGGGCCTTTTTCCATTTCCCTATGTAGAATTGAAGTCCCTTTTTGCAAATACCAGAGATAAAAACATGATTTTTCCACATATACATGCCCTGCCTATATTACAACATTCATATACGTAGGTTGCACCACTACAACCCACGTACATCGGGATTTGTACCCAAAATTAAAAAATGGTGTCAGGTTTCCATTTCACGTCACGAGATCTATGATCCTTGGCCTTCCATATATTGGAAACGCTCTGACTCAACCCTTTAGTTCCACTTGAAGGCTACAAATGGGACAAATCTGAGCTATAAAAAAGGGGAGAAGAATTCAACTTTGAGAGCAAAGTTACTCTAGAGAAATTATTCACTTCACATTGAGTCTGCATCCCTTTGTACTTTAAGTCTAAACACATTGTTCAACCCCCAATCTCTTCCCTTATTAATTGAGAACCTCATTGTCTCTCTTATATGATCTTTCCTTTGGTGGAGGATTGAAGTGGTGGAGGCCCAGCTGGAAGGAACTTAGTTTCTCGGTTCTGAACCGTGCCGACACAGAAGTTTGTAACTCATTCACTTTTGTTGATTACATATCAATGGAAATACTCTTTTCTTGTCCAATTAATATCTTGCGAATATTTGAACTGTTATTCCATGGGCATATTTGTTATGAATATTGATGGATTATGCTATCGAATGTGCTAACATTATATATTATCACCATATGATTTTGTTTCTTGGTTGTTGAGGACTAGTTGTAGGTATATTGCTTTGGGTCAAGTGCTCAACAATGGACTTCATCGAACGTCTGGACAAGGTAAGCCATTTATCTTGTCTTTCTAGCATATTTATTTATATAACATACTTTATATTAGAGTTAATTTCTGCAGTCATTTCCATCTATTGTGGTTTACCCCTAGCCATAGAGAGATTTTCCTTGTAACAGAATTGGCGACCATACTAGGGATATGATCTTCTTTTTTTGGGTTTGGAGTGTTTTTATCCTTAGATTTCTCTCGTTTATATTGAGTTTCTTGTTGTATGATTGCTTGACAAACTCTTTTCACGCCGAGTCTGATTTTCTTAGACTTCTCCTTAGCCTAGCTATGTTTTGACACATATACGCGAGTTTTTTCCTTACAATTGTGTACATACGTGTGTTTTCCTTCTACAAGATGCATACATACACACTTTTCCCTTGAACCGTCATGTATATCAACCTTTGTTTATTGGTTCCTAGGTTTGATGGTTGTTGGGTAGGTTTTGATGATTGTTGAGTCTTCTTAGGTCTCTGTGGTGACTATTAAGTGTCTATGGAATGACAGGAAACCTGTCTTTGGTTGAATTTTTGGGTGGTTCCTTTATCATCATATTTTTCATTTGATTTTCCTTGCATCTTGGGCTGGGTATTTTACTCCCTGATATCCTACTTGGTTTGTCTTTGTTTACACATAGTAGAGTCTTTATATCAAGTTAATGTTTAGTCCATGGATTTTCATTCTCTTATATTGAAAATACAAAAATATTAGGAATTTTACATTGATTGGCATTTTTGATCTTTTGAGTCTTTATCATTAATCTTAGTGCATGCAAAGAAAGATTGCATTTTATTTAGAATTTTATAACTGAGTTGAGAATTCCATTTTGAAAAGAATATCATTTATTAGAAATTGAAGTTATGACTTTTCATTGTATTCATATTCATTTATTTTACTTGTTGAGTCATAACATCACTAGTTTCACGACCACACCTTTTAGTAACGATATAATTTAAAATTGATTAGTAACGGCTTTATTTTTCTAGGGTGCACAAACTAGCTTAGGATTTAGAGCCTTGGAATAGGATTTTGTGAGTAAACTTCTCCAAGGCTATTAAATCAACATATGTGTCTGACTAAGGGAGTGGAGAAATCCATTGTATAATTGGTAATATCAGGAGGCTCTGCTTACACCAGAGTTAAGAACTAGATTTCATGAGGTTGGTTGAAGGGATATCCCCCCGATACCTTCTTAGCATTAGATATATTTATAGGAATATATTCTTATATAGGGATCTTGCTAGTTCCCTTAACTCTATGAGAGGAGGTGCTTTCAAGGTTTAGGGATCTGCTACCCTTCCTATACAGTGGACCTGACTTATGAATGTTCATGTGTGCATCAATTATACCGTGGTTGCTTATTTTCTTGACTTAGGTACCACATAGGTTACTTGCAGGGGTTATTATGTAGGTACCCTAGGTCAGATAAGGGCCAAACAACACACAACCTTTATGGAGGATTACCTCTCCGGGGGGATCTGATCGACTGGTTGTTAAGCCCAGAAGGGACCTTATAACTAATTTTGTTTCCTCCTATCTTTAGCAGAGGAGTCTCATGCCCCTATTGGGAGAGGCATACCTACTTTAGAGAGGGAGGTCCCTTTCAGCCTCTTTATCCTGTTTGTGTGCATATTGGTCATTTGATTATTTTTGGTGTGTTCTTTGATTACTAGTTGGCCTTAGGATTTTTTTTCTATATCTCTAGTCTTTAGTCATCATGGATCCAAACCATATTCCTCGTAGGTCTCGCCGCTTGTTACAGTTTCCACCACATTTTGAGTCTTTTCCTTCTAAAAGGCATAGAGTTGTCAAACGTGGTACACACACACCTCCACTTTTCATAATTGTGATTATACAAGGATGAGTATTGAATTGAGTCATCAAGATACTGGGAGCCCTTCGACTCCCACACCTACTATAGTTAATAGTACCCCTTCGACTCCTTCAACCACAATGGTTGTAGTGATGGAGGCATCTATCAACACCGTTGCCCGTCCTATAGTGAATACTCAACCTATATCCATGAACCCTTTTGGGTCTCTTGGTCACTCACCGGGATATAATGTTAAGTCCATCCCTATGGCCTCTAGTCCTTTTTCCTATGGTATGTCGAATTTTACATCGCATTTTTCAAACTCCATCCCGGTGGTTGGAACTAATGCCAGCATTGGAATTGGGGGAACAACTCCTCCTTATACCCCATTCTCATTTGGTGGCACTCATGTCCCTCAAAAAAATCCTACCATGGGAGGCATTCCTCCTTTTAACCCCAGGTCTAATCCTATTGCTTATGGATGGAGTAACCAACCTAGCGGACAAGCTACTGCTCACGTTTCATCCTTTACACCCACCTCCTCAATGCCGATTCTAACCAACATGTTTGGCATGAAGAATACACCTTTATCCTCCGTATTCACACCCGAAGGAGGTCAATTTCACACGTTGGGAAACCCCCAACCTGGGTCCACTCTGGCTGGGGGAATTTTTTATAACCCTCATCAAAACATTCCTACTGGAATGGTGCCCAAACAACCCCTTATGAATCATCCTAGAGGAGGGTCTTACAATCTCGAACAAGGCCACGGTGCTTACTAGAACCCTGGATGGGTTGTGATTCCCCAACCACAATCTTTCCAGGAAAATTGGGGCCAGATGTTGCAACCCCATCTCCCTTTTCTGGCCATGCTCAACTTGCCATACTTTTCTAAGTTAATGAATGACCCCATCTGTCATGATCCTTCATGGCCCTCCATCCCCACTAAGTTTCCTTCGGATATTCCAAAATTCGAGGGAAGGAATGGTAAGGATCTTAGTGATCACATCACCACCTTTCACCTATGGTGCTCTTCGAATTCCATTAATGATGACTCTATTCGATTAATATTGTTTCAACGCACCCTCACAGGGGTTGTTGTGAAATGGTATATTGAGATACCTAAGGGGGTGTGCAAAAATTTTAATCAGTTAGTTTTAGTCTTCCGCAATCACTTCCAATTTTTGGTTCGTTATGATGTTGGCATCGAACTTATGTCAACATTTTGTCAGGATAGGGCCACTCATATCTCATATCACATCTAGGTGTGGCGTAGACGGAAGAGGTTGATCAAGGCCTATATACCCCCGAAATTCTTGCTATAGTGGTTCATTAAATCTCTCCTTCCTTATATTTCGAAGGATGTTTCTACATCCGGGGTTACTTCTGAGGAAGAAGTGATCTTTAAAGACCAACAATTAGATCTTATATATTCTCAGTCTAGGATGTTATACAAGATTATTCCTGATGCACCGAGGTCAAACTATGACCCTAGAAAAAATCCTAGACCGCATGTCGATGGCATTGTAGGCTCCCTCAATGTGAAATCCACAGAGTCGGTGACAAGCCATTTGAAAGACTTGTCTCTAAACCAATCTGCAGGAGGGCCAACTGCATATGTGTCCTCTAATCCCACTCAATCAGAAAATGTATGTTCTGTGTAGTCATCAACTAGCCTGAATGGTAGCCAACAACCAGGAGGGAGTAAGAAGAAAGGACGCAATAATAATCGTAGGGGTGGGAAAAATAATAATAAACTCAATGAAAATGGTAATAATGAGAAGACAAATAATAATGTTGGTGAGGGAAAGAAAGAAAAGAAATTGTAAACTCTAGTGGGGTTACTATTACACTCAATAATTGAACTATGTATGAAAAATAATCATCAACCATTTGTACTGAAAACAAGTGCGGATCTGGTAAGATGTCATCCAAGTTTCCTGTGTCATATGATAAGATATCAACGTGGACATTTTGAAATAAGGGATAAGTGGTTTCGTAGCGTTCTTAGGGAATTCCTGTGGTAAAGTGTCTTCAACTGGTGGGACGTCAAGGGGTGGAGAAGCCTCAGTGGGAGGAATGATATCTCTAGTTTCAATTACGTTAGAAGATATGACACACACTTGTGTTGAGGGGTGTATGAGCGGTGGTGCTCCATGGTATTATCCCAGCAAGGTTGGGTCCTTGAAAATTCTAGGACCCATATCCATGAGTGGATACGCGTCGGAACTAGTGCGGACAAGAGGTAATATGTTATCGATGTTGGAGGAGAGGTTAGGCTCATAATGTGAAACATGGTCGATGGTGATGATCTTCCCATTGTGGGGGAACATCATCGTTCAAAACAAATAAGAGGACAAAACCTTCATAGAATACATGTATCCACATCCAAACAAGATGTTGTAATCGAGTGGGGCATCAATAAACTCAATTTCGATAAGGATGGTTTATCCCCCAAGTTCAATGGGGACATTTTGAAAGAGCCCTTCAGGGGAATATGGTCGACCATCATAAACTCTTAAAGTGATGGGGGATGGTATTAGATCAGGGGAGCCAAGTTTCTACCCTACAATTTTGAACATGATTCATGTGGATGCACCTTCATCAATGATGCACCGATGAACCATGATGTTCTGAATCTTGACTGGTATCTCGAAAGCTACCAAAGTGGGGAGACGAGGTTCCCCACAATCTAGATCAAATGTGATGAGTCTAGTATCAGCTGGGTCGAATTCCCCCAAGGAAGAAAGCAAGGATTTACCTTCATTTGTACAATTTTGGAGGACTTCCAATACTGACATGGCTACAGGAGATTGCGCCAAGTCATCGACCAGACTGTAATTGTGTGTCGCCCTATCCTGAGGGTTGTTGACATTCCGTCATAACAGAATGTGAGGGATACCGATGGGGGGTTCAGTGTTAGGGCATGGAATCATCAAGGATTGTCCGATTGTAGCTGGAGCTTCTTCCAAAGTGGTGGGAGTAGATTTAGGGGGTGCATTGTATTGACGACTGCGCATTTGCAGAAGAATTTATTCTTCGCTAGTGAGGAGGATATTGCGATCTGTTGGATTTCCAAGGTTTTGATATTGTCCCATTTGTGGTGGGGTAGGATGTATCTCATGTTGGGTATTCATCATACCTTGGTGTGGAATAGGGTTTTGAAACACGACTGGGGGTGGTTTTTGCAAATACTGTTATGGGGCCTGTTGAGGGGTAAGCAATGCTGGAGGACGTGGCACATTCATGGAGTCTTTCATCTCTTTGAAGTCGGAAATTTGGAGGAAATGGTGAGTGTAATGGACATGCTCACCGGAAATAGAATAAGGGAAGTTCGTATAGAGGTTTTTGTTGTTGTTCCTCCCTTGGTGTTTGTTTTTATTGTCCCCTTGGGGGTTATGGTTACCCTAATTCTGCTTGCCCCCAACAAATTGGTTTTGTTGGAGGTTATTTCCCCCTGGTCCTGGGTTATTATTGTTTCAGTTTTTCCCTTTATTCTTGGCATTATTCGACAGATGGGCCGGAATTTTCGTATTCATTTGTTCAAAATTTTGAAATTGCTGAATGGGAGAGAGATGAACAAAGTTAATACCGACGTATGGATTTCCTTGTGGATGATCAATCGGCTATGGAGGACTAGGAAATGGAAAATATAGATTGTTTTGTGGCAATGATCCATAGGGTGCATAGGAAGGCGTAACACTTTCACTAGTGCCCAGGTTATAAGATGAGGTAGAAGGGGTACCTGAACTTGGTTGAGAAGTCAGGTGCATGATGGGTGTCGGAAAGGGTCCACTCATGGGTGGGGGGAGAGAAACAGGATATGGTTGTTGGTAAAGGGGAGGAGGGTAATAAGATGACCCTCCATATATTGGTGGATATTGGGGTGTACCTTACATAGGTGGTGGTTGGATGTACGTATTGTGATGTGTTGCGATACCAATCAACCCATCTGTCGCATGAGACATCCAAGGTTTTTCCTGGTCGAATGGTATGGGTCTTGGTGCATCAGGTATTACTGTGTATAAGTAACCTGGCTGAGCATAAATGAGGTCATACTATTGAGCCTTGTTGATGGATTCCTCTTCAGTTTGGGGGAAGGTGGATGCCACATCTTTGGTAAGGATAGAGACAAGTGATTTGAGAAACCAATCAAGACATTGTTCTTTGGTGGTTTCTTCTTTGCATAAACTAGGTTGTTGATGCCATTCGTGAATGTGTTCGGCAATATGTGTAGGTAAGGTTTGTTTGCACTTGGAGAGAAGTTATAGAACAGTGTCATGGAAAAATCGTAATTGAAAGAAGGCCATAAATGATTTGTCCAAGGATTCAAAAGTCTTGTGGTTCCCTGATTTTTTGTCCACATATCATTTGGTTGATGGACCAGTGAGTGTGCATTGAAATAACCTTAAGTGGACGTAGTCATCCATGATTTTGTTTGAAGAGCACCATAAGTGGAAGTTCATGACATGGTTGGTGGGATATTCCCCCAATTTTCCTTCAAATTTGGGAATGTCTGAAGGTAGTTTGTTAGGCATATTGGGCCATGTGGGGTCATGCAATATAGGGTCATTCGTGAGTTTACTCAAATCATGAATTTTGAGGGACACCAAATATGGCATGGGGGGTGGAGTTGGAGGATTAGTTCTAGCCATGGTGTGAGCAGGTAGTGGACCTGACCCTTGAGGGGGGATTCTTGGGGTTGTACTTCTCCCTTGAGAGGAAGTTTTCCCTCCGCCTCCTTGTGAAGGAGAGCTAGTGGATGGATGGCCTTGGGAATTGGACCCAAGTAAGGTGGAACCAAGAAAAGTTGATCCAAAAATATTGGCACTCACAGGGGTGTGAGATGGTTGAGCCAGTGAGTTGGCAAGACTAGGAACTCCTCCTAGAATAAGAGGGAGATTCTGCAAGCATATGGAACGAAGGGGATTTTTTGGGTCCCCTATGATATCCGACTAGAAAAGTGAGTATGTGAAAATGGTGATGAGAGAAATAAATGAACAAGAGACTTGTATAATTTGGACCTTCACAATATATCTCACAATCGCATGTAATCAAATGAGCATCATACATAAATAAAAAATAAGCATACATGTGGGTAGGTGGATTTTTTCTGCGTGGGATAACAAAGAAAACAAATGCCCATGTCCTAAAAATACGTAACGTCTTTCCTCTCAAATAGCACTGGACCTTCTAAGAGCACTCAACAATGGGGTCTGAAGTCACCGAAAGAGGAACTAGTGAAGGATGAAACAATCAGTTATAATGAGGGGTAGAGGGTGCATATCTCGAAATAGCTGGTGATATTTCCCAATAGCCACACAAAATCTGATCAAGGTGAAATTGCAGCCCACAATTTCCACCTGGGTAGATGTCCTAATTTGGGCCACTAGGTACCTCGGTCAAAGCGCGACATTTAGATTTTCATCCTTAGAAATGGGTCACAGGCTAGATCCATTCCAAGAGTTGGGTGACTCAAGGGGGGATGCACAAAACAATTGGACCTCAGCCTTCAACCCTTCACGGGTATCTCCCTGCCTAATTGTGTTAGGAACACTTGACTTGGAGGATTTTAAAGTTCCCTATTTGTCAACTTCTAATGTTTGAAAATGTGAGAAGCAGATAATAGGGGGTTATTTGGATGTCTATCCCCGAGATCCTACCTAGACTAAAAAATTATTTTGGCACCTCCTGTGGAGGAAAACTTAGTGAGTTTTTAGAAAACAAATTTAGATGTGGTTGGTTGAGAGATTGGGGGTGTGAACAAATCTCGTTTGAATTAAGTGGGTGTGGATAATTTCTTCAAGAAATAGTGGGATGTTTCAGAATTCCTTTGGAGAAGACCTAGTTCAACCTCCACAGTTCGAGATGAAATTATGTGAGTGAGGAGAGAATTTGTGTGTGAGCAAGTGAACAAATGTGCCAAATTTTTAATAAGTTAGGTGTGAATTTTCAACATGTGGACTTCATGTGGTCCTTACAAATATTGATTACCTCTCTTAGTAGATGTCATTGGTACAACCTTGCAGAATTTTAAAATCCCTAAAGAACTAGCATGTGGACATGTGGGTCCTTACTAATCCTTTAAACTCCCTAATGTTGTTTACACTAAGAAATCTTCAAAAAACTATCCTAGATTTTAATCATGTGGGCATGTATGGGCCCATTACTTTGATCTTTAAAATCTCCTAGTGATGTAAACTAAGAAAGTAATATTTAAGAAACTATCCTAAGTTTGCAACATGTGGGCATGTATGGGCCCTTACAAATTTAAGATGATTTTCAAAAAGAAACTAAGAGGAACCCTAGGGGGGCTTTGTCCTATCCTAAATATTTTGTTAAGGGAGATGAAATTTCCCATTAATCACCTTTATGATTCTCAATATCACTCTATGGTGCAAGAGAAGAGCATACTCAATAATTAAAGTTTGATTTCTAGTCCCAATGCAAGTGTTTTTTATATGTGATAGCAAAGAATCTCAACTTAACTTTTATAATCAAAACAAGCCATCCATGTGGCAACCAAAGAAAAATAGGATAAATGTGGTTTATTTTTTAACCCCCTAAGCGCCTATGTTTTGACTAACCTTTCATGTGGGAAAGGAATCTAAGTGGAGTGCATTTACAATTTGCATAAAAAACAAGATTTTGAAGGCTAGGGGCCTTCAAATCATCACAAACACTCTTACAATGTTGAAATTGTGGACAGATGCGTGGGTTATAGTTCATATAGAGGCGCAGTAGGCACATAATGCACATAATGTGTAGAGAATTGGTGACCTTTTGGAGCATAGTGCGCAGAATGTGTAGACAAACGAAGTGTTGTTGGTGCAGAATTATCGGAATGCGCGTCTTTGGGATGAAACACCCACGCATGTTCTGATACGTGTCATGGGGGATTTTAAGTGGAATTATCCTCCTCTAGCTCCAAAATTATTTCTTGAAAGGTAAGGCTAGGCTGTTTATGATCCCTACAAGGCAAATGGGTCAAAAAGAAGTGCTCTAAAATCCAAAATAGGGAGGAAATTGATACCTTATCCCAAGTATGGTCGTCAATTTGTTGTGTCTATTTCATCACTTGGGCGAGAAAAACAAGGGCACTTACAAGTCTAGTTGGGCCTTATAGGCAAGACAGAGGTTAGTGCATGAGTTATATAATCCAAGCACATGAAATAAAAAAGAAAATAAACTAAAAACAAGGAAATAAAACTACAAGGCATAAGAAAATTTGAACCAAAATTAATCAACCAAATGACCAATATTATGCCACCAATGGATAACTATATTAGTTGGAAAAACACAGTAGAGAAAGGAGGACTTATGGATCCCCTCTTCCTCCTTGGGAGGGATATTGAGTTCCCTATTTGAGATCTCTTCTTACAATGATAAACTAGAAAGAAAAAGGTGAAGAAATCCAAGCCTATTCCCTCAAGAGGTGAGTAGAATAGATTATTGGAATGTTGGTGGAATTCTCCAAGAATAAAAGAGGATTCTTGAAGGATGATTGAGGCAGCATAACAATACTATGAGATTCTTAAATTCTTAGTGTACCTATGGCCTCCATTTATAGCATGTATTTTAGGAAATATCCAACTGGTTCTTAGTGTGGACAAGGGGCCCTTTAGGGCACCCTTAGGTATTTGACAAGCCCCCCATTCAGATTCATATTGGATTTAAGGGTCAAATCAAGTTGGGAGATGGTCCATAAGTGGGTGAGGGGACAAAAAGAACCGTAAATTTATCGTTCATAGGAGTACGTGTATTTTCTCATACACAGTTGCACATATGGCGCATTGTGCACTCTAAGGGATTCTTTGGCCCGTGCAATGTCTGCACACTTCCTTTAGTGATTCAGTGCATGTCAATTTTTTATCCAGTTGTATAGTTTTTTCCTCTTTGAGATGCATTTTTGGTGCAGTAGGTGAACTAATAGGTGTTTGGCAGTGCTATATTTCTGTAACCATTTGCATAAAATGTTGCATATGAAATTTCAGTCATAACACTAATATAAGGTCTAAATAGAAGGTCCTTGAATTATGTTTTAATGGAGGGTCTATGAATGATGTTAAAAAACCTAAGAAAGGCTCATTTCCTAGAAAATAAGCTCGATTTTAAGAGGTACGGGTTTCATTTAAATGAATTTATGAACTTAAGTGTCGAGCCTGAACTAAAAGCTTGATTAAAGTTATTGATAAATCATTGATATGAATGATACGGGATTCATTTAAAATTTATCTCTCTAAACAGTCTTGACATGACATTTTTTTAACACCTACCATTGTCGTATCACGACACGATGTTAGTAATGCCTACTTACTCTGTCTTGACCTTTTGGCTATCACATGAATCATTACTTTGTGTGGTGTTAATGTCCTCAAAATCAGGTTAGTAGTTTGTGGCAGGCTGCGAGGGTTACATGGGTTTGTTAGTTTCAAACCTCTTTGTCATTTGGTCTATAGGATGTAATCAAAACTTGGAGTGGGAGATAATAGTAGAGAATCCTCAAATGCTCAAGTGTTTTTTTATCATCAAGTATGTTTGTTCGACCTCCTTCATTGTTTATGGGCTTGGTATGTTGTGATTACAACATTTTCCCCTTGATGAAAATTGTTTTTTGTCTTCTGGTTTACCCATGTTGAGTTTATGTCTCTTGTAGTGAGGATAGAGTCAAATGGCCCACAAACATTTTTTTCCCATGATGACGCGATGGGTAGGATTTCCCAGGTTGGTTGGTTAGATTTTATCCAGTCATTTAATGGTGTTAATTTAGAAGTGGCCAGAGTGTTTTCCAGGAATTTTGATGGCACCAAAGACACAATTGGGGATGTTCAGATACAGGTCATGGAGAAATTCATTGCTAAGGCAACGAGTCTTCCTCATAAAGGTGACAGGTGGTTTAAAAACATGAAGGTAACCAGTATTTCATGGAGTTCTCTGTTGGCATCCAAGAAGTTGCAATACAACATAAAGGGTATGCCTTTAGAGATATTTAACACCAGTTGGCATAGTCTATTATTGATAATCAAGGAATTCATTACATGTGAAGGTCGCTACGACCTAGTTTTCTATTTTCACATACGGTTGCTTATGGTGTTTCAGGGGTTTATCTTAAACTTACCCTTATACTTACTATTAGTCTCTAATTCTTCTTTTGATTTAGTGAGAAACTCTAATCCTAAACCCTCCCTACCTGCACTTCATTGTTTTCTTTCATTTGATTTTAATCTTTGTTTTCAGTTTGTTATGTTTCACATTTTATCTTTTTGAATAATTTCCTTAAGTTTGGGAGATTTAAGACATGGTTTTACAAGATGTGTCACTTCATATGCCTATTTGAATCTTGAAAATTCAAAATTCTTCCAAGTCATTAATAGCGCTACTAGAATAACATTATTCCCGTAGCACCAATATAATCATGCCATGATAAGTGCCAGCCAACCTGATTTTGTTATGATTACATAAATCGTGGAATGATAATCCGCTTGTGTCCCACAATATCTCTTGAATCATTCTATAGTTCGCACCATTACACGATGGGATATTTCTTCACCTGCAAATACCCTTTTCAAATCAGTCAATTTCCAAACATCATTATATGATCCTGTCACTCGTCATTATAATTTGTTGAATTATAAGCGCAGGTATTTTCCAGAAGAAACTATTATATGCTAATGGTTGCAGGTTGTAAATTCAACTTCCGAATAGTGCCAAGTTGCAACATCATGTTATTAATATGGCACCTAAGAGAAGTGGGCAAGTTGTCAGATTGGAACCTGAAGGCGCTGAGCTTCTCGAAGAATATCCACAGATGGTGCAGAGGTTTAAAGATGCTGGCTGGTTTGAATTCCTCACCACCTTCCAAGGTTATGATGAACATGTATCTATGGCATTTGCATAGAAATTCAATCGTTTCGAAGTGGAGATCAGAAATTTGTTGATGCTGGTGACAGAACAAACAATCACCAAAGCTTATAGATTGGTAGTTGGAGTAGAATGATGGTGGAAAAAGGAACATATAGTCACAGAATTTGTCAATCAATTTTTGCTACCAGATAAGCAAAACCCAGATTCGAGAAAGGGAGTCCCTCACAGTTGGATTAGGCAGGAATGGCACACTCCTTTAATCATCATCCACAGGTATATCACCTGTGAAGGAATATTTTCACTGATTTACATCTACCACATTAGGTTTTTAATGCATCTAAATGAAGATTATCCTTTAAATTTTCCTTACTTTCTACTCAAAATCCTGGCAAAGATGTCAAAAAGGGTGCAGTCACACCCCGCCACTGCAAAGAGTAGCCTGTTTCATCAAGTATTAATTAAGACTCTGGTTTTTTCTTCTCTGAGGGAGGTACAGAAACCATGGAGCTGGTTGATCCAATCCATGAATCCTAATCCACATCCCAACAAATAGAAAAGAGGCAAAGGGAAAAGGGTTGTTACACATAAATAGAGTATTCCAGTTGATGAAACTCTTGTTAAAGAGGAAATGTCTGATATCAGGGTGACAAGAACCAGCAAAGGTAAGAGACCCAAACTGGATGCAAAGATCGAAACGTTTTATGATGCAAACATAAATATGGAAATAGATATAGATGAAGATTTCAATGTAAACCCAATTAAACCCACATTCAAGCATAAACAAAAATACCTCCATTACACAGGAAAAAAAAAAGAAAATACAAATGTGGGTATGACAACAGGAAAAGAAAAAAAAATGATTAAAATTATACAAGACCTATAACAATATCAACCACCGGATCATCAAAAGCTGAAGCAGTGTTTTCTGGTGACAAAGGCTATTATTCTGCAAAACCAGAAAAGCTACAGGAAATACTATGTTTTTTACCTGTTTTAGTCTTTATCTTCAAGAGAGGTTGCAGAACAGATGGAGATGAATTTGTTGAAACCAAAAGAGGTTTTTCTTGGTAACATGTCCCTTCACAAAAACCTCTCTCGGTTTTTACACAACAATCACATTTTTAAATATTCATATATATCTTTGAGGCCTAATTTTATGAGATTTCACAATACATAATTTCATGTTTTAGTCAGTAATTTTAGGAGCGGTTGCAGAACATCTGGAGATGAATTTTTGGAAACCAAAAGATTTTTTTGTTGGGAACGAGCCCCTTCACAGAAACCTCTCTCATTTTTTACACAACTATCACCGTTTGGAAGATATGAAGATATTGTTGGACCCTATTTTTCAGAAATTTGCCCGATTTATTTTCCTAAAAAATCTCATAGACAACAATTGACAAGCCACCTCATCAATTCGACTTGGAGATCAGATTTGATATTCTCCTTGATTATTTGAAACAATAAACTAAATATAGATGAGGAGGTTTTCAGATCCATTTCTTTTGGATCTTGATAATTATGTATTGTTTCTATATAAACTATGTAGAATGAGAAGTTAAGTGGGGAGGGAATTGGAGATCCAGAGGACCTATTTTGGAAACACCTTGTAAGACATTATTGTTATATTTGAAACTTAATATCAAAGGCATATGGATGGTTAGACTCTCTTTTCTACTCGTTTCTTCTCTCTTCATGCTTGAGCTCATTATTCAAACTGCAATGCATTTGTTTTCTTGATTATTGATTAATACAATAAGGAACTTGCTGTGGTGATTATTTTCAAGTTTTGATTTCAGGCTGATGTTCTTGTTTATTAATGATATTTTGATATAAGAATTTATGTGAAGTTGACAAATTGGAAAATTCATTTTCTCTTTTTCTTATTGGTCTAATCCATCTACGTGACTACCTATTAACCAGTCAATGGGATATATTTTGTTCTTATTCTGATTTTCTTGTTTATTTTATAACCTTTGAACCAGTTTTCAACCACCTCATTCAAAATGAAACCATAAAAACCTTCAAAACACTTTTGCAATAAATTGATGATGCCCTAGCTTGCCCTCTCATAGTCAAGTGAAACTTTAGGGACTAACACTTACTTAGAAGCTTGTTAAAAATATCAAAATTTTATCAACGACCAATCCCTAACCCTGAGACGAGCTTGTTTCACCATGACCTAATTCGCATCTTGGTATAATTTCATTTGGTTATCACAGGGGACAGTTGGAAACATTTTTTGGTAAGAAACAATTTTTTTACTTCGGCAAAATGATCCTATCATCAATTTAATGGAGGTTGTTGAAGAGCCTTTCTCTCCTAAGGCTTTTCCTTATGATTTTTGAATTGAGATTCAGATTCATGATGACCCTATCATGTCACTTGATGCCCAAATGGAGGATTTTCCTATGGCTAGATCGACACCCAAAAGATCTGAGTTTGTGCCTAGGAAACCCTTAAAAGTTGTCCTTAGCCATTTCATAAATCCATTTTTAAGTGTTGTTGATTAGTCACAGTCTGTGAGACCAATAGTCAAGGAGAAGCATAGAGAGAAGGGTAAACAAACTAGGCATGTGAAGGAAGTCTGTGAAGTCGAGGAATGGTCACATCATGTATAGAATGATAAGAAACAAGAATAAACAGAGGAATGATCCCATTCAAATGATTATGATAGAAGATCAAAACTCTATTGAAAATATAGACCCGGAATCTGCAAAATATAGTCATCCTTAGTATGACTTTGTTTCTAATTTTCCCCCATTCCTCCAATACTGTGAGGGATTCTCAGAAATTTAGGATGATTTAAAGGCTAAGTTGGTGCAAGAAAATCCTTGACACTTAGACCACCAACAATCACTCCCGAATCTGGAACCTATGTGTTTTCACGAATGCATAGCATGGGACCAAAGGTATTACGTAGACGTCCCTTATTTGAAAATGTGCCTTAATCAGGTTATGAGGCAGAATGGAGAGCTTGAAAGAGACAATCGAGAGTTAAGGTTTGAAATGCAACAAAGTGTTCCTTGAGCAAACAAGAAATCCAAGAAATCTAGAGATATTATTATTAATAAGTCAACAAATGTCAATGCTATTATGAGATCATAGATGCATGAATCCTCATTTTCCAATGTTTAATTTGGGTAAATAAATATGTATTTTTTTTTTTATTTGATTTGTTTTTTAAGAATTAGTTGTTGCATTGTTTTTAGACTAGCTTCATATTCAAAGATTATGTATCTTGTCTTAAATTAGTTAATGTGGTTTTTAATTGGATTTTAATTTTATTTTCAAGTCTCAAAAAGGAATGAAAAGATGATCTGTGTGATGCTTTCTTAATGAACAATCATGAATTACTTTGTTTTAAAAGTAGGATTTATTCCAAACAATCCATAATATATTTCTTGAGTGACTGTTATAAAAAATGTTTATAAGTTGTTGTAAACATTATTATTATAAACTCAGATTAGTATGTAGTTTAAAAAAAATTCTATTTTTGAATATTTACCTCTATCCTGTGGATATGAGAAGTAGATCATTGTGTTGATTAAATACTCAGTTAGCTTTGATATCAAGCATGGTGAAAATTTTGGGAGATGAACTCATGAACATTTTATTAAAGGATATAGAATTGTGCTTTAACCAAGGATTTTGTCCTGCAAGTTAAAGAGTTCAGTTTTTATTATAATATATTGGTGTTATGATATACATTCTTCAAATTAATTGATTATGAATTGGTTAAAACTAGCTTTAGTTTGTTTTATCAATACATGGTTCATTATTATCATCTATACATTAATTATTTCAATCTTTTAATATTCCATGATTCCAAATTGTATAGTTTCAGGTGATTGTATTATCTTGATGCAAATCTTGAACTGTATTGAATTCGTTCATATATTTTGAGTTTTCATAGATCTATTTGTTCAATGGAAATGTATTTCTTATTGTAAATGGCCATTTATATCCTCACCTAAGATTAAAAATTCAAAAATTGTCCTTTATGTATTATGAATGAGATCTGAATTATCAAAGTGAAGTGACTTTCTCTTGGTATTTCCATAGTTTTAGAATTATACATCTGTCTACTACAGATTTCTCTTAATAGGAAGATTGTAGGAGAAGTTTGGTATGGGAAGACACAACCACGATTTCTCTTTTAACATTGGCCATTTTTAGGTTAGTAATTTTTCTTCTTTTGTAAATTGATTTGTGAATGTAGATTCACCTTTAAACTTAAATACTTTTCTTATCTAAGTAAGAACATTATCATATACATTCACTCTTTTCTTTTCTTTTCTTTCCAAAGGTAAAATTAGATGAGTAATTAATCTTAGATCTAATTACATTTTTCCTGAGATTTGGTTCTCTTTTATAAACTTAGTTTCCAAGTTTTTTTTGCAAATCTTGCAATCTGTACATTTGTACACTTTGTATATATAGAACATAAATGTACATAGTAGATAATTAGGTTAGTTATTTTATTTTTACAGTTTATATTATATCCCTTTACAGGCCAACGGAGCCGTAAAACCTACCAAGATGAATCATCCCAAATGACTTGTTGATGCTTAAAAATGCAACGATGAATGCTATGCTCGCAAATGATTTCTAAGCTTTATTATTTATCTATATTAATAATATACTAGTAGGTGTGACCCCCTCGTTATACTCATTGGAATATGGTGGATAAGAAACACTTATATTTTTTCTGTCTATGTGATGGTAGCAACACGGTTCTCTACAGTTCACTTTGCTTTAGTTCGTGGTTTAAAATGTTATGGTAATATGTGTTGGTTGGACAATTAAAACATGGATCTAAGTGGTTTGGATGATATCTCATAAAAGATGATAATGTTTCCCTTTTGAATAAAAGAATTATACTCCAAGTTCTAATGTTGTGTATTGTTCATGAAAAAGGTTGGGTGCTCTTGACCCTTACTACTATGGTTATGCACATTTTTTGAGTTTCATAGTGGGTTGTGTTCCTAGCACATTGTGTTTTGAATGAATTTGGTATTGGGAAGGGGCGGCACACTTTGCAAAAGTGATATGGAAATTTTGGGTTTTTGGTTGATTAATGATTTAGTGCTATGGTGAGTTGGCTAGTGGGCTTGGATCGTACTAGGAATTGAATGAATATATGGGTGGATAAGCGACGTGAAGTAAATGCACGTCACTCAAACTCCCCTCGAGCCCATCACCCTAGTCATTCTTGCATTTTTTTTGGCTCTGGTAGTTGTTGATGCTCCTGCTTTCACGGTCATGGAGGAAGTATACAACCTTGTTTCTTCTCCTTTGACAGACTTTTATAGGTATGGGTTTTCTTATTATTCCATCCATAAGAGTTTCTCTATCTTTGAATCAAATGTTAGCTTTGGTTTCTCATGGTCTGTGTGATTCTCAAGATGTTATGATATTTTGGAACTGTGTGTTATGGTTGCATTTTTGGTTTTCTATGGTGGTCATTATGAGACTATTGGATCTTGAAGATTGGTCACATGGTCCTTGATATGGGTAATCCTTTGCAGAGAATTGTTAAGTAAAGGTTGCAGTGAAGCCTGATTTTCCATGGTTTTGTTTATCCCCTCTGTTGAAATTGGTTATCACAATCTACCTAAAATCTAGACTTGGAGAATACCCCACATATATCTTGACATTACTGGTCTCTGTGACTAAGTATGCCCATGCCATGTTCGAATCTGTGGATTTTTATGTGAACTATGATGGAAGGTTCGAGCATTTCATGCCTTGTATTGGAAAAACCTTGAGATGTTAGCTTGCTTGCTATGACATCATCGACACCATTGCCTGGTAAATGTTGTACAAGATAAGGGAATTTATACTGAGGAGTTGATGAGAGCACTAATCATGCTTTTTGGTTAGGCATGGGTTTATATTTGGTCGCTTGTTATGCAACATTGTTAAAAGGGGTTGGCTTCAATTGTTTTTCTTTTAGTAGTTGCAGTGTGTTGTTCGAGACCCATACAACTGAGGGAAATGTTGCATGTTTCCGTTCCTATGGTAAATTATGATAGGGAACCTACAGAATAAGTTGTCTGCACCATTCATCTTCCAAACTCTCTAGTTGAACTCTTCTTACCTTCCACTTGTTGTCTTAAACCCTGAATATTACTTTGAGATCGCATTTACTCCAGTTTGAATTTGATGGGAGCACAGTGCTTGCCCAACTACTTGGGAACAATTTTGTTTGGCCTCTTATTTGGTAATTTTGGAAGAGATCCATACTCACCCATTCATTTGAAGCTTTT
This sequence comes from Picea engelmannii, assembly GCA_009831015.1. Taxonomy (NCBI): domain Eukaryota; kingdom Viridiplantae; phylum Streptophyta; class Pinopsida; order Pinales; family Pinaceae; genus Picea; species Picea engelmannii. The sequence goes on along the minus strand of ML780077.1, from coordinate 327,354 downwards.
TTTCAAAATATTGAATGTTTTTGGGTTTAATCATTATGTTGATTGTATAAAACAGACACCTATGTTCGAAATGTTTGAGGCCCGAATAAGAGTGATAGCGTCCAAATTAATTGCATTGAACAATGTTTAAATAAATGATGTATATGAGTTGTTGTAACCACTGTGTGTGTCCCTATTGGTTTTAAATATTAAGTATTGGAGTTAATGTTATGGTCATGGCTCAAAGGTTATTGTTGTTTCCTATAGCAATTACGATGTTGTTCGTTATATTATGATAATGTGGATACAATAGTTACTGTAATTAAATATTTCTAGGAATACATATTATTGTGTAAATAATTTGGAAGTCAGCAAGCAAATTTGTCAAAGAATGTACTAGTTTGAATTATTGTTTTGGAAAAGGAACACTGTTAAACTTTGAAGGTCTGGACAAAGATATGTTTTGATTGCGTTTAAGATAACATGTTTTGATTTGTTTCACTTGAACAATATCCATATCATTTCCCTATCATTCTACCATTTTTCACTAATTACATTCCCCTCACAATCATGATTTCACTTATTGCATTCTTGTTCTCTGATATAAATTTAAAAGGAAACAGTCTTTGTAGAAGTGACAAAAGGGATAACATAACAAGGGTTGTTGACTAATATTTTGATATTTTATTACACAGTGAAATTGTTTGATTAATTGTTGAACAATATTTGTATATGCATTCCCTATCATTCTATCATTTTTCCATAACTACACTCCCTCCATATTTCCCATGAACCCTATTACCCCCTGTTCACATGGAAATTAATGAATGGTTTGTTATGGATGGATTTTCATGTATATTGTGTCAATTTTTTAGACAACTTTTGATTCATGTAAGAAGAGTGTCATTTATGGTTTATTAAGAGCTTCATTATTAACGAGTTAATGCTACAGGATGAGCTTTTTCAGTAAAGGAAGCAATGGTCGAAATAACAAAGGAAGGGGAAATTGGAATTGAGGCCATAGGAGGCCTACATTTTTTATCCATTTTCATGTTGATCCTCAAGAATTGAACCAATTATTCCAAGATGGGTTCTTTAATTGGGTTGGCCATGAAATAATGCACCCTTGACCAGAAATACCCTCTTTTCATCCTCCTCGAAACATCCATGGAATTCTCGTTCCTCCACATGTGTCCTTGAAGCCTGAAGTCCCCACAAATGATGGTTAGAAAGACATAGTCAACCAGCCTATCTCTCACCATCGTGGTTGGCCCACTATGTCATTGCCTTTTCCACCACCTGTCAATACCAATTTCTAGATTTCTCATATTGTTTCGCTAGTTCAATCTTCACATGCCAGTAAGGGATTAAAACTTGATATTCCTCAACCTATGCAAGACAAGGGAAAAACAACTTCCTCCTCTTCTTCTCCCTTTAATGATTCCTCGAAATTCATGTCTTCTCGCATGCATTTGAAGGATGATTGTTCCCATGTGATCAATGAGATATAGCCCCAAGGGTCCAATCAACCATGGGCTACTTCCGAGAAGTCTAAGGGAAACAACAATGAAAAGGGGAAAATTGCCTCACAAAGTGGCAAATATGGTTTTTAGATTATGTTTTTTATGATTTTAGTTGATGAAGATAGTGCTTAGTGGTTTTCAGTATTTTTGGAGAGAAAGATTTGTTTTGATATTTTGTGGATAATGTGGATAATGTGGAGATATATATTGTTTTTGGATATGATATAATTCATTTCTAATATTTAAATATCCAGTTTGAAATATATTAAAGGGAGTTACAAGGGTGGCATATGGTTAAAATGATTATTTTTTTTGTATTATATTTCATGAGTTAAAAGGAAAAAATGACAGGAGTCACAAGGGGTCCCACCTACCTAGTTATTATTAATTAAAACCCTTAACTATATTATTATTATTATTTATTTCTCCTAAAATAATTAGTTAAGTTAAATCAACTTGTTGGCACAAGGGCAGACCTAGGGTTCAACGCTACAACAACGCACCAACAAAACCCTAACTAACGACCCTTTTGGCAACACCTACGAAGCAAATGAAGTCTCACCTGAGGTAGAGGCAGGGGTGGTTGCAAGACTCAAGTGTCTGAAACCTTAGCTGGGACATAGATCTATGATTATATTGCTTACAAAACACTTAGCATCGATTATTCACAATATGTTAGGGTCCTAACCCGCACATAGGTAGAGCAATATATTCGGATGTAATAAAGGTCAATATTAATAAGGCCTTTCAATAAAATATAATAAGGTATATGTAAGAATACCTAATAGAAGCTTTCACTTCTAGAAGGATCTTCCTCAAGATGCTTCTCTTGATAGACATATTTAGTATAAATATGGGTCGAGGGTATGAAAACCCTAGCTTGGAGATTATTGTAACAGAGCGTTGCTCGACTAGAGGTTGCCCCCTCGAAGAGGCCCGTGAACATTTATTTCTGAATCAAAGTGCTATTTCTTTTGTGGTTCTTATATCATTTATGTGTTATTGTGGAGATTATGCTGGTTATATTACTGTTATTCTGACATTTCTAGCATTTTATTTTTGTTCTGCATACTTTTTATATCTGGTATATTACAAGTGGTATCAGAGCACTTTCCTTGGCAGAAATTGTGGGAATTTTTTTTCTTCAGGGTAGAGACCTATTCTGACATCTTTAAGCCACATAGATCTGTCGTTACATGCATAAACATGTGGTTGAGGGATTCATACACGCAGGAAATACAAGTGGTTCTTAAGCGCACATTTGTTGGCCACCCTTGTAACCCTTGTTGGTACCCCTTCGAGTGGTAGCGCATCAGACAACACCTGTGTACAGATCGACCTAGATTTTCTGAAGCCCTCTTTATATAAACCGATCGGTTGCCTGACCGCTATAGTGCCACCGAGAACAACACTCGGGAAGATATTCTCTAGTACCTGGGTAGTCGAGTAATACGGCTAAGGGTACAGTCTATCCTCCTTAGTTAGTGCCCTGAGATATTGGTCCGAGTACTATTTTTGGACCCCGTACATATATCAGAGAGCTATAGCACAGGGCAAACCCTTGTCTGTAGAACCCTTGAATACCTAACCCTTGGGGGACAGAAACATAAACAAATTAAAACAGACAAGATCTGTTGTCATGCAACTATGTTCGGGTTATCAAATCACTACACTTTTCTTACTGGTTAAGAATTTGGGGATTTCATCGCTGCTGTATTCTTCAGACGGGAGTATAACTCCGCATGTGTAAAAAAAAACAAGTCTGGAATTTGTTTCACCATTATTTGAGACCTATTCCATTGGATTCATCTCTTCGCCCTTATCACATTCATCCATATCATTTTTCGGAAAAAAAATTGACCCCGCTCGCCCCTTTTATGTTCACCCATCCTCATGGCCCATACCCATAGCCAATACCTGGAAGCTCACTTCAACACCTTGTAATATGGTCTCCTTGAGACCCAAAAAGAAGTAAAACAACTCAGTCCCAATGTTTCCTCCATCGATACAACCATCAATACAACCATAAATACAACCATGCAATCCTCAATGGAGGAAGTCAAACAAGAACTGACCACCCAGATTGAATCTATCTTTACATCACTCTGCACCAAACTGAAGATCCCTACAGATGACCCTTTCTCTGACGCACCTCCAAAGACTGAAGGTGAACATTCCTCCCATTCCCATACCTTTCAGCACCATCACTTTCAACGTGACCTACGCCTTCCGCGGGTGAATGTGACCAAATTTGATGGCTCGAACCCCACTGGTTGGGTAACCCAAATGGAACATTATTTCTCTTTATACGACATTACAGATGACTTGTCCAAACTCCGGTATGGTGTTCTCCATCTAGATCAAGAATGTTGGCAATGGTGGCAATGGAGAAAAACTTCCCGTCAAGGGTATATTGCTTGGACCCAATTTTTGATTGATCTTTATGAACGCTTTGACACTGACACCAACCATTTGGGCTGTTTAACAAATTTTAAACAATCAGGAATAGTAGAATACTTCATAGCTACCTTTGAGCGCCTGGCTTTTCGAACAAAGGGCATGACTGATGATTTCTTTTGAGAGTGTTTTATCAGTGGCCTCAAGGAGGAGATTCAGTCCCATGTCCTCATGGCTTGACCCTCGAGTTGGGTGGAGTCTACTAAAATAGATAAAGAAGAACAACAGGTTGTATCCTATCAAAACCAAAAACCCTCATTTTTCCCCAGCCCTAAACCCGTAAATCCCACTACTCCCTCCACCCCATTAAAGATCCAAAAATTGACCAAGGCTAAAATGGTTGAATTCCAACTCAAAGGCCTTTGTTATAATTGTGATGACAAATATTTACCGGGCCACAAGTGTAAGGAACAAAATATTTTTATGGCCATCTCTGAGGATATTTCAGAAGAGGATGTTGAAAAATCCCCTTGTGTCTGAGTCACCTGAAATCACTGACATAACCCCTCCCGTAGACCCTCCCGAAGTGGAACCGGTCATTTCCCTCAATGCTCTCACTGGCTTCTTCGCTCCCCAAACCCTTAAGTTAACAGGTTACATCAAGCATCAAAAGGTCATCATTCTGGCTGATAGTGGAAGCACCCATAATTTTATTCATCGCCACATTGCCCAAGAAACTCATTGCTACATCCATGTCGTCAACAATTTCCAAATCATGATTGTCAATGGTGGTTCAATGAAATGTGGAGGGTGCTATGAAAATGTTCATCTCCAAATTGGTGACTACCACCTAAAATCCCATATGTTTGCTATCGACATGGGCAGTTGTGACATCGTGTTGGGTTCAGACTGGCTAAGGACTTTGGGTCCCATTCTCATGGATTTTAAGGAATTAACCATGCAATTTGACCAGGAAGGCCACCAATCTAAATTCCAAGGCATCACTGTTGGTTCACCTGAGGTCATTAGTTCCCATCGCATGGAAAATATGCTCAAAAAAGGTCATTCTGGTGTCATTTCCCAACTCCATGCCATACAAGCAACAGAGACACCCCCGGTGCCGCAAGACCTCCAAGCCCTCCTTTCTAAACATCAAAGGGTATTTTCCACTCCCCAAGGAATCCCTCCTTCCTGTGGTGTTCATGATCATTCCATTCCCCTTGTCCCTGGAAGCCTTCCTCCCAATATCCGTCCGTATCGCCACACCTTTTCACAAAAAAATGAAAATGAGAAAATGGTCTAGGAACTCCTTAATGCAGGTGTTAGCTGCCCTAGTACGAGCCCTTACCCTTCTCCTATAGTCATGGTCTGGAAGAAAGAATGTTCTTGGAGAATGTTTCCTGACTTTCGTTCCCTCAACAAACTGACCATTAAAAACAAATTCCCCATTCCTGTCATTGATGACCTCCTGGATGAATTGAGTGGCACCCAATTCTTTACTAAACGTGATATTCGCTCGAGCTATCATCAGATACATATGAAAGAGGCAGACATTCCCAAGATGGCCTTTCAAACTCATGAGGGCCACTATGAGTTTTTGGTCATGCCCTTTGTCTTGTGTAATGCCCCCTCCACGTTCCAAACCCTCAGGAATCATGTCTTTCATCACTTTCTCCATAATTTTGTCTTAGTTTTCTTTGATGATATCCTCATCTATAGAAAAACCTAGACATACCATCTTACTCATGTGGATCAAGTTCTCCATCTACTCTCTCAGCACCAAATTTTCCTAAAACAGTCTAAATGTGCTTTTGGTGCCTCAGAAGTAGAATACTTGGGTCATCTGGTTGGCAAGGATGGCGTCAGAGTGGATCCAAAAAATATTGAAGCTATGCAAGACTGGCTGCACCCAAAGACTATCAAAAGATTGCATAGATTTCTGGGCTTAACAGGGTATTATTGCAAGTTTGTTAAGAATTATGGAAAGATTGCAACACCTCTCACTACTCTCCTCAAAAAGAACTCTTTCACTTGGACTCCATCCACTGCTCAAGATTTTCAATCCTTGAAGATGGCCATGTGCACCACTTCGGTTCTAGCCCTTCTTGATTTCAAAAATACCTTTGTGTTGGAATGTGATGCCTCAGGGAAAGGAATCGATGTTGTCCTTATGCAAGAGGGTCAAACTTTGGTCTTCACCAGCAAGAAACTATCTGAAAGGAATCTGGGAAAACCCATCTATGAAAAGGAAATGTTGGTTATTCTGCATGTTGTTGATCTGTGGTGCCCTTATCTCTTAGGGAAACGTTTCCAAATTAAGACAGACCATCAAAGCCTCAAGTACTTTCTGGAACAACGCATTTCCTCCCCGGAGCAACAAAAATGGGTAACTATGCTCTTTGGATATGATTATGAGATCATTTACAAGAAAGGAAAAGACAATGTGGTGGCGGATGCACTGTCCCGAAAATATGAAGAAGAAGGATCCATTTTTTTCTCTTTCCTTTATTGTACCAGATTGGCTCCAAGCTGTTCGCCAAGAATGGCTACAAGATCCCAAAAGTTCACATTTGATCCAACAATTGCAGACCAATGCTCCAGCTCCCCTAGGGTACTCTTGGCTCCAAGATGAGCTTCGATACAAAGGTCGTTTGTATTTAATTAAACAATTAAAGCTTAAATCCATGGTACTTTCTGAGCTTCATGCTACACCCACAACGGGGCACTCCGGGTTCACCAAAACCTATGACAGGGTCAAACGTTCTTTTTTCCAGGATGGTATGAAACAAGACATCCATAATTTTTCCGTTGAATGTGATGTGTGTCAACACAGCAAGGGAGAAATAGTCAAATATTTGGGCACACTACAACCACTTCCGATTCCATCTACTATTTGGAAGGATATCTCTATGGACTTTATTACCGGCTTACCCAAATCAAGAAATAAATTAGTCATAATGGTGGTTGTGGATCGCCTTTCCAAGTATGTTCATTTATGCACTCTTCAACACCCATTTACTGCATCCATGGTGGCTCAAATTTTCATGGACCAGGTCTTCAAGCTTCATGGCATGCTGCACTCTATTGTTTCTAATAGTGACCCAAATTTCACAAGAATTTTTTGGCAAGAACTGTTCAAGCTATAGGGCACCCAATTGCATCTCAACACAACTTATCATCCCCAGACTGATGATCAAATGAAAGTTGTCAACAAATGTTTGGAAACATATCTGAGGTGTTTTTCCTCTGAAAATAAAAATCAGTGGGCTCAATGGTTACCCCTAACTGAATGGTGGTACAACACTTCCTACCATACAGCTACACGCATGACTCCTTTTGAAGCAGTATATGGACAGAAGCCACCTTCAGTTCTCTCATACTTACCGGGTACCTCGAAGGTCTAGACGGTTGACCAAACACTTACAGTTCGAGAGGATATTCTCTGTACCCTAAAAGAGAACTTGGTCATGGCACATAATCGCATGAAGCAACAAGCATATCAAGGTCACTCTGAACATCAATTTGCATAAGGGGATCGGGTGTTTCTGTGACTGCAACCATACAAGAAAACTTCCCTCAAGGCCGAGCATTGTCAGAAGCTAGCGCCCAAATTTTATGGTCCTTATACAGTTCTCAAGCATGTGGGACAAGTCGACTATCAGTTAGCTCTGCCCAGTCATTCGAAGCTACATCCTATTTTTCATGTTTTATGCTTAAAGAAGGTGATTGGAACGAGGTGCCAAATTCAAACCAACCTTCCCGAGTTAGTTGAAGAAGGATCCATTTGGCTAAATCCAGAAGCATTTTTGGACCAGCATGAGCGTCGCCTTCTTCAGAGAACCATCAAGGAAGTGCTAGTCCAGTGGAAAGATTCAACTCCAGCAGATGCCACTTGGGAACCAACTACCATTCTGCAACAGTTTCCACATCTCAAGCCTTGAGGACAAGGTTATTTTTAAGGGGGCGGACATGTTAGGGTCCTAACCCGCACATAAGTAGAGCAATATATTCAGATGTAATAAAGGTCAATATTAATAAGGCCTTTCAATAAAATAGAATAAGGGGATGTAAGAAGACCTAATAGAAGCTTCCACTTCTAGAAGTATCTTCCTCTAGATGCTTCTCTTGATAGACATATTTATTATAAATAAGGGTCGAGGGTATGAAAACCCTAGCTTGAAGATTATTGTAATAGAGCATTTCTCAACTGGAGGCTTCCCCCTCGAAGAGGCCCATGAACATTTCTTTCTGAATCAAAGTGTTATTTTTGTTGTTGTTCTTATATCATTTCTATGTTATTGTGGAGATTATGTTGGTTATATTACTATTATTCTTCCATTTCTATCATTTTATTTATGTTCTGCATACTTTTTATATCTAGTATATTACACAATATTCCACTTAGATCTACTTTGCCGACGTAACAAAGCATTACAGCATTCACTTAGGACTAGGTTATTCTAGCACTTAGCAACAACAAGACAGATCCAATCTAGTATACCAAGCACTTAGCATATTCATACACATCAGATTTAGCATTCATATACATCTCTAGCACTAATCATAAGCGAGTCTATTTAATCACATCTAGGCACTCAACAATACAAAACAACTAAGAATAAGCACAGGGCACAACACACAGTATTTACGTGGTTCACCCCCACCCTGGGGCTACATACACCAACTCTTCTTCTTTATTAGCTTCAGTCAATCTGGTTATAGCACAGAGCTATCAAAACCCTACTCTGCATAGGACAAGAGATCTGCACGCTCCTCGCCAGATCCTCATTCTTCGAGTAGATCTAGCACAGAGCCTCCTTACAATCTGTGCACTCAGCACTTACAACACTTGCACTCAGCTCTGTAAGTCAATCACATAGATCAATTCTAGCACTTATCCCTTGGCTAATGTTCTCCCCCCCTTCTACTTACAAAAGTGGGCCTAAGCATGGATAAAGCCACGACCCGATATCCCTTTCCCATTACATATTCCCAAAAGCCCCAAAAGGACCCAAAGTGGGTTGAGATCCCATGATCTCTACTTCGTCTCACGCACCTCCTTCGAAAGGATGTCGAAGTCCCAAAAATGATCAAATATGACCAAGTATTCCTCAAAACTTGGTCAAGAGCCAACAGGACCCCAATACTCACCTGTGACTTATCCTGAGTCACTCATGTCTGATTAGTTCTTCTTCGAATGCCTCGATCTTGGCTCGAGCTTCTTCGACCTATTGTTATGCCACAACCTCTTTCTTGGTGAACTCCTGGATGAGTGTGTCATTCATTGGCCTTTATAGGCATTGTTGTGATAAATTCACGGCCTGCTCCATCTCTGTTCCTTGGCTCTCAATCTCTGTAAATAGCTAACATGCCTTATCCTGCACAGGTTGAAGTTTTTTATTTACTTCCATTACCTTGCTCTAGATCTTATGGATCTCCTGCTGGGCGGTGTGCTGCTCATGAGATCACTTCATTCTCTCTATGCGTGATAGGGACTTCAACTGCACCTATATATTTTTGACTTCATACTTCGCCTCCTGGAGCTGCAACTCCAATTTATGAAATTTTGGATTCTCGGTTAGGTTCTCATATATCTGCACACTTCTTCTAATTAACTGTTTGCATTCTTCAGTTAGTGCTTTAATCCTTTCTACTGTTCTTCAGGCAGTCTTTTCTCGTTGGTTGCACACTTCTTGCGGGGTTCCGGGTATGGTCTAAATTTCTAATTCCATGACTCTTTGTTGAAGTTGCTAAATAACTTCAGCAAGATTCATTACTTGGCATTCAATGGGTTCTTCTACCTTCTTCTCTAAGCCGGTCATAGAGAAAAATTCTCTGTTGACTTATTCTTCAATCCCTATATGCTTCACGAGCATTTGTTCTTTCTCTTTTTGGATCTTCGCTCTATCTTCTACAAATTTGTCTTGGAGAGTGTCCTTCTCTTGTTGCGTAGCTCAATGTTGTTCGATGATTTCCTCATGTTATTTCTTTAAGTCCTGGGTGGCCTATGTTGTTTCTTCTTGTGCTTTTAGAAGGTGTACTTCGACTGTGTTAGAAATATTGTGGAGTTGAACTAGTTCATCTCCCTCTTCTTTTGTTCCTTCCGGAAGGGGTGCATTAGAGACTGCGCGGCTAGACTGAAGTGCCTGCTGCACTCCTTGGAGCTCGATCTCAATTCTGTTGTACATTGTTTCTTGCTTAGCCTCATGCTTTTCTTCTATCTCTTCTATAGCTTCATTCATAGCTGCAATGAGGAAACTAAAGCCATCTGGAGTGAGTGTGGTCTGCAGCTTAGTTACAGGTGCTTTCGATTTCTTCCGGGAGGAAGGTTCCAGAGGCGAACCCTTCCTCTTCTTTATGATTTCTACTTCGTCTTTTGGTCTTTCTTCGACTTCTTCTAAGTCTTGTCCATCACCTCCTTGATCTAGTGAAATGGAATTCGTCCTCACATATAGGCTATCTATATCCTAGACTTCCTCAGCCTTCTTCATCTTCTTTGTTTTCTTCTAGGTTGTTGATGTCAGACATTTCTACAGGGTCTGCTAAAACAAGGAGGTCCATCAACCATTCCTTGGTGATCTCCTCCAAGTCTTCTTCTGTCAGCTTATAATAAGACTGAATTTGTTCCTTGTTCTCATCAGCGCGTGCTATAATATATATGAAATGGTGATCCATGTTGAACTTAATTAAAGGTCGAAACCTGTGTAAAGTATTTGGGGTCATGTGAGGCTCGGACTAGATGGCGGGCTTCAACTGGGTGTAGCAGGTATGGAAGACTGCATTGGATTTCTACTACTTATTCATATCATTCGAGTACCATAGTGTATTGAACTTCATGGCCAGTGGTTCAAAGGGGTCAATGTCCAGGAAGCTTGCACCTTCTGGTAGCTCCCATGCAATGAAAACTATAAGTATCAAGAGCCAACTAAAATGGAATTCATGCCTCTGATCTTGGGCTTCTCTGCAGTCAATATCTAGTTGATTCACCAAGTAATTCACCCAGTTCATCTGTAGTCCCTCTGTGCACTTCCTTGTGAGGTCGACTACAAATTCGGATACTTGCGTGGGTCAATTATTGCATACCAACTTCCATGTCATCAGTTGACAGGCGAGGTGCACTATGCCACTTTCAATATAATCTACCTTGTAGCCTCACACACCTTTCTCAACATCGCCATAAGATCCTTTGATCTTCTGAGCAAGAGCATGATCCACGATCTTTCCAAGATAGTAATCATGGGGATCAGGGCCCTGCATGCTAAGCCCGGTGATCTGATTGATCGGTGTTGGGTCAATTGTTATGCAACGGTTTAACCATAAGTATCATCCATGGTAACTCGCCAACAACATCTTTACACAAGCATTCACCTCCTAGTGTCTGTCGAAGTGTGGTATCTTCATAACATTGAGCAGAGTGGACTGCATGAGGTTCATCGTCCATTGTTGAGGGACGATCTTCGAATTATTTCCCTTGGTTTTGGTTAGGTACTTGTACAGGGAAAGCATGATGTAAACTTTAAGATACCCCAGATTGAAGTCACTAAACTTCAATGCTGCAATCTTGTCTTGATCTACACGGACTACATGTACCCCTTTTGGTAGGTACGCAGTGACTAGAGTGTACTCAAAGTCTCTAGGCACACTGTCTCTGTTGATCGCACTGCTCAGAGGTGGTATGTAAGAAGGTAGAATAGATGGAACCAACTTCGCATTGGCCATATCATATTTATGTTTGGTTCTTGTTTCTGTGCCAGCTCGGGATGTTCTTGCTCGAGCAGTCGACGGGGAGGCTTGCACTCCTCTCGTTGATGATGCATGTAAACCTATAGACAATCCTCTCTATGACATGACTATTTCGGCTCTGAGGCTAGCGAGTACCTCTCTGACATATTATTTAGCTGCGCTAAATTCTCCAGACATATACACTTAGGATCAATATCTTGGGTTCTCAAAGTAACATAGGTACTGGAAAGAGTAAGAGTGGAGTAATCACTGTTCACAATTCATGTATTCTACAAACTCAAATTCACAATTAGAAAAAGTGTCTCCTGTGCATGGCACGATGGAATAAGTAACTCTGTAACAAATCATTTGTAATGGATATGGGGCTTCATTAACTCTTGTTATGTCTGTTATGGTGCAGTCTGATGGTCTGGTGATGAGCCATCGATGCTTTTCGATCTATTCAGAGCATCATTCGAACAGGTATATCATCTTCCAATGGCTATATTGCTTCGCCATGGCGAAGTGACCCATGTCACTATTCTGATATCCCGACGATGCTCTAATTTTACAAGTTTTATTTCTGAGAGGTTTCCTCTGGAACCCTGTATAGCTTGTTGATCTTAGCTCTCTTTTTACTTATCTTCCTAGCCTTCTTCCCCATGAGCTTCATCTCGGTAGTTCTTTTCCCGTTCTGATTCTTATTTTCCTTGGGCATAGTCACTTCGCGTTGTTGAGGTTCTCTCCCAAGACTCAGGGGTACTACTTTGTCTATATCTGATACAGATACTCCAATATTATGAGTCCCCTAATGCTTTTGTAGATTTAACATCTAGGCTTCTAATGTCAAATAGCTTTGAGTTGTTCTTCTATTTTTCAATTAACTGCGTGATCCTTCTGGTCATGAAATCTTTTAAATATTGTCTCTGTTTTTCTAAAACATTTTATTCCTGCTTCTTCCTGGCTTGATCTCTTTCAATCCAAGGTTGTCTAAGTAACATAGTAAACGGGGCGCCATCCTCAATAAACTTGATAATATCAAAATATTCTTCTGTTGAAGTTCCATTGACATTCATATATATCTGAGTGAGCCTCCCACATAGGTTTACTAGTTTCCCTCTAAATAACCCTATTCCTCTTAATGAAGGAATCATTGCAGGTCTTCCTATAGCTTCCCAAGTTCTCTATGGCATAATGTTCACTGGTGTTTCTTCATCAAGGACAGAGTCAATGTTGAAGTCTCCTATTCTTTCTTCGATGCATTCTTTTTATTTAAAGATCTATGGTAGCCTAACATGTCGGTGATCGTTCAATGTGTCTTTCATCTGCAACAATACCTTCTCTGATTCTTGCTGGGGTTCTACTATTGCTGGATTGGCCTTAGGGTTTTCTTCATTCAAATTCATGCCTTCAATCTTAGCAATCATTCTAGGGCAATCCAATACTTTGTGGTCCAAGGCTTTACAACAGAGACAACTAGATCTCCCACCAAGGAATTCCTTAGCAAGATGTCATGGTATTTTGCAACTGTAACATAGGGTTAATCCTCTCTTTCTTCTAAATGATACCCAACTTCATCTATATTGTGTACTAGGATCATGGTAGCTAGCCTACAAAAAAATATTTCTAGGATCCTGCATCCATTTGTTAGTCCAAACATTCTTTCTATACATAGGTATAACATATCTATCATTATTCTTATCAGATCTACTCATATCAAAATTTATTTCATCTATTAATTCCCTAGTTTTCAAGCTAGGAAAAAATCTATCAAACATACCTAGATCCATGCTCTGGAAACAAAAATTTTCACTTATCTTACCTCTACAGAGCACAAGGCTTTTATATCTAAAACATTTTATACTATTATTACCTTTATCAAAGTACAAATCTTACCTCTTTTCTGCAGAAACTTCCACTTTTATTTTTCTTAGAGCACAAAGCGTTCAGATCTTGCTTCTTTTCTTCAAATATGGCCTTCTCTTTTCAGGACGGATCTTTTCAGATCAAGTAAACTACTACACACTAGGGAACAGATCTACGCACAAAGCTTCCATAGTTTCAGGATGAATCTTTGCACAAAGCTTCTTCTCCCTTAATTCCCAGCAATCATAGTTTTTGTCCCGGCAACAAAACCATTTTTTGTCCCGGCAAAAAAACCATTTTTTGGCACAGGGGAAGACCCAGGGTTCAACGCTACAACAGTGCACCAAAAAAAACCTAACTACTAGCCCTTTCGGAAACACCTACAAAGTAGATGAAGCATCACTCGAGGTAGAGGCAGAGGTGGTTGCAAGACTCAAGTGTTTTCAACCTTAGTTGGGACACATATCTATGATTATATTTCTTACAGAACACTTAGCATCGATTATTCATCAATATTCCACTTAGATCTACTTCACCGACGTAACAAAGCATCGCAACATTCACTTAGGACTAGGTTATTCTAGCACTTAGAAAAAATAAGATAGATCAGATTTGATAGACCAAGCACTTATCATATTCATACACATCAGATTTAGCATTCGTATACATCTCTATCACTAAGAATAAGCAAGTTTATTTAATCACATCTAGGCACTCAGCAATACAAAACATCTAAGAATAAGCACAGAGAACAACACACATTATTTACATGGTTCACCCCCACCTTGGGGCTATGTCCACCAACTCTTCTTCTTTATTAGCTTCAGTCAATCTGGTTACATCATAGAGCTATCAAAATCCTACTCTGCATAGGACAGGAGATCTGCGCGCAGCTCGCCAGATCCTCCTTCCTTGTGTAGATTTAGCACAGAGCCTCCTTACAATCTGTGCACTCGGCACTTACAACACTTGCACTCAGCTATGCAAGTCAATCACATAGATAAATTCTAGCACTTAGCCCTTGGATAATCTTCTCCCCCCCTTCTACTTACATCACCTAGATATCTATTTATACATTACAAAAGTGGTCCTAAGCATGGATAAAACCATGGGTCGACATCCCTTTCCCATTACATATTCCCAAAATCCTAAAAAGGACCCAAAGTGGGCCGAGATCCCATGATCTTTGCTTCGTCTCGTGTGCCTCCTTCGATAGGCTATCGAAATCCCAAAAATGGTCAAATATGACCAAGTATTCCTCAAAACTTGGTCAAGGGCCAACACAACTTAACTAAAGAAACTAGTTGAACTACTTCAACTTATTTGGAAAGAATAAAAACTGAATGAGAAGAAGAGACAAGACGAGAATAGAACGAGATAAGAAAGAATGTGGTTTTCTCTTTAGTTACATGAGATAGTTTCAGTTTTCATTCATTTATGAGTTTAGTCAAAGCCCAATTCTCTTCTTGACAACAGGGTCTTATTGTAGACAGCAAGGTTCAATATTGAACTATATTTTTCAGATGCTTGTTTTAGAGGTGTTGATCCATCTTTGATAGTCTGTGTATTCTTGTATGTTTGTGAATTAAGTTTCATGGATGATAAAGGATATCTTGTAGAGTCAAATTGGAAATAGTTTGTGGCAAGTTGATCTATATTATCAATTTTAGTTTCATTTTACTATCAGAGTCTTTTGTATGGTGTTCATCGAAGATCTCTAAATCAAATTTTGGTCCATGCCATTGTAGGGGTTTTGTAAAGAGAAGACATTTTTGATATCTGAGAGTGAAATAAAATCATATTGTTGTTTTTTCTCATATATGTGTATTTGTGACTTGGTTACATTTCACTTTTTGATCTCCATGTTTACTTAATTGCAAATCTGGGCATATTCCAGAAGTTTTTTTTTTTTTTTTTGCAACATATTTAAAAATAAATCAGCCTCAATCCTTGTAATTAATACTTGTGGATTGAGAGAATATTTTGAGGCTATAAACATCAAGTGACAATCCCAACTATCTTTTCCTAGCCAGGAAAGATCTGAAAATGATTGAGTAAAGGTAATTCATACCTTTTCCTCAACATTTATTTGGCGACCATACTAGAAAGATCTTCCATATCTCTCTGGTTGGTTGTATTCATAATTATCATTGAATATCTCTTCTTTGTTTTCATTCTTTGACTGCTTTCTTTTCCTCATGATAGTACCTACTACAAGGAAGCCCAATATAGAGCACGGTCTTAAAGACCAAACCATCATTTCCTTAACTTTATTTGATGCCATCTTAGAAACTGCTAATACCCAGGTTGATCTTGAATGCTCATGGGAGGTAATTGAACAAGACATAAGTATTTGTGAATGCTAGGAGGATAGACAAAGGCAGCCTAGGAATCATCTGTAACCCTCTTTTTCCTAAAGTTCCAGTTTTTGTTTTTCATGTCCTCAAATACTCGCATCTCTAAGAGAAGAAGAGGATTGTCTCTTGAAACCACTCCTATCATTTAAATAAGAAGAATGAAAGTTATTATGTCAACCCAACAAGGTACTCTAAGGAGAAATTTTTCTGATTTGGCTAGTTCACCTTTCTCATCCACACCCATCATCTACAACATGGCATATATAGGTGGCTCTCGTGGTACTAGAGGTGCCTCATTGTCCCAACCTTCAGCCTCGTCAATAATTGGTAGTTTGTATAGCCATAAGGTTCATGTCCAATCCACTACCAACCCTACCAAGATCATCAAGAATTATGGGATTTTCAAATTCGAGGAAGATTCTACTACCATCCAGTGTAACGTATCCTCTCCCTTGAACCTAGCGCCTGCTACTCGTCCTTTACCAAAATTTAAAGAGAATCTACCTAGGTTTTCCGTAAATAACATCGTTACTACAAACAAGCACTAGGTAGAATTATCTAATTCCTGTCACAATATAGAAGCTAATGATAATGATACTTGCATGCACCTATTTTTCAACTCTCTCGAAGGGAAAGCAACAACATATTTTTTCGATCTCCCTCCCAAAATCCTTTCCACTTGGGAAGAGTTAGTTTACTAGTTTAAGTCCACTTATTGGCATTCTAAGAGCCCATTCAAACAATTATGATAATATAATAACATTGTGTACAAGGATGGTGAGACTATTAAGTCTTTCAGCCTTCATTTCACCAAGTTCTATAATCAAATTCCCGAACTTATTCGCCCCAAGAACCAAGTTTATTTTATGCATTACTATAATGCTCTACCTTCCCCCTATCATCATAGGATTGAAGAAAAGGCCATTTATAACCTTGGTTCCACCCTTCATACTTTTCTATAATATTAAGAACGACTAGAAAGAAGAGGTCTCCCCAAAGGGGACTCGGTTAAAAAAATGGACATGTATGCCCTCCTACAAATTGTACAGGATATGAACAATCTGGTGATAGAATATGAGAGAAAGGGAAATTTCCCTTCACTTTCTCTTGGGGCATCATCTTCTTCTTCACCACCTTTTAGGAATACCAACAAAAACAACTTTCAGCCCAAATCCATCATGTCTCACAGTTGGTGTAACTTTTGCGAGGAAAATCACAAGGAAAGTACTTGTGGGGTAAAGAAGAGTGCCAGAGATAAAATATTTGGAAAAAATCTTGAAACCACCATTGTTGTTCTAGATTGGGTAGAACTAGAAGATGTCATTATCATAAACACTAGGAATAAATCCTATGCTTCAAAAGGAAAACATGATCCCCCTCGTACTTCTTCTAGTCCAAGATCATGTTCACAAGTTGTCATTGTACATGCTACCAAGACTCTTGAAAGTCAAGGAGTTTCCTCCCCTCATCCCTCTCCCAAATATAACATTCTCAACCAATTGGCTAATATCAAGTCCTATTATACTCTTTTGTACATGGTTGTGTCCCTCAACAACAAAAGCATCTCAAAAAATTTATGGAAGGAAAATATTCCACCATAGCCAATTTTTCTGAAGAGGCTAAAGAAGAGGATTCTATTGTAAATAAATTAGGTGTAAATAACTTTAGACACCCTATAAAAAACCCTCCATTTTTCATTTATGTAAAAATTATGAATAAAATAGCCCATTTTTGCCTAATTGACGGTGGTTCGGGCCCAAGCGCAATGTTGAAAATTATTATGGAAGAGTTAGGCTTATCATGTACTAATGACAATTATAGAAGCATTCTCTTATATAACAGTCTACAATAGTCAACTATAGGTGAAATCAAAGATGTGACTTTGGTTCTGTGCGCACATCCTGAAATAAGGACAACCCTCAACATCTAGGTAATTGACATGCCAATAAGTAACTATTCTATCATCTTAGGAAGAGACTGGCAATCCTTGATAGGTGGATATATTTCTCTTGAAGGAAAACACTTATTCATTCCTCCGAATGGAAAGAATAGCATAGTCCTGAGGGATGGAAAAATATCACCATACATAGAGACTATTCCACATCCTAACGTAAACTATGTCGAGGAAGACTTAGGAGTGTACTCCATATTTATGGATGAGGGTGACACTGCGCCGGAACAAATTGACCTGGAGGATGGTATGTGTCACATTCACTTTGATGGATCATTCTCCAATGAAGGTAATGGAGATATCATTATCTTATAATCACTTGTAGGTAAAATTCACAACTTTTCTTATCAACTTGAATTTGCTTGCATGAATAAAGTTACCGAGTTTGAAGCATTATTGTTAGGCATTGAAAATCCTTGTAATTTAGGTTGTGGACACCTTATATTTTTGGGGGACTATGAACTTGTTGTAAACCTTGTACATAAAATATACTCTCTTAACAATAATTTGATGAAACACTACACCCAATATGTTTGGATTCTTATCTCTAACTTATTATCATTTAGCATCACTCATGTTAAAAGGGAACTTAATTCAATGGCTGACAAGTTAGTTGTGTTTGCAACATCTCCTACTCGACAACTTCTGACTCAAATACCTAATTGTACTTTTCAATATTTATATCTTCTTCATATTCTTGACAATGTAGAGTCATGGAAAGTCTTCCCTAGTGATGAAGGCATCTGTGCTTTCATAAAAAATGAACCATTTAATCCCAAGGAGATTATATCCATCGAAAACAAAAAAAAATTGAAAGGCTTGACTCCTCTAGAAAGTTCATTTTCATCGAGTGATGTAGGCAACAAAGAAATGCATAAATAAGAGGAGTCAACAAGGAAAGTGGGTGAAACCATTTCCTTAAACATTGGAACACCTGATTTCCACAAGAATGTTAAGATAGGTGTCGAATGTACTGATGAATAAAAGTTGCAATTCACTAATTTACTTCGTGAATTTCAAGATGTTTTTTCTTGGTCATATGAGGATCTTCGTGGTTTTCATCCTTCTCTCAAACAACATGCCATTCCTATCAAGGAAGCGATAAAACCAGTTAGGAAAAAACAAATACCCATTAAACCTGCACTTGAAGCTACTATCAGGAAGGAGTTGGAAAAACTTTTGAAATATGGTATAATTTTCCTGATTAAGTATTCAGAGTGGGTCTCAAATTTGGTCCCTTTTCGAAAGACAACTAGTTAGATTCAATTGTGTGTTGATTTCCGTGCATTGAACAGAGCGAGCATAAAATACCATTTTCCTCTCCCTAACATGGAAATGATTTTTCAGTAAGTTGTCGGGTCACAAATGATGTCCTTACTTGATGGTTTCTCTGGTTATAATCAGATCAAGGTAAAAAGGATAGATAGGTACAAAACCACTTTCACTACATGTTTGGGCACATTTGCTTATGAAGGCATGCCTTTTGGATTATCTAATGTAGGTGCCACTTTCCAAAGAGCTATGCAGACAACTTTTGACAATATTATCGGTAAGATTATCCAAGTTTATCTTGATGACTTGACTGTTTATTCAAAAAACGGGTTGGATCATTTTGGTCATCTTCGAAAAGTTCTCATGAGATGAAGAAAGTTTGGTATTTCTTTAAATCCTTCTAAATATATTTTTGGAACTACCAAGGAAAAGATCCTTGGGCATATCGTTTCTCATTTGGGAATAAGAATATATCTCGAAAGGATCACTACTATTTTGAAACTTCCTGCCCTCGCTTCCAAAAAGGAGGTTCAAGACTTTATGGGCATTATCAACTTTGTCCGTAGATTTGTTCCTGATTTTTCTTTAATGGTCAAACCAATTCATAATATTCTAAGGCAATATCGCTCCTTTTCTTGGACTAAAGACATCGAAAATGTTTTTGTAAGGATTAATAAAGCAATCAGTCCGCAGTGGTTTTGGCGAAACCATACTTTGAGAAAGATTTTATTGTATACACTAATTCCACTGAGGAAGCAATTTCTGCTATTCTCCTACAATGTGATGACCACAATAATGAAAAACTAGTAGCTTACATGAGTCAAATATTATCAGATGATGAATTTAAATATTCTTATATCGAAAAACTTGATTTTTCTTTGGTTAAATCTATGGAGAAATTTTTCCATTTTATTCTAGGCAAGCACACACAGGTAAAAGTCCCTTTGTGTGTTATCAAGTTTTTTCTTTCACAGACTTGTCATTCAAGAAATCTTGCACATTGGCTTGCCAATATTCAAGAGCATGATTTAACCATCATGACTTTGAAAACAATTAAGGGATGAGACTTAGCCCTTCACTTGGCTCAACATGCTAAAGCAAGTGACGAAATTGACGAACAAGATAATTCTCTTTCAACACTATTTTACATTGAGATTCAAACCCTTCCCATAGCTGAACATCCATGGTATAAAAATATGGTGTATTACTTGGTATATCAGAAATGCCCAAATGATTTAGATACTCATCAAAAGAGAAGGATTTGTCTTGATTCTTCTAGATATATTATTTTAGGAGACTTTTTGTTCAAAATATATGTTGATGACATATTACTTTGATGTGTAAATAATGAGTAAGCATAGAAATTGTTATAGGAAACTCATGGATCTTCAGATTCTGTTATTCATGTAGGTGGTCACTTTTTTGCGAAAACAACTTATTTTAAAATCATCAAAAAAGTTTATTATTGGCCCTCAATTTTTTGATATTCTTATAACTTTTCATGATCTTGTGACAAGTGCCAGAAATTCACTAGGAAAGAATGCCTTTCTAGCATGCCTTTCCAACCTGTCCTCCGTGAGTTTCTTTTTTTGAAATGGGGTCTGGACTTTATCGATCCTATTAACCCTCCATCTTCAGCAGGGCATATTTTTATCTTGACAACCACATATTATTTCACTAAATGGACTAAAGTTGTCCCACTTAAAAACTCATGGGATGAATAGGTTATTTCTTTCCTTAAAACTAATATTTTCTCCAAATTTGGCATTCCTTTAGAAATTATTACAGACAACGGTCCCGCTTTTATTTCCGCTAAGTTGACTCAGTTTCTAAGCAAGTTGAGAGTCAAACATTTCACCTCATCATCTTATTACCCTCAAGGAAATGGGAAAGTCGGGTCTACTAATAAAAATATGGTTAGGATCATCAAGAGGCTCATTGAATATAATCCTTGTCAATGGCACACCCTCCTCACTTATGCCCTTTGGCAAGATCACACTACTACCAAGGTAAGCATATGTTGCACTCCATTTCAGCTTGTTTATGGTCAAGAAGTTATTTTCCCTACTGAACTGGAACTTTCTTCTCTACGGCTGATGCTACAAATCGAAGAATTAAATTCTCCTAATGTCCCTTAAAGGGTACATGCATTGTTATATTTAGAGGAACAAAGAATTTTTTCCTTGGAAAACATAAAGAGACGACAAGAAACCATGAAGAAATATTTCAACCAAAATGCAAAAGCTGTCAGTTTTAAAGTAAATGAGAAAGTATTGCTTTGGGATTCATCCCATGCTGACAGAGGAAGAAATTCGAAGTTTCAAAAATTATGGTTGGGTCCTTTTAAAATTTCTTTTGTCCTGGGCGCAAATTCTTATCTACTAAAGGACTTGGAAGAGCAATTATTTTCTTATAGTACCAATAGTTCCCACTTGAAATACTATGTGGAACTAGTTTGGAGGTTGAATGCTACATGAAATTCACTGATGTATTATAGTTTTCTATTTCACTGCTTTGATTTTGCCTTGTTGTTTTTCTTTTTCTTTTGTTTCGTTTCCACTGTTTTTCTTTTATTGTTTTCCTTTTTGTTTATAAGAAATAAACTTTGGATCAGTTTTGCCACAACGATACTATTCTATAAGTATTGTTGGTCAATAACAATCAATTTACACAGCTTTCATGATGTCCCTCTTGTAGGCATCACTGAAACTTCTCTCTACTTACACTACTATTGTTAGATAGATAATTGGATTTTCATCCCTAATTTATGCTTTCCCTTTCTTCCCTCCACCCTAAGATTCAAGAAGAGAACACCAAAAAAATTTCTCCTTTAAATAATAAATGCTTTCACTATGACCAATCAAATGTTATGCATATAGGAATAAACCCCTCATAAGTAACATTTTCCATGAGCTATTCCCAAAGTCCTGGATCATTTTTCCCTTAAAATGCCTCACTCCCCCTGTTGCATAATCATTTTGGTAAATAATTCTTTGATCTACGGTTCACTTGGTCTGCAAAACTGGACATTCTAAGTTCTTAATATGTTGGAAATAGATTTCCCTGTGGATTCGCCAGTTTGTTGATGCTTAAAAACGCAACGATGAATGTTATGCTCGCAAATGATTTCCAATATTTATTATTTATCTATATTAATAATATACTAGTAGGTGGGACCCCTTGTTATACTCATTGGAATATGGTGGATAAGCAATGCTTATATTTTTCCTGTCGATGTGATGGTAGAAACACTGTTCTCTATAGTTTATTTTGCTTCAGGTCATGGTTTAAAATGTTATGTTAATATGTGTTGGTTGGATGATTAAAAAATGGAGCTGACTGGTTTGGATGATCTCTCATAAAAGATGATAATGTTTCCCTTTTGAATAAAAGAATTATACTCCAAGTTCTAATGTTGTGTATTGTTCATGACAAAGGTTGGGTGCTCTTGACCCTTTCTACTATGGTTATGCGCATTATTTGAGTTTCATAGTGGGTTGTGTTCCTAAAACATTGTCTTTTGAAGGAATTTGATATTGGCAAGGGTTGGCACACTTTTCAAAAGTGATATGGAAATTTTGGTTTTTTGGTTGATTAATGATGTAGTGCTATAGAGATTTGGATAGTGGGCTTGGTTCATACTAGGAATTGAATGAATATTTGTGGAGAAGAAACGTACAGTAAATGCACGTCACTCAAACTCCCCTCGAGCCCGTCACCCTAGTCATTGTTGCATTTTTTTTGGCTCTGGTACTTGTTGTTGCTCTGCCTTGCCCAGTCATGGAGGAAGTATACAGCCTTGTTTCTTCTCCTCACGTAGACTTTTACAGGTATGGTTTTTCTTAATCTTCCATCCATGATAGTTTCTCTACCTTTGAATCAAATGTTGGCTTTAGTTTCTCATGGTAAGTGTGATTCTCAAGTTGTTATGATATTTTGGAACTGTGTGTTATGGTTGCATTTTTGGTTTTCTATGGTGGTCATTCTGAGACTGTTGGATCTTAAAGATTGGTTGTGTGTTCCTTGTTGTGGGTAATCATTCGTAGGGAATTGTTAAGTAAAGGTTGCAGTGAAGCCTTCTTTTCCATGTTTTTGTTTATCCCCTCTGTTGAAATTGGTTATCACGGTCTACCTAAAATTTGGGCTTGGCAAATATCCCACCTATATCTTGAAATTAATGGTCTCTTTGACTAAGTATGCCCATGCCATGTTTGACTATGTGGATTTTTATGTGAACTATGATGGAAGGTTGGAGAATTTTGTGCCTTGTCTTGGAAAAACCCAGAGTTGTTAGCTTGTTTTCTATGACCTCATCGACATCGTTTCCTGGTAAATGGTATACAGTATAAGGGCATTGCTACCCAGGAGTTGATGAGAACACTATTCACGCTTTTTGGTTGGGCATGGGTTTATATTTGGTCGCTTGTTATGTAGCGTTGTTAAAAGGGGTTGGCTTCAATTGTTTTTCTCTTAGAAATTGCAGTGTGTTGTTGGAGACCCATAAAACCAAGGGCAATGTTGCATGTTTTCGTTCCTTTGGTAAATTATGATAGGGAACCTATGGAACAAGATGTATGTGCCATTCATCTTCCAAACTCTCTGGTCGAACCTCATGTTATTACCTTCCATGTGTTGTCTTAAAACCTGAATATTACTTTGAGATCATATTTACTACAGTTTGAAGTTGATGGGAGCACAGTGCTTTCACAGTTACTTGGGAATGATTTTGTTTGGTCTCTTGTTTGGTAATTCTAGAAGAGATCCATACTCACCCATTCATTTGAATCTTTTGTTCAAAATATTGAATGTTTTTGGGTTCAATCATTATGTTGATTGTATAAAAGTGACACATGTGTTTGAAATGTTTGAGGCCCGAATAAGAGTGATAAAGTCCAAATTAATTGCACTGAACAATGTTTAAATAAATGATGGATATGAGTTTTTGTAAACACTGTGTGTGTCCCTATCGGTTTTAAATATTAAGTATTGGAGTTAATGTTATGGTCGTGACTCAAAGGCTATTGTTGTTTCCTATAGAGATTACAATGTTGTTCGTTATGAATGTCATATTATGATAATGTTGATACAATAGTTACTATAATTAAATATTTATGGGCATACAGATTATTGTGTAGACAGCAAGGTTCAAGACTGAACCATATTTTTCAGATGCTTTTTTTAGAGGTGTTGATCCATCCTTGATAGTTTGTGTATTCTTGTATGTTTGTGAATTAAGTTTCATGGTTGATAAATGATATATTGTAGAGTCAAATTGGAAGTAGTTTGTGGCAAGTTGATCTAGATTATTAATTTCAGTTTTATTTTACTGTTGGAGTCTTTTGTACGGTGTTCATCAAAGATCTCTAAATCAGACTTTGGTCCATGCCCTCACAGGGGTTTTGTAAACATAAGACATTTTTTATATCTCGGAGTGAAATAAAATCAGATTGTTGTTATGTCTCATATATGTGTATTTGTGACTTGGTTACATTTCTCTTTTTGATCTCCATGTTTACTTAATTGCAAATCTGTGTATATTACATAAGTTGTTTTATTTTATTTTTTTGCAACATATTTAAAATTAAATCAACCTCAGTCCTTGTAATTAATACTTGCGTATTGAGAGAATATTTTGAGGCTATAAAACCCAGGTGACAGTCCCAAATATCGTGTCCTATCCAAGAAATATTTGAAAATGATTGAGTAAAGGTAATTCATAGATTTTCCTCAACACGGATTAGGTTACTTAGACAACCTCGGACTGAGCTTTCCCTCACTTTTGATGGTGTGTTCACATATGCCCGTCAACAGGTGGTCCTGAGAAGTCACATCACATAGTTATTGATAGCATGGGGGATGAGTACAATCATCTTAGGGAAGATTGTAATCCAAGCAATAAAGAGAAAGAGAGGAAATTTGTATGGGCAAGGGGGGAAGAATTGGATAGTCACATTTTTGGATGGAGACTAGTTTTTACATGGACATTTTTTAGGACAACAAAAGAGTTCTGAGTGATGAAGCTTGAAGCTAGCCATATTTGGCATGTATGGTATCTATTTTGGAGAAATAATTTCAGGGGGAGAAAGGATGTGGGCCTGGAAGTAATTTTTTTAAATAATTTGTCAAGATAAGCAAGTGTTTTGTTGTTATGAGAATTCTTGTTTCAACTTTAGATTCTTGGAGTTCCAATAGAGATATTTTCTATATAAACTATGTTGGAGCCCTAAAGGGGATTGGGAAGGCCTAAGGGAATATGAGAATTGAAGGGGAATCACATACCTAGGTTGTGTAGGTTGTGGGAAAGAGAGCTAGTGTAATTGAATTAGTTGTGGGAATTGATCGTTAAGAAGGGGACATTAGTTATCCTTAGGGACCACCGTCTCTTGTGGATTCATAGCCCTAGATCAGGGGTGTTTTTCTTTTGAGAATTGGAAAAAAAAGTCTATGGTTGTGAGGAATGTCCATTCTCTACAGTAGGTTTCATATTTAATAAGATATGTGTTGTTATTTGTTGTGTTTATTTATGTTAAATGTTGATATAAATACTGTGTGTTTTACTATGAGTTATATTGGTTATTTATGTTTGTTGTGAGTCGAATGATGCATTCAAATATCTATTTATGTGGTTGAATGTTGTTGTGCACATTTTAAGTAATTTCTTTTACATTTTAATTTGCATGGAAAATCATATGAGCTAGAATGTCATGTTGTGTTCCATTTTTGCATCTAAAATTGTTATCAGAAATTTGTATTTGGTTGTTTTAGTGCGTGGACCAACTTGGGGATAGCTTCATTATAGAGTGGATTCATATCTTCTAGTTCAACATTGTACCCATACGGGACAAGCACCAACACATATTTTCTAAAATTCGTTGTTACATATTTTTTATCTGTGACGGATTTGGGGAAAAAGTATGAAAGAGAGTAAAATCCCCAATTTCTAAGAAAATTTAGGTTAGATTTACATCACAGGCATCAAAGAGAGGTTTAATGGCATCAATCGATAGGATTGTAGAGATAAAAATTCGACTTGGAAGGTTGGATATTTACGTTTTAATGGCGATTGAAGGAGATGGGAGAGTTTGATTAATTGATGATTTAGGTCGTGTTTAATTTGAGATCAATGGCCCATATTCATCATAAATTGAATTAAAAACTTATAATTTTTTCATAGTTCAACAAAGTCTCACAAATTGATGGTTGATATTAATTTTCATTAGTTGGGAAAATGAATAAAATGAATGGCCAAGATTCATTTTCGATGATTCAGAAAATGAATCAAATCAACGGTCGAGATTCATTTTTAGTGGTTGGGAAAATGAAGAAAATAAACAATTGAGGTTCATCGACAGAGTTGGTATATGTTTTATGGATCAATGGTCAAGATCAATTTTAATTGGAGGTCGACAACCTATTGGATATCACCAAGAGATATCATTGGTGGTTGATGGTCAGATCGAAAAAATCCGAAAAGTGTTTTAAGCCAAATAAAAATATCGATGGCTAATGGTTAGGTTAGTGGAGTCAATGAAGTGTTTTGAATTTCCAAAATAAATTTTTGATCATCAATGAAGGAAAGGGGGATGAGGTATCATGCCACATCATCATCCACATGTCATTCCATGTTATCATTCATGTGTTATTCCACGTCATCCAAGTTTCCACATCATCATCCACGTTTCATTCCATGTCAACCTAGTTGCAACATCAACCAAGAAATGATTGATGGATGATGATCAAGGCTCTACAAAATTCATGAGAAATTTTATTTTGCAAAGGATATTGTTGATCATCGATGGCCAATGATTGGGGTACGATGAAATCTGTGAGCAATTCTTGGATTACCAAAAGAAAACTCTGATTGCTGATGGAGTTTGGATATTGGAGATTGGATGGTCTAGATTTCTTTGATTTGGTGATCAAAGGTGGATATTGATCCATGGAATTTGGAAAGGATTAGTGGAACAACAACTTATATTTCTCCCAATTTTTAGATAAAAAAATAAGATTAAAATACTATTATAACAGTGAAACAATCAATTTTCTATGAAATTTTTCGTATTTTGAAGGTCATGAACTTGTAGGGGACTTTTGAGTCCCTAAACACATTTTTAGTGGGTGGAAAACTATGAGAACTATGTGTAACCTTGGTACATAGAGACTCTATATATTAAATGAAAGAACAAAAACAAATGTTTCCAACGAGCTATTCTAAGCACAAAATGAAGCTCGTATGAGAAAGTTACAGCTAAAACTGTAGAGGGTATTTTTTTAGCACTAGTTCACTTCCAAAGGGCATAAATCCTTTCTCTGAGGTTAGTCTAGGGAACAAAAGTAGTCTATGGAAATGTTATGGAACATAGAAGACAATTGTGGAGCTAGATTTGGAATCTAGTTACGTAAAAATGTGTAGGAAGAGAAATAAGACACATGTTGGACAGTTGGTTTCAATTGATGTCAACCCTTGGAGAAGTTTGGAATCCCTAGAGATGTGGTTAATATTTATGGTGAGTTAGTTGTCAATGATGTCAACAAGATTGGTTGATCTCAACATATGTGATGGGTGTACTTGAAGAAGTCTCCAAAGTAGTCCCCTTATGGAATAGCTCTAAGCATGGTCCTCATGAAAAGACACTTTGAAGAAGTCTACAAGAAACCCATAAGTGTGGTCATGAGACCTGAAGTTGGTTAAGGAATATGGATATGAAGGACAATGTAAATGCAAGTAATACCCTGATAGATGGATCATGTCGTCTTCGTTG
This sequence comes from Picea engelmannii, assembly GCA_009831015.1. NCBI lineage: Eukaryota > Viridiplantae > Streptophyta > Pinopsida > Pinales > Pinaceae > Picea > Picea engelmannii. Next base: position 299,525 of record ML780077.1, on the reverse strand, counting down.
ATAGGTGGTACACCACGTGGTTCCTCACGATTAGGTAGATATGGCCTTGTGAAGTTAGAAGCCCCAAAGAATGGTCAAGAATCCCCTAAGCAGTTACAAGTCAATCATTGAATGGGTAAAGTGGTTGTAACAAGAAATTCAAGAATCCCTGAGATAAAGGAAAAAGGTTACTATGAAAAATTATATAAACACCTCAAGGAGTCTCTCATAAGTACACATACACTTACATTGAATATATATCTTGTGAATGTTATGGTATAATATTTTGGTCTAGTGGAGAATCTGAGGTTGAGTTTGGGGAAGCAAAGAAAGTGTGAAGGAAGAGCGAGAGTTTCAAAGCTGTAGAGAGCGTGGGTTTTTTATAAATCCTAATTAGGTTGGTCCTCGTGGGTCAAGAATAGGGTGTACCATGAGGAATCCCCATAGGTTTCCTAGGGAACATCACACGAGGCCCCACATGATAGGTAGTCTTCATCCCGCGAGGAAAAGATACAAGTGAAGGAGGATTCTTGTTCCTGGTTGTTGAGGACTGAGGTATTTCTACAGGTTTGTGTATCAGGATTAGACACACCAGGTTAGTTACATATGTAAAAGGTATGATATTTTATGTGTTATGAGGTTTCACCATGGTGATATTGTAAAACATGCTTGAGGAAAGACATTGTGATCTTTGGTATATTCCTTGAGGCACATATTGGATACATGATGCATGTTGGTTGAGGTATATCTATTGAGATACATTGTTGGTGCATATCTTGGTTATATTGGCACATGGTTTGAAATAAATCTTGGTTATATATGTGATCATCATGCCTTTGGTATCTTATTGAGGCATATGGTATATGTACGAGGCACATCCTTGGTGCATGGTGTGAGGCATATACTTGGTACATGTCTTGGTGATTTTGGTACTTGGTCGAGGTATTGATGTAAATGGTTGATGTGCATGGTTGGTACATTGTTGGTACATGGTATGGTACAAGTGTTGATGTACATTGTTGATGTACATGGTTGATACATGGTATGGTATAGAATTGGTACTTGGTATTGTGTTGATGTACAGGTGTTGGTGCATGGTTGATGCACTTTTTGTGGTATAGGTTATGGTACGTGATTGATGCTTGGTATGGTATAGGTTGATGGTTTGGTACATTCTTTGATACATGGTTGAGACACATATATTGTGATGGTATGTCAGTGATCTTGGTACATTCTTGGTAGAGGCATGTTTTAGTGATGTTGGACATCTAGTTGAGATGTGTCCTTGGTATATGATCCATGTGAGTGGATTTGGTTGAGTATCGGTGACAGTGACAGGTTGATGTGACTGATTGGATACTGTGACAGGTTGGATGCAGTGCCAAGTTGGATATAATGACAGGTTGACAAGTTACAGGTTTATGTGACAGTGATAGTGATAGTGATAGTGATAGTGGAAGTGACAGTGGCAGTGATTGTGGTAGTGACAATTGGTCTACACTTATGTTTCATGGAGGCAAGATGAGGTAAGGAAAGGGGGTTGTATCCTTCTTTCGGTTCGAACTGGAGAATCAAGGAGTTGGACCTTCCTTCAGGTTGGAGCCTGAGAATCAGGGGGTTGTAGCCTCCTTTTGGTTGGAGCCATATAATTCATGGATTTGTAGCTTCGTTTAGGTTGGAGTCTGTAAATAGGGATTCATAGCCTCCTTCCAGTTGTAGCTGGATAATTGGGAAGTTGGTGTTTCCAATGAATGTATTCTTGAAAATATATCAGAAAGCATTATGTGGTTTTCTCCCATTTGGGTTTCCACGTAAATTCTAGTGTACTCTGTATTTGATGTGATGTTGATTATGTTTATATGATCATGATATATTAAATGAAATCATATATTATATATTAACTATATATTGTTGATAAAGTTGAATACTATATATTGTGGTTAAAACTGGTAAAAGTGTTCATACTGATTCATCCCCCCTCTCAGTATTCCAACAATTGATATCAGATTTTGTTCCTTCATGAAACAGTTTAACCACTAGAAGGAAGATCATGGAATACACTATGTGTGGGGTACCACAATTTGATGCACAAATGGTAAGAGATTTTAAATGTGGAGTATCAGAATGAAAAAAAAAAATTGATTCGCAGGGGTATGATGTTTGGAAATCAGTTGTTACAGGATACACCATACAAAGAAACCGAAGACCATAACCAAGAATGAATTGAAAAGAAACAAAAAAATAACAATGGATTTCATATTGGAAGGATTATCTAATTCCGTAAAAGATAAAGTGGGAAAGTTTTTATCAAATAAATAACTTTGTGATAAGATACATGATCTCTACTTTAAGGAATATCCCATTGTAGAGCCAGAGAGTGATAAATAAGATGTAAGAATAGAATAAGAAGAAAGATTCTCATCATGTCAGATAGATTCAGAAGAATAATATTGTGAAGAAGGAATAGTAAATATTGAAGTAGAATTTATCAGTGCTTTAGAAGAGTTGATGAAAGAAAGGAAGAAAAACAAGTCTCTTGAGGAACAATTAGTCAAGAAGAATTCTCAAGAAAGTTATGAAGAATCCCAATAGGTCATCATGAATCTAAAATATAAGTTGGAACAAGCCAAAAGTATTGAATAAACATACAAAATTCAAATGGAAGATAAGTAGTGTTTGGAATCCGAAATAGAAGCACAAAGAAAAGAAGCAGAGAAGACAAAGAATATTTTGAAATATCATCTCAAGGAAAGATTAGAGGACTTGAGAAAACTTGAAGTAGAATTCAATCAAGAATATAGAATAATTGAAAAGGAAATCATCACTTTGAAAACCCAACTCAAAGAATAAAAGAGAACAGAAGAAGTCACAACGATTCAGATGATGAAGAAAGAAGAAGAGGTTGAGAATCTTGAAGAAGAAGATGTTTTCACATTGAGAGTTAAAATTTTCAAGCTCAACAATAATTTTGAAGTGAGAGAAACATCCACATCATCAATAAAGAAATTTTAAGAGAAGCACTCTAGGTTACCAAAGAGGAAGAATGAAGAAAAGAGAAAGAGTTATGCAGAAGCACTCAAAGGAAGGAATCATGGTTAGCAAGAATCAAAGAAGAGAAGCTTCACTCATGATAAAGGGATCAAAACAAGAGAATATCATGATCAACCGAGGCATGAATTCAAAAGGATTTCACCACAACGAAGATCATTCACCCCCAAGTATGTAAATTTATTTTATGGTCATCTTTTTATTTGTACTAACTTTGGAAATGAAGTTGTAGATTGTAGGGCTTATGAAAGAATTGTTCAAGCAATAAATTCATATGTGTATATGTATAATATCGAATGTTACAAATTACATAACTATGGACACATAGCTCATGAGTGTAGAATCATGATGGATACTTCTATGAAATATAATACTAATATCAAGTATAAGACAGTATGGAAAAGAAAATAAGAACAAGTAAAGGAAGACTAGATGAATGAAGGACACCTGGAAGTCATACTCTCAAGATTGGTAATAGTACAAGATGAAGACAAATATACAGGGAAAAAGGAAGATATCAGATACAAAAAGGTCTAGAGAAGAAATGGAAAACAAGAAGAACTTGTGAATAAAGAATAGGTCCCAGAGATCGTAGGATTTACAGTAGTGCGAGTAATAAAATAAGATCAACTGAATAAAGAATAGGCCCAAGAGATTGTAATTTCAATAATTGTAGTGAAATATCAATCCAAAAGAAGACAGAAAGAAGTCATAGTTCGAAAAGATGATGAGTCTACAGATGAAGAAGAATATTACTTCGCATCAAAGCGGGTATTTTTTTGAGCCACCCATCTTGGAGAATCCCAGTAAATATGAATATTAAACAAGGGGCGTTCATGCAATATCTATTACATATCATAGAACCATCCTTCGAGTAGGTTGAAGTATTTGCATATTCAGATCAGTCAGATAACAGAAGTACATAATGACAGATTGATCAGTTGAGAAGAAATGTTCCCAGACATGTATGAGTTGGCAGTTATACAGAAAGAAGTTTATGATTGTATTCCATGTATGTATTCAGGAAAGGATATGTTCAGTACATGTTTTTCTAGATATGCAGCGTTTGATTTGCAGATAGATAAGACCAGTGGACACATTTGATTCAATTTGAAGAAATATGAATATGTGATGATCAATTGTAGCCGTGAAGCCTTCATGATAGTATAGTGATAAATGAGTCAGCATTCAGATTTACCATCATGGGTGTGGTCATGGACTTGCAGTCCATCATCCTAATTCTCTGTATAATCTCAACAGGTTATTTTCCTTGGATAAGGGAAATCTCATTTGATCTCTACCACACTTTCAATCCCAAGAAGTAATGAATCAGACCTATATCCTTCATCTCGAGCTCTGAAGAGAGCTCCCTCTTGCACCGAACTATGAACTTCTCATATCCAGTTAGAAACAAGTCATCCACATATAGGATCAATGGGAAACCATCCACAAGATCATAAAATAACTATATGATCTATCATATCATGTCCTGAGTTCCTTTTTAGGCCCATACAAATCATTCTTCAATCTGCAGACATGAGACTTCTTCTCATGTATTTTGTGGCTACTCTATGTACACTTCTTCTGGATACTGGAGCAAGTGTCTTGTCATAATATTCTTCTTTTTACTAGAAGAATCCTCAAGCCACAAATCAATCTTTTTACATCTTTATTCTTCTATCTGCAACATGCTTGATCTTGTAGATCAATATTGGAAGTCACTACTGACTTTCCTTCTGGTCTTGGAACCTCCTCTCACACATCATTGTTCATGATGGATAGATAATCCTTTGTGATGGACTGATACTCCTCCATCATGGCATATTTCCATTCTTACTTCTCGACCGCTTCTTCAATGGTGGAAGGCTTCGAATCAATGATGTTTCTCATCAATTCCATATAGTTGGAAAACATGTGTAGTTTATGGAAATGAGGCAAACTCTATATCCCATACCTTATGACTGGTTTCCTCCTCTATTACTGTAGCAAGTTATATCGATAAAAGGGAATCCTACCAGAAGATCTCACATCTCCTAGAAGCCTCTAAAGCTTCGATCTATCCTCCTCAACTCATGGCACCTGTATGTCTGTCCTTGATGACGTCTCTCTCTCCTATATGCATATGAGAAGGAATACTTTCTAAATGAAATCTTATAAGCCATCAACTCTCTCTAAGATAAGCATCACTTTGAATATGCATGCTCCCTCTGAATATTTACTCCCTCTGATTCTATACAATCTTCGGAGCCACCTTCTTCCACTACATCTATTGACTTGTTCTCAATTTTGATCTCCTATGGACTGTGCTGGGAGGTTTCTCCTCCCTATTGGGTCCTAAGGGTTGAATCCCTATGAAATATAGCTTCTTCTGAGTTGTTAGTTGGTGGGGCCTCCTGCCTCATCACTACTAGAGTCATCTGCTTCTCTTCATAGTATGGCTTATTAATTCCATGTATCTGTGTGAGAACATGTTTTTTTACTGCATCGCTTCTAGGTAGGACCTTATGGCACTACTGACTCTTACTGATGATATTAAGAGTGGTCAAATTAACTATACGATCATATTTGGATCCTTCTACTCGTCACAATCAATCTCCATAAGAGATACTCTTCTTTGTCTTCTACTTCACATGGGTGTGTGTGTTCGTGTACACAGTTCTATGTCTCAACTAGAAACTTTATAAATAGTTTCCTCCTGCAATTGTCATCATATCTCCTTCTCAGAGCTATCACCTATGACCTTCCTGGAACAAGATACAAGAACAACATTTCCATGGTAACCTCCATGGGATGGTTAGTAATCAAGAACATCTCCTAGAGGATATAAATTTCATCTTGAAGACAAGTATATCATTAAAAATGATCGTTTTATTAATGATAATTGTATCAATAGTACTCGGGTGTACCTAAACATTTGAAAGAAATAGAAAATAATAAAGTTTTAAAGACTATTATCCTAGGTACAATACTTTCTTAAGCAATATAAAAATATCAAACCTGATATGCAAACTTGGAGTCTGGTGTTGTTGTCCTGCTTGAGTTTCCTTCTATCATTTGACATATGGAAGCACCATTGTATAAAAGAAAAATTATTCATCCTTTGATTCCTTTCAGTTCTCTTTGGCATCTGTTGCATGTGCATGGTGTTTATTCTTCTCCTTTTCATTTCTATCTAGACATTGAAAGGCATAATGTCCCAACATCTAGCAACTGTAGCATATGATATTTGACGCATCCTTCTTGTAACGAGGTATCTTAGACTTATTCATGCTACCTTCTTACTTTCATAAAGTACATTTAGGGCATAAAACATCTCCTTCAGTGTCTTCAGTTCTGATACATTGGGTATCAGGTGATCCTTGATTAAATCTATCAAGATCCTCTTTGCCTTGACCTCATTCTTCTTGAACTTTGTTTTTTCTTCTTCATCTTCAGGTTCTAGAAGATATTTCATTACATGATATAATAGATCATTCTCTTATAGAATGAGGATAAATTTTTTCTTCTAGGATATGCATTTATATGCTCCATCCAATCTATCTTCTACTCTCATTCTGGTAGACATTGTTTCTTTCACTGGTAGAAACCCTAGCCCCTGAAAAACTCAATTCTTCAAACTTCACCAAATTGTACATTTAGGGTTTTAGGGGGTACACTAGAGTAGGGAACACTTCTCTGTACAAGAATTATCCTCAAGATCCTTGGGAAATTTCTCAACAAGCTTGACAAGGTATTGCAGTTGCATGGTGCTGCAAGGTGTTGTTGTACCGATCTTCCTTCCAGTGGTTAAATTGTTCTTAAGGTAACCAACTCTTATACCATGTTGGATTTTCCTTATTTACAGAGAATTAGTTTTACTATTTTTCTTTTACTTAATTAACATTAACATATATATATCATGTACTAAGCAGTAGCAACATAAACAAGAGACAAAAAATAACACAAGAGATTTATCCTAGGAAAACCCCAAATGGGGGAAAAACCCAACAACCTTTCTTATATAGATTTCATTCACAAAGTAGTTCCAATTAGATAAACCATATCACAAGTTCTAGGTCAACTATAAATACCACCCCAACTGTAGCAACAAAACCATACAAAGGTAGCGCACCTCCTTGAGTAGTAGCGCACAACAGAGAGATACCAAAAGAATGAACAAGAAGAAACTGTGCAACTACATCTACTGCGTCACCTCCTCCAAAGTTGTGCCTTACTTCTATGTATCTAGGAGAGTGTGAGTGAGTGAACAAATGAGGTAAGGAACCTCCTTATTTATAGTCTTCATTTCCTTCTAGCTAGGTCGACTTCTCTTCTAGGAAGGTGTCTTTTCATTATACTTTATTATTTTGGGTTGAATTCTCTTCTAGGGTATTTCAACATATATCTAATGGATCTCTTGCTTCCGGAATATTCTATGAATCTAAGAAAGTTCATATAGGAGGGAAATATCCTCCCACAGCTACCTATTCAGCACTCAACACACCCTAAAACGCCTATGTCAAATTTTACTTTTTGGGTACCACTTAATCTTTTGCACTATCTATTTCGAGTTCATTGTGAAAAATGTTGCCTTTTCTTATCATCTTGACTCTCATTAAGTATTTCAAAGTTTTCTTGAAACTATGAAAACTAACTAATTAAAAGTCCTAACCTTTAAATAAAGAATCAACAGCCAAAACGTTTCACCCGATGCGCTGAAATTCGACATCAGAAGGATTTAAAGGATGAAGCAAAATCACTCAAAAAAAAACGCAATCGTCGAGTGCCCATCTCCATCGAAATTGGCAAAAGGATGTTTTTCTTTCGCGATAAGAATCACACGTGGAAAATCACCGACAACTGATCCCCTTCGACATCAATAAAAGGAGAAGGGAGTAACAATTAAAAGGAAAGAAATGATATCCCCGATCATCGATCCCTAATTCCTTTTCAACATCAGTGATCCCAAGCTTAGTTTAAGAAAGCACAACTAGAGGAAAATCCCAACTCCAACTAACACTCGTGAGTCAAGTCACCGAGCTTCATCGCCACATGTCCCAGGCTATGTTTTCCACATCAGCACCGTACGATGAATTCAATCGGTGTCAGGGGTTTTTTCACAAAAGGATATCAATGGAAACATCTATAATAAATTGTTGATCCATGTTCCACCCATTAGGAAAGAGACACGATGGGACATTTTAGCGCTAGATACGCTTGGATCCATAACATTTAAGGGACCAATTAATTCCAAATCTCACATTAGTTGCTAATTTTTGCGTGAATCAAAAGGACCGCTTTAATTTACCGATAGAACACATGACCCTCTGTCCCTCCACCATCAACCCACGATGAATTCAATTGCAGATATTTAGCGGTAGATTTGTTTTAATTTCACTCATCACCTAAATTAATTAGTTGATACAACCGGTAAGTTCTTCCCCATTTAAATTCTCTTGGGCCATTGTAAACAATACCATTCTTCATGCAAAGGAGTTTCATAGCATCCAAAGGAATGAGACTAGAAATTCAAAAGTTTTCAAGACCCCCCCTAAGTATCAAACTACAAATTTTAGCAAGTGTTACAGGTATGTACCAGTCTGGATTTTCTATGTTTTCACTTCATATATACATTTTTATCTAATGTCACTCTATACGCCAACCCTAAAGGATTGTTTCAATTGCAGCAATGATTCCTCCAAGAAAACCAACCACTAGGTGGTCACTAAGGGAACCCAAGCTGAAAGAACCAGAGGTAGGTGAAGGCTTGTCCCGAGGGCCAGCAAAACAATTAGAATTCACTCCAAGGCTGGAACTAGTCATCATGACATCTACCATAAAGGTTTTCACTCAACCTCCATCCTTTGGAGACACAGAGGAAAACAAAGGGGGAAAGGAAGTACTCCCACACTGGGTATAACTCTTCAAGAAAATCATCCAGAAAGAATTCCCGGAATGTATCCCACAGAATGACCTCGACTTGAGAAATCTTGACGATGAGTTTTTTCCAAATATCCAGCGGTCGTACCTGCACATGGTCGTGAGAAGAACCCTCATGTTTCCATGTATATAACTATTGCAATGGCTCATCGAGAAGAATCCTAGTGTTTCCTTATCAATGACGACAATGGTGACTGTGTCTGGGTTTTCCTTCTAGTAGAGGTGCATAATTATTACAAACTCAGAGACCCGGAAGAGAGACTGAACATCGATTTCGTCATCAACTTTTATGAGAACCATGACACTGGCTGGGTGATGTCTTTGTGGTGGAGAGAGGATAAAAATTACACCAATCGGACCTCCGTCTGGTACCAAACAGCCAAATTAAAAGAGTCGTATATCTATCTAATGTCCCTCATCTATCGGTTATATGGGGAGAAATATTGTTCCAAGTTTTCAGAGTCTTGGATGTCTCTATCTTACACTGTAGCCATTTCTGGGAGAGGTTTTAACTAGGTTGCCATCATTTCAAAAAAATTTAGCATTTGCATTCAACAGGCTCAGATGCCAAAGGAAGGAGAGAATCCATACTTTTACATGGCCTCTTATTTATTGGATGTCATCTGCGCCAGAAATGTTTTTGCTAGAATGAACTTGAGCTGGTACGTCTCAGAACTCCCAGTCCATGTATATTTTAGCGTCTTATGGGAAAACAGGTAAAAAAAATCCTACTCCCTCATATGCGATGAATTCATCACTCGCGTTTATTTTATTCTTGTCAAGAAAGAATGTCTAGGGCTATCAGCTGCGACAAAAATGGTGATAGCAAAGGTTGGCCACTGGTATCTAGACGAACGTGATACCTACATTAGGGTATTCAGGGCCACTGGAGCACCTCATCTCCTACCTATGCATGTTCCTGATCAACTAGTAGTGGGGACAATATGCTACCAAAGGATCCTACAAGGATACAACACTACCTTGGTGAAAGACAAGAAGTGGGCGTTCATACCTTATGGATTCCATATTGGTTTCTACCTGGTAAAATACAGTTCCCAAGCTAAACAAGAAGGACTGAATCAATTAGAGTTATAATTCCAGATCGGTCATTTCTATAAACACGACCCAAAGGGTCTAGTCCTAAAACATGCATCTCAAGTGTCATCTTGTTGGCCATATGCCCACGACAGGTTTGAAGATGAGGTCTTCACCGAAAATGCCCAAGATTGGAATGAAGTGGTGGCAAGGATGGTCGACCCCAGAATGACCAACTTCAGAGCCATGAGCCTGGATGAACATGCAACAATCATATAACAATCGACTCAAGGGGCCCTTAGGGCCAGAGAAGAAATGATAGCATCTGAAGCAGCAGAAGCCCCCTAGGTAGCGATCGAAACAGCAGAAATTCCCCTTGTAGCCTTGATACAAGAAAGAAATTTCCCTACGGCTCAGGACACACGAGAGATGGATTTACTCATGATGGAACAGGTGCAACTAATAATGGATCAGATGCGAGATAAACCAAACCTCATCAAGATGACAATGCTCCCTGCCGACAACCCAGATGAAAGCTAGATAGGCCCAAGCAGCCCTAAACTAATAGACGTCAATGAAATCATCGACTTAGAAGACCCTGAATTCACAATGCCACCGGTCGGATCGCTAATAGGTTGTTCATCTCATCCAGAGATAGTCAGGGTATATGTGGAAGCAACTGCATCAAACCCCCTCCATGAGTTAATAAAAATCTATGATGATGATGAGATCCCGGAAGTATCTCTTGGGACCCATGTGCATATAGAAGAAGAAAAGGGACCTAAGAATACATCTTCTCCTATTCCCGATGCCCAAATTCAGGAGGTCCCATAGAAATAAAAGGAAGTCAAGAGTGTCCTAGATACTAAACTACTTGATGTGTCAGAGACCCAAGCAGACAGTCCAAAGGACGAGCCGATGGAAGGAATCCTGTAGTGGGAAATCAGAGTATCAACGATTGATGAACAAGTAAGTATTGATTCTATCCCCGATGCCTCTATTTCAATTGGTACTCAGACACTCGATGAGCGATAGACAAAATTCAAGCCTTTAGAGCAGAACGAGGAAGTTCAAGAACCCAATATTGAACAAGTATATACCACCGGAAGTCTGGGAAATACACTCATCTGGGGAGATCAACATATTCTTGAACCCATAGACGAAGTAGCTGACATACATGCTATAGATTATGATTGGAAAAGGAAAGCTATCATCTAGAGAACCACCAAGAAGAGGAGGATCACTTTATATCACTCCATCCTCATCACTACAGAGGAACATCTGATCAACACAAAACATGCTAAGACATCTAAACTCATCAACGCAGGGATGGAAATCATAGATGCCACCCTGGATAGAGATAAAAGAGATGAAGAGGAGTTTGTTGCTTCCCTGAAGGAATTGGAACATTTGCGCTACTTGGAAAAATGCTATCAGGACACCACACAAGTCACGGTCTTTCTAAGGAGCAATTTTCAGGAGGCCTACAACAAGTTCACAGATGAGTGTCACCTATTCACTGGAAGGATGGTCGAGCTCCAGGAAGACACCCTCGTAGCACTTGCGATGTGCAAAGATATGGAGCGGTGATACGAAAAAGAAAAACAAGTAGTAGAGAGAGTCGACTACATTGGTGCAGTCCAGCAGGGTCGAGATACAGAAGAACATGACATCTAGGTGTTGAACGAAAGAAGTCTTGATCGCATAAGGAAATCGGCTGAGTATTGGGAAAAAATTACTTGGGAACCTCACCGATAAATCCAAGAGAAATGGGCCAGGTGCAAGAAAATATGGATTAAGATCAATTGAGTGATGAAAGACATTGGACTCCCCGAGTTTGGCACAGTCGATGAATTTGTTGAACTGCACAACATATTCAAGTCACACACCAAGAAAGACTCATTACGGGCCAAGGAAATAGCTAAGGTAACAGATATGTCACCAGGTCATGTGCGACAATTCACGAAGCACCCAATCAAAGCTCGGGCTATGCTGCAACATTTAAGTGCCATTCTAGTCAGGTATCGAGCACATGCGGTAGAGATAAGAGAGATTTATGTGGCCCCGATGGAACAACATATATTCCCATATGACAACACCTATGAGGCGTTGTTCATCAAGTGGGTGGAGTATGAGAAGAGTCACCCTCTTAAGTGATATCTTGAGATGACTCTTAGACAAACAAACAGGAGAGAATGCCACGTGGCGAATTTTGTTTTACTTATCTACACTTTAGCCGTTATTTTTAGTTAATTTTATGTTATAAATAGGACCATCGATCGATTAGTCAAGGGTCGATGGTTGTTGCAAGAAAATCTCATTTTTGGTTTTGTTAAGAATTATTTTGGAGTTGCCTTTAATTGAGAAGTCCTTCTGAACCAGAGACAAGTTTATGTTTTCATCAAATGTGTGTATGATTGGATGTGGAGAAGAAATATTTCGTATTCCATCTCATGAATGGATGCAGTAACGAGTAAGAGCTATTAAATCTATTGATAATTTATCTGATGCAATATTTTACAGTTATTTCTTTAATGATGAAAATGAATATTGTGTTATCATGTGATTGATGATTAGAGTTCAGTGAATTATTTTTCTTACCATTGTTTGTCGCATGCATGTTTTCTTCTGATAATTTGTATCTCAGGCAATAATTATAATATTCACATGGTTAACATATTAGTACTAGGCATGTGGTATACAATCATTGTCTACATGCTAGGGTGTAAGGTTTATCCCAATCCCAACCTCTTCTCCAGTAGTTAAAGATTGTTCCCATTTGTTTCCTAGTTGGTTTATACCGACTTTCCATCTTATATTATTCCCACCTAAGAGAAAATACAAAAAGAGAGAACGTCTTAACTAAAGGAGATGCCTTCACGAGAAAACATAAATCCCATCGATTAATTGGTCGAATCGTAAGATCTGGAGAACCATTCCACTATTAAATGTTGCAGAGTCTAATTGGGCCTCGGTGGTGGGTTTGGTTTCTACTTTTGAATTAAATGTATTTAGGCCCCATCAACAGAATTGGCGCTAGAAGGAGGGCCTGAAGAATGAATGGTTGAATACATTTTCCATATAATATTTCAGAAAACCTGTAGATTCAAAACATCCCACATGCATGTCTAGTCATTCCCAAGACAACCCACACACACTGAGTACTCCTGAAATGAGTAAATCACCCCAGCCCGAGGAAGAATGCTTATTCCCTGATATACCTTACACTCTTCCTCATGAGGGATTAAATCAATTTATAATAATCACAAGTTCATACGCCTAACATATCGGTGTGCTTTCCTTATCTCTGATACTTCCTCAAAGACAAAAAATAGGTAGACAAGTGGTCGACACCCTCAACTAGGTCTTTGTGCACATGGTAGAACATCCTCTTGACCTAATCCCTGAAATGCCAGTCGACGACGTCTCTGAGACAGATGATTTTTTGGAAGAGGAAGAGTTTAACTCATGATCTAAAGATATGGAAGACAACAATGACCATGATGAATAAATGGGAAACCCACCTTAGAACAATCAACCTTGGTTGGAAAGAGATGCATTTTCCATCCCAAGGCGAGTCCATAACCTTCCCTGACATCCAGAGAAATTACTTCCTAAATTCAACCCTGAAACCTCAGGACTACCTGAGGATCATATCAAGAAATTCATACTGGCTATCAGACTGATGAATGTACAGCATGAAATCGTAGTTTGCAGGCTATTCCCCTACACTTTCAGGAATTCATCTTCCATGTGGTATTTCAACTTACTTGTAGGATCCATAACTAGTTGGACGAAGTTTCAAAAGTATTTTTTAGATAAATTTGCAGAAGAGACTACTACAGGAGCTCTGATGGCTGAGTTGGTCATCGCCACTATGAGTTCAAAGGAAAGAGTCAAATATTTTAATCAAATATTCACTACCATCTTAAAGAAATTCCATCCCGAAGCTAAACCTACTCAGGAGTTGCAAATCGAAGTATACATTAATGCCCTCCCAACTTCTATTTCCATGTTTGTAAAGAGGGTTGCCAAACTAAACCTAGTTGATAATTTTGAAGAAACCAAAATGATAGAGTTCCAGATGAAAGGGTGTAAAGAAGGCCAGGTCTCCTTAGTTAAGAAATAAGTCCATCCTCCTCCCAGAAGAGGACTCTTGTTAAGAAAACCTACAGGGAAACAAATAGAACAAGGATCTAAAAAGGGTAATGGAGACATAGAAGATCTACAATGAATGGTTAAGAAGTTATCAAACGAAAACATAGACATGAAAAGAAGTGTAGGGGAGGGAAAACAAGTCCAAATGCCCTATAATCCTTTCTTTAAAAGAAATCCCCCATTCAAAGAAATTGAAACTCCCCCAGCCAAGTTAAACATCGATCTTCTAAATGTAGCATCTGACTCTTTCTGTACTTATCACCAAGAAAACCACTCTGAAAGAGACTACCCTCAATGAGTGTATGCCATGAATTCGATGGACAATCGATTTCTAGACAAATTATCCCTGACCGAACAATCAAGCATCTCCAGTATGAATATCATCGATCAGGAAGAAATCGCTCCATCAGAAGAAACAACCATGTTGATATGGGATCTTGACCTACCCATGCCTTCCGATGACCTGTTTGAGGTTCAAGAACCACACGTTGAAGTCTTGGTTGTGAAAACATGAAGTAGGGGTCAACCTGTCTCAAACAACCTTACTACTACCCAAACTTTGGGAGGAATATCAACTCCCGATCACCCGAAAGCACCTTTTTCTCCCCATAAGAACCCTATAAACATCCATAGACTAGAATCTCCCAAGATGGATTACAACATAGTAGAAGATTTGAAGAAGTTGAAGGATAATATTTCATTTATGGACATATGTAGAATATCTCAGCAAAAATACTTCCTGCTGCAAGCTTTGAAATCAATAGAGAATCCTACAACAAGCAATGATCAGGGAAGAAATATAACTCCCTCGAATCTAGTAAATAAACCAACTATGAATGCATGTTCTAAAGATAAGAAGGGAAAACCTTTTGTTCCACCATTCCTATTAACATTTGAAGTCTTCAACAGAAACCTCCATAACTATTTGGTTGATTTAGGAGCCTCCTCTAATGTTATGCCACTATCTATTTGCAAAAAACTAAAAGCGGTCCCTCTCAAAAGTGACAAACATGTAATACAACTAGACAGAACCCAGGTCAATGTTATGGGAGAAATAAAAGATGTGATGATCAGAGTAACAACCCATCCTAAGTTTGTGCAAGTGATTGACATCATTATAGTAGATATTCCAGAAGCTTATGGGTTATTATTAAGCCGATATTGTTCTGAGAAGTTAAACAAATACTTTAGTATAGACTGGTCTCACCTTTGGCTTCCATTAAGGGGGCACAAAAATATGATCAGAATTGATAGGGAAAGATATCTAAAACACACTGTCACTGACCTAGAAAACATAAATGAGCCCTCATCGACAGATTTCCCTGTGCTAGGCAATTATTCTTGCAATTCCTACTTTAGGAAATTCTACCCTCTCTCATCTAATGTCCCTCTCACTCAGAACTTGTTACACATTATTTTCATCATCCCTATGATCGTTAATGATGTTAACCTATCTGTTGCCTTCAGAGGGGTCGCAGTGGCCTGAGTTCCTAAAGAAAGAAGGTAGAAGAACTTCTCCTGAGAAAATAAATTGCTTTTTCCTATGTAAAAACCTTATAAAAAGGGATGTTCGCAGGTTGCTATATAGGCAGGGTGCGAGAATGACCAATTCTTGTAGGTTGCACAGTTCGCAGGTTGCTCTATATCCAGGGTGCGAACAGTTCGCAGGTTTCTCTATAGCTAGGGTGCGAACATTCCAGCACGTGGGAAAAACGTACGGTTTCTTGAATTTTCTAGAAGGAGAAGCTTCTTGAGTGAGGTGGCATCCGAATAGTTTGTATCTTACTCGCTTTCATGATTTAGTGGGATCATCCTAACCTCCTCACCTTATCTTCTTCAGCTTATAAAAGGAGAGGAGTTCTCATGGAGAAAGTTAGCTTTTGTGTAGCTTGAGTTTTTGTGAGCTTTGGTTCTTTGGCTTGGAATTATTAGCTTGCTTAGAGTGGCTTTGAGATTTGCTTTGTCAAGATAGATTGTGAGTAGCTATCAGATCTATGGTTTCAGAATCTTTGGAGCAAGA
>ML780077.1:265480-277282 GCA_009831015.1 Picea engelmannii | reverse complement strand
ACAGTGGGTTTTCATAATTGACCCCTGATTGGAAGATTCCGCCGAGTGTTCGACTTCAACTCATTTATTCACATTCGTTGGATTGTACTAGTGTACCTTGGGAGTCATTGACAATTAATGGTGATTTCCCTCGCACTTGTTAATGGTATACACTAATGACTGGTAATCAAGTGGTTTCTACCATGTTCGATTTCGACACATGTAATCACATGGTTAGATTCGTACTATAGAGTGGTAGAGATAAAGACCCTGGATATTTTCTGATACATCCAGGTTGCGTTGGAGTATATTCAGTGTACTGTTGCATAGATCCACATTGTATATCTGGTGGCTATGTTCAAATTTGTGTCTTTAACACATAGATCCACAGTGTATTTTTGGTGGCTATGTTCAGAGTTGAGTCATATCGGCATGGATCCACAGTGTATGTTTGGTGGCCATGACCTATCTTACTTGACATGGATCTTTGCATGTCGGCATTTGTGCTTTGATTCATTTGTATTCTGAGTATGGGAATGCCTACCTCAGTGATAATATATTATTGTACTGTATTTCCTTGTTTGTTGGCAGGTTTCCGACCGACTGTTCCTAGTTCTCTACACACACTCGACAAAGTATTTCAGCTATCACTCTGTTCTAACTTCATACTTTGGGGGGCTCTTTGTTACACATTATTTTCGTCATCCCTATGATAGTTAATG
This sequence comes from Picea engelmannii, assembly GCA_009831015.1. NCBI lineage: Eukaryota > Viridiplantae > Streptophyta > Pinopsida > Pinales > Pinaceae > Picea > Picea engelmannii. Next base: position 276,581 of record ML780077.1, on the reverse strand, counting down.
ATGTAAACCTATATGTTGCCTTCAGAGGGGTCACAGTGGCCTGAGTTCCTAAAGAAAGAAGGGAGAAGAACTTCTCCTGAGAAAAGAAATTGCTTTTTCCTATGTAAAAACCTTATAAAAAGGGATGTTCGCAGGTTGCTATATAGGCAGGGTGCAAGAATGACCAATTCTCGCAGGTTGCACTATAGCCAGGGTGCGAACAGTTCGCAGGTTGCTCTATAGCTAGGGTGCGAACATTCCAGCACGTGGGAAAAACGTACGGTTTCTCGAATTTTCTAGAAGGAGAAGCTTCTTGAGTGAGGTGGCATCCGAATAGTTTGGATCTTACTCGCTTTCATGATTTAGTGGGATCATCCTAACCTCCTCACCTTATCTTATTCATCTTATAAAAGGAGAGGAGTTCTCATGGAGAAAGTTAGCTTTTGTGTAGCTTGAGTTTTTGTGAGCTTTGGTTTTTTGGCTTGGAATTATTAGCTTGCTTAGAGTGGCTTTGAGATTTGCTTTGTCAAGATAGATTGTGAGTAGCTATCAGATCTATGGTTTCATAATATTTGGAGCAAGAAGTGTGTGGGGAACGAAGGATAGTAGGAAGGGACCTTACGACATCAAGGCAATGGTTGTAATCTCTCTTTCACATTTAATATGATACAGTAATATGTTTCTTTCCCATAAAGTTAGATCTACTTTATTACATAACTCCTTGATCATATGTATAGATTAACTATTGAATATATTATTTTCTTTCACTTTGGTTGGTTTGTGCTGTTTTGATCTTGACCGCACAAGAGCGCTGGAGAGAAGCAAGGAACAACAGAGACTAAGGAAGCGATTATAAGGTACATATCTTCTTCTCACTTCCAATTTAATTCAATAGTTAGATCTAGGGAAAGCGGTATATTATGTCCTGTTTTGTTCTAGATCCAGGTGGATCTAGGGAGATCGGTTTGTGTCCGCACTCATGGATTTATCCAATAACAGAACTCCAAAATGATTTTCCGAGAGGAGTTTCCGACAACGGCGGAATAAACCCTCTTCTGCCAAGAACTAGTGTTGGAAATCATAGAACTAGCAGGAGGAAAAGGGGAAAGTAATAGGAAGGGGGAAGATGATACATGTTTCCCACAAGTTTGGACCCTGTATTTTGATGGATCTAAATCGCAAGAAGGGTCAGGAGAAGCGTGTATTCTCATTAATCCGAAAGGCAAACGACATTTCCTATCTTGTATACTAGAATTCAAAAGCACAAATAACATTGTTGAGTATGAAGCTCTAGTATAGGGGATAAAGAAAGCCATAGACTTGAACATCAAAAAATTGAAGGTTTTTAGATATTCTAAAATCATTGTCAAACAGATAAGGAACACTATACATTGCAACTCTCTACATCTGAAGACTTACCAACAGGAAGTGCACATGCTAATAGAGCATTTTGAAGCTTTCAACATTTCAGTGATTCCCAGAGCAAAGAACATTCTTGTTGATTCTCTGGCCACCACGGCTTCAAGTCTGTCACCAATATAAGTTTATGAAGCCTCTCGGTTTATTGTGGAACTACTCTACAAACCCTCAACACCCAACAATATTTCTAATTGGAAGGTTTTTGAAGGATACAAACAGATTATAAACATTCTGACCAATCAGGACAATTTCAAAGATTTGGCCATTGACGATGAAGTGTTCCAGGAGAAATCGATGGAAACCAACCCTCATACAAATCAGTCGATCGATAAATCAAAGTCTCACACTATACCGAAGGGAATAAGTAATTTAGAAAACCTTTTTGACCTAAAAGAAATATTTAAGGGGTCAAAAAATGTGAAGACTGGTAGTTCATGTCCCATGCATGAAACTATAAATCTCGAAACCCCGGAAAACCAAAAAACCGTAAACCTCGGAAAAACCATATCTAAAGAAGAAAGGAATGCCTATCTCAAACTCTTTAGACAATATCAAGATGTCTTTGCGTGGTCATACCGATATCTGAAAATTTATGATACCCGTATCATTCAACACATTATGTCGTTAAAGCCTGAAGTGAAAACCTTCCAACAGAAGCTCCAAAAGTATCACCCTTCCCTGGAGCCTCTCATGTGTTAGAACTTAAAGAAATTGTTAGATGCCAAAATTATCTTCCAGGTTAGACACTCTGCATGGGTAGCTAATTTAGTTCATGTAAGGAAAAATTATGGGGAGATTCTCTTAAGCGTATATTTCAGAAATCTCAACAAAGCTTCAGAAAAGGACAACTACCCAGTTCCACCTGTTGGAGCTGGAAGTCACTCCTGGATTGCTTGCAGGAGCAGAGCCCGACGCCCATCAGTTTAATGTCATGATTTTTTTTAAAGGGGTGATCAAATGGAGGAAAACTCATAACAATATCGCCTCAACGCAAAAGCTAGGCCAAGCATGCATGGACGAGTGAGGTCTTGATAAACTTCAAACAGTGAGTTGCAATAAAGGGTGAGTAGGGGGAAGAATTGCATGAGAGAAGTGCGAAGGTATGTCATAAACATCAGGTTTGTCACAGACTGAAAGAGGAAGCCTTCAAACACAAAATCCTTTCACATTCGAACACAGAAAACCAGAGAATACAATAATGTCACAACAAATCCTTTATCATAACAAAACTGCAATAACCCACGCGAATCCTTCGACTGTGGACTCTCTGGCATGAGATGAAACATAGATGAAAAAGGAGAATTGTTTGTCATAAACCAAGAAGTCTCAAACACAAAGGCATAACCGGGAAACTAGAATGTTTGCTGAAACTTTACAGTTGGGATCTTAGCTCTACCATCGATAGATACAAAAATGGAGAAAACGCCTTCATATACTCGGAACTACAACAACAACGAAACCAAGATACTACATTGAAGGCTTTGTGTCTGCATGTCTTTCTGATAGTCAACCTCTGAAAGGTTGTGCATCTTATGTCATATGCAATCTGACTCTTTGACAGTTCCAACGGCGAATCGACGTGCCTTTAATTCATGGCCGTGCTTTTCCATTATGGCGGAGGCGATATCTAACCACCACCAACCGCTTCAATAACTTCTTCATCGAGATCGAGGATGACTTGGCCAACTCGGCACTTCTGTAACGTGGAGGGCCTCTCGCGCTGCCACCTGGAATAACTGAATGGCTTGAAGAATATGCGTGGAGGCCAACGCGAAAGGTGGGGCACGGGAATAGAGTGATGGGGCCGAAANATTGAGAGAGGTTACAGAGGAGACACATGGAAAAAGGAGATAAGAGGAGGAGGCAGGACAATAGATGTGATGGACATGGGAGGCTGACGTGGAGGGAAGGAAGCACGTGGCAAGCAGTGGGTGGATGATGATAAGGAAGGAAGAGTCATCTGGACGAAAGAGTGGAGGAGGGAAGATGACACACGATGGCAGGGGAAGATGGTTCTGGAGGATGACATGACGGGAGGAGGGCCCACGCTGGCTAAACATAGGGCAACTAAGTAGGGCGAGACTGACCCAACGCCGTTGATCCGGGCACGCTGATCTGGGTCGTCGGAAAGCTGTGTCTGCGATTCTGGACCCCCCCCCTCCGATTAAAGGTAGAAAGGTAGGGGGGTTCCGGAATGGTATTCATTGTCGTTTATCTGGGCACGCTGATCTGGACCGTTGGAGAGATGCACCCCCGATTTCGGACCCCCCCCGGCTTAAAGGTAGAAAGGCGGGGGGGTCCGGAATCCCATATGCGTCGTTGATCCGGGCACTGTGATCCTTACCGTCCAGACTTGGTTTTCATTTAATCATGGGTGCATTAGCACCCCGAACTTAGGACAAGTGGGTTTTAACCCAATCTTTTACATTCTAACCCCCCCTTACAAGAAATATCGCTAACATTTGGCTCCATGGGGGATAGAGTCGTCCTTGTGATGCTCTAAGAACTCTTTTGTAGATTCAGTGCCTTTGTTGTTGGGCTATGGAGTCATTTATTAGTCTGAAAAATAAAAACAGGAACACTATTTACAAAACAAAACAAAAAGAGCCGACTGTGGCTCACAAAAAACACTTTTTTAAGAAATGCCCATTTACTGGGCTGCTAAAAACTTCTTCGCCCTCTAGATCCTGCAACTTGTAAGTATTGTTTGAAAATACTTCAAGGATCTTGAAAGGCCAAAACCAGAGGGCATCAAATTTACTGTGTTTACCCCTTTCCTGCCTGGGTGCATCCCATTTGAGTACCAGATCGCCCTACTCAAATTCCTTCATTTTGCTCTTTCTGTCAAAAGCTTGCTTGATCTTATGCTGATGATTGTAGGCTTTGTCCATGACCTGTTCTGTGATCTGCTGCACTTCCACCATCTGATGAATCCTTCTGAGCACATGGTTAGGTTCTCCTTCAAAGTCCTGGAGGAGATTCGCCACAGGTAAGGCGAGTTGAGTGGGGAAAACGACCTCTATTCCATAAACCAGTTGGAAAGGAGAGATGCCCAGGGATTTCTTTGTTGTCACCCGATTAGCCTAAAGAGAAAATTTGAGCTTTGAGTCCCAGGCCCTTTTATTGTCCTCCAGTAGTTTCTTAATAAGCTTGATCAAACTTTTATTGGAGGACTCTGCCAGTCCATTTCCTTGAGGATAGTAGGGAGTGGAGTGAATTAGTGAAATCTCAAAACGTTCACAGAACTTGACCAGAGGCTCAGACCGAAAAGGGGCGGCATTGTCAGTGACAATTTTGCTAGGGCAACCAAATCTAGCTACTATATCTTCCAGGAAGCTGATAATCACTTTGTGAGAAGTGCTTCTAGTAGGGACAACCTCTATCCATTTGGTGAAGTAGTATGTTGCAGTGAGGATCCATCTGTGTTGGCCGCTTGAGGGAGGATGAATTTATCCAATGAAATCCAATCCCCACTGCTGAAAAGGTGTTGAGACTACTACTGGCTTTAATGGCAGAGATTTGAGTTGTTGTTTCCCTGAAAATTTATGGCATTTGATGCAAGATCTAATTTCCCTGCAGACGTCAGGAAATAAGGTGGGCCAGTAATATCCAGCTCGAAGGATCTTGTGAGCCGTGGTCTTCCAAAAATGGTGGCCTCCATAGAGACCGCTATGAAAGTCGAACATGACCTTCTGGGCTTGCTGCGGGTTCAGACACCTTAGTAATACCCCCAGAGGGTCTTTCTAGTATAAATCTTGGTCAATGAGGCAATATCTTACTTCTTTGAGATTTAAAGCTCTTGCCTTGCCCTTTTCCATCCCATCAGGAGGCCTCAACTCTTGCAAGAAATACAAGATATCCTTGTACCAGGTGCATGCTGCTAGTGGTAAGGCATTCTGGGACTGCGCGTGGGATTACTCAGCCTGCTCGTTGATGAAATTGATTCCCAAGGCCCTGTAATTTGATTCAGCCAGCAACTTGGCTAAACCCTGCCCCTTTATCAGCTTGGTGGGCTTGATTTCCAGATCGAACTCTATAATTTTGGCAATCCACTTGCCTCGTCTTCCGTCTATGTCAGGTTGTATAAGAATGTCCTTCACAGAAGCCGAAGGGACATACACAGTGATCTTTGAATGCAAGACATAGACTATGAATGCTTTGAGAGCTTTCACCAGGGCATAAGCCTGCTTCTCCATGATCTCATATCAGAGTTCTGCATCTCTCAGAGCCTTGCTAAAAAAGGTAATAGGTTGCTCTTGTCCTCGAACATTTTTCTGCAATAAGACTGCTGCTACTGTATCACAAGAAGCAAAAGAAAATATCAAGAAATCTTTGGAATAATCGGGACTGATTAGCACAGGTGCCTCAGTCAATGCTTTCTTTATCTGGACAAAATATTCCCTGGGATCAGAAGTCTATTTTACTTCGTTCCCCTTCCTGAGCATGGCTGTGATGTGTTTCACCAACTCAACAAAATTTGAAACAAATCTTCTCAGAAAATTTATCCTCCCCAAAAAGGCCTGAACTTCCTTCTTAGATCTGGGAAGTGGCAGGGTCTGAAGTGCTTCCACCCTGCCAGGATCAATCCTCACTCCCTCTGCTGACACTATATGGCCCAATAGTTTTCCCTCTTGCATGGAAAACAATGATTTCTTGGGGTTTAAAGATAGGCCATACCTCCGACACTTCAGGAAAACTCTTTTCAAGTGGCGGCGGTGCTCTTTGCCAGTCTTGGAGAAGACTGTTATGTCATCTAGGTAAATCACCACAAACTTATCTTTTTCTCCGATGAAGGCCATGTCCATGGCTCGCTGAAATGTTGCTCCTGCATTCATCAACCCAAAAGGCATTTTGGCATACATGAATGTGCCCCAAGGAGTGGTAAAGGTTGTTTTTTCCCTATCCTCAGGCATGACTAATATCTGATTGTAGCCAGAGAAGCCATCAATCATGGATATCTTGGAAGCACCAATAACCTTCTGCAATATGTGCTCCATGTTGGGAAGGGGATAATTGTCTTTCCTTGAGCTCCTGTTCAGATTCCTGAAATCAACGCAAAGCCTGATTTCGCCGCTTTTCTTCCTTACTGGGACCAAATTGGCCACCCAGTCAAAATATCTCAAGGGGACAATGATTTGGGCATCTAATAGCTTCTTCACTTCTTTCTTCATGACATGTAGCATCATGGGATTTATCTGTCTCAGCTTCTTCTTGAATGGTTTAGCCTCTTCCCTTAGTGGGATATTGTGCTCAATGACTGATGTGTCATACGTCTTGAGGTCTTCGTAGGTCCATGCAAACACATCAGCAAACTCCCTCAGCAACTCAGTATATTCAACCCTCTGCTCCTCGGTCAAACTCCTTGACAGCTTGACCAATTTAGGCTCCTCAGGTGTGCCTATATTGCACTCAGTTGTGTCAGCGTCATTACCTAAAACTCTACCCTTTACTGCCACATCATTGCCATCAAACAACCTTTCTAATGGGATTAGTCCTTTTGGTATGTGGTTGCTTGGTAGCTGAATAATCTGGTGGTCAGCAATTTTATTCAGAAGCTCCCCCAGGTCAGGTTCTTCTTCAATGTCGGGATCCTCATCCATGTGTAATGCAGAAAAGTCATCAACGGACTGAAGAAAATTTTCGATCTTCTGATCATCCTCAAATACCTTCCAATGCTTGACATTGTCTGGTACGGAGGGTCTATACTTTATTTCAACATCGGATCCGACAGTGGGCAGCACAGGAACTTCAATCACACTAGCTATGACAGCTAAAAAGTCGCCTAGAGCATTTTCTTCCCTTGGAATGAAAGAGATGTTAAAATCCAGAAAGAAATTATTCACAAGGTCCCATACCTCGTTCCTGTAATTCCTAAAACGAGGATGCTTGGCCTGATAAATGCTTTTGACCTGCTGGACAATCAATTCTACATCCCCAAACATAGCCATCTCCTTTATTCCCATTTCCTTTGCAGCTCTTAGTCCCAGAACCAGAGCTTCATATTCCGCCACATTGTTGGTGACTTTGAATTCCAGCCTGTATGACAAAGATGTGGTCTCTTGACAAGGGGACATGAATACTACCCCGACACCTGCACCCATACTGGAGGAAGCTCCATCACAGAACATCTTCCAGATAGAGGTTTTCAGAGGGGGTGCCTCCTGATTAAGAATGGGATGCTTTATGATCTGTAAAGGATCCTCTGGGGTGTGGGTGAGCTGCAACAAACTGGAGCCTAAATCAGTGTCCAAGGCATAGATGGGGTGATTTGCAGGATTGGCTTCATCACTGATTATGTAGGCCAGTTGGGATTCCCTATACAGTCTCCTATGCTCCCCTCCAAACACTAGAATGGTGGCGTATGTGAGATCCATATGCAAGGTTCCCCCTAGTCTCTTTATCCAAGATCTAGACAACAGCATGCCAAACTTGGGGGGGGCGTCAGCTACCACAACATCCATGACCATACTCTTCATGGGAAGCTGAAACGGGGAAACTACCAGGTCCTTGATGACTCCCAAACACTGAACCCTCCTGGAGTCGAAAGAGTAGAGGTCATGATAGGCTCGAGTGACTTCTAGTCCCAACTCTTCCATGACAGTTTTGGGCATGAGGTTATGAGAGGCCCCTGAATCCATAAGGCAATTATGCAACACTTTGTCATGTATGTTCAGGGATGTGTAGAAGGGAGGGGATGAATCATCTATGTATTCTACCATGGGACCTAGGACAACTGCAGGCCTTTCATCTTGGAGGTTTATGGAGTCTGTGAGAGGGTATGAGGCTTCAAATTTAAAAAGGTCAGAGAAGAGTTTTTTTAATTCCCCATGTTTAATTAACTCAGTGAGTGGCACAGGAATTCTGATCTTTTGAATCTCTTGTTCGAAATTGAAAGAAGACATAGGCTTTGGGAGTTCTCTGATTTCAGGAACATGATTATGGACAATGGGAGAGAGAGGTTGAGCCTTCTTACCTCTTTGAGCGTCTGCTACTTCATTAGCAGGTTTCTCGGTTCTAGTGGATTTCTCAGGAACATCAGGTACTACTGCTTTTTTTTCGGACCTCAGGTTGTACCTGCCTCGGCTACCGCCAACCTTGTCTCCTTTTCTCAATTCATTCAGCTAACCATCCATGAGAGACTCTTCATAAGCAGTCTGAGTGAGATGAGGGAAAGGAGGATGGACTTCTAAGCAGTGGATTTTAGGCTCAGGCTCGTCTGTTTCTCCTTCCTCTTCATCAGCAAAAAAAAATTTCTGAATGGGAGCCTGAATTCTTTGGTCGTCTCTGTCTCTTCCTTTCTCTCTGTGTATAGTTGAGGGAGCAACATAATTTGGCCTTCTGAAACCCCCTTTGTTCTCGGTGCCCTGAGGGCCCTTATTCACCTGCCTCCTTTCCACCTTCAATCTCTCCATCTCTTCCTTCAGGAAGTTCATCACTTGGGTCAACTCATTTACTTGAGGGTGGGGCAGTGATGGGCTGGAAGTTGAGGCTTCCGATTTTTCCTTTCTTCTATCTGCGTCGGCCTGGTTCCTTAGCCCGTCAGCTGCTAATATCTTGGATTCCACTTCTATAGCTGCATCTTGCATTTGAGCTAAAGAGGTGGCTCTTCTTTCTCTTAATAAGAGATAGAAATCGGGGTCAAATGCGCCAGCATATGAAATCTGAGCAGAGGCCTTTGAGGGCTTAATTTCTGTAGGAATCTTGTTGTACATCTTATTAAATATTTTAGAGAAGTCAGAGACAGAATCTCCATACATTTTCTTCAGAGCCCCAAACTCTATCATGTAATACATATAATCCTTCCTGTCACCCCACTGTCTTAGGAAAACAGTACCCAGAGCCTCAATCCCAGCAATAGATCCTGGGGCTAGTCCTCTAAACCATTTCCTGACCTCACCCTCCAAACTCTGGACAAAGAATCTCATCCATACATCTTCATTTTCAATGTTTAGGTTGTCTTCATAACTGTAGAACGCAGCCAAGTGCTCCTCAGCAGTTATGTCTCCCAACCCACTGAACTTGGGCATGTATTTCAAATAGTCTCCAGTAGGGAGAGGATTCATAGGATGGGGTAGGATTAAAGGAGCATATCTAGTAGCGACTATAGCATCCATCCTATTCAGAGGGGGATTAGAACCAGCCATAGGAATATTAGGTGGAGGAGAACTAGGAGGAGAAGGGGTGTGGACGGGAGAAGTCGGAAAAGAGCTTCTTGGAGGAGACAACGGAGAAAACGGAGAGAGAGCTAAGGGACCTGAATGTGCAAATGCTTCTCTCCGTGCAGTAGTATCAATAAGATGAGGGGTGGTGAAACCTTCAGAGGTTTGAGGTATGTATTGAGGCGCAACCTCCAGGGAGGGGCGAGTGACAAGGATCTCTCTTTCTGATACCATACCAGGAGGAGAAAACTCAGCAGGAACACTCCCGAAATTCAGAAAATGGGAAACCTCAGAGGAAGGACGACTAGGAAGCTGAGAATAAGAAAATGGAGTTCTCACAGAAGGGGAAGGCACATTACTTGTTTCGACGATGGAAACTTATTTCGCAGAGCTCTTTCCCTTTCTGCGCACCGTTTCTAAGTCAGCTTCTGGTGTAGCTAAAGGCAAGTGTGGATTAGACCTCGTCTGTCTGCCTCTCGAAGCCACAATTGATAGAACAGGTTCTCCCCAGTGGATTCGTCACAATGGAGTCACCAGGTGCACAGTAGCAATCTTCAAGTTCCTATATATGATGCACCTTCAGAATCAGTTGATCTTTGTCATTCAAATCCAGGGAAAATATTCAACTTCGTCCCCAGCAACGGCGCCAGGAATGTTGGAGCCGGAAGTCACTCCTAGATTGCTTGCAGGAGAAGAGCCCGACGCCCATCAGTTTAATGTCACGATTTGTTTTAAAGGGGTGATCAAATGGAGGAAAACTCAGAACAATATCGCCTCAACACAGAAACTAGGCCAAGCATGCATGGACGAGTGAGGTCTTGATAAACTTCAAACAGTGAGTTGCAATAAAGGGTGAGTAGGGGGAAGACTTGCATGAGAGAAGTGCGAAGGTCTGTCATAAACATCAGGTTCATCATAGACTGAAAGAGGAAGCATTCAAACGCAAAATCCTTTCACATTCGAACACAGAAAACCAGAGAATACAATAATGTCACAACAAATCCTTTATCATAACAAAACTGCAATAACCCACGTGAATCCTTTGACTGTGGACTCTCTTGCATGAGATGAAACATAGATGAAAAAGGAGAACTGTTTGTCATAAACCAAGAAATCTCAAACACAGAGGCATAACCGGGAAACCAGAATGTTTGTTGAAACTTTACAGTCGGGAGCTTAGCTCTACCATCGATAGATACAAAAATGGCAAAAACGCCTTCATATACTCGGAACTACAACAACAGCGAAACCAAGATACTGCATTGAAGTCTTTGCGTCTGCATGGATTTCTGAAAGTCAACCTCTGAAAGGTTGTGCATCTTATGTCAGACGCAATCTGACTCTTTGACAGTTCCAACGGCGAATCGACGTGCCTTTAATTCATGGTCGTGCTTTCCCATTATGGCGGAGGCGATATCTAACCACCACCAACTGCTTCAATAATTGCTTCATCAAGATCGAGGATGACCCGGCCAACTTGGCACTTCTGTAACGTGGAGGGCCTCTCGCGTTGCCACCTGGAATAATTGAACAGAGTGATGGGG
>ML780077.1:248836-262362 GCA_009831015.1 Picea engelmannii | reverse complement strand
TTTCATGATTTTGTTGTTAGCTAGGCCAATTGCAAAATACATTTTTGTTTCCTTTTACTGTTTGGACTTCTACACTTTTGAAGATTATGTTTAGCAAGACAAAGGTTGACCTCAAATCATGCGACATAGATAACTCTCTTCCTAACTCATCGCTCACATACAAACACAAGAAATAATGGGGAACCTGTGGTTGTTTCAACGGATTTTCCATCTAACCTGTGCAAAGGAACAACTTTGGAGAAATGCAGAAGTGTCTGCTTAGTGTTTTGGTAAGACTTTAAGGGAAAGAAGGAAAGATGGAAAGGACTACATGCACCTCGGAGACAGATCTAGTAAGTTTCACCTTAATCACCTCATATTTTTGAAAATAATAGATGTCCTCCTCTCCCGATCGCTCAAGGAATTTGGCCGAAACAAAAATCAACTATAGCAAATGAGTGCACAGTAGGAGAGGGTATGCAGATATCTCCTCCAGGGCTATGGATGCTCACTGGCAGCGGAGCAAGGTCTGTGACGTCAGGGTGACTCCATCGGGGCTATGGACACTCACTGGCAGTGGAGCAACACCGTACAAAATGAATGAAGATAAGAAAAGGGCCTAGTTCCTATGAATACTTTACTAGATTTTTGTCAAAGAGGGAATGAGTCAAGGTTACAAGAAAATAAGGTGGAATAAAGGTTTAAAAACCCCACAGGAAGATCCAGATGCATCAACTAGGAAAATTGAAAATGCAAAGGTAAAATAAGCTCTGATGAAAACCAGTTAAGTTCTCCACCAGCTCTTTCATCAGCATAGCCCAAAGGAGGATCAAATATTCTTCTTTTGCCTAGTAAGTTGCCATTTGTTGAGCACTCAACACACCCTAAAAATCATATGTCAAATTTTACTTTTTGGGTACCACTTGATCTTTTGCACTGTCTAATTCAAGTTCATTGTGAAAAATGTTTCCTTTTATTATCATATTGACTCTCATTAATTATTTCAAAGTTTGCTTGAATCTATGAAAACTAATGACTTAAAAGGCCTAACCTTTAAATAAAGAACCAACATCCAAAAAATTTCATCCGATGCAGCCAAATTTGACATTGGAAGGATCTAAAATATGAAGGAAAATTACTCAAAAAAAAAATGCAGTTGTCAAGCGTCGATCTCCATCGGCATCGACAAAAGTAAGTTTTTCTTTCACGACAAGCATCACACACGAAAAATTGCCGACAATCGATCCCCTTCGACATCAGTAAAAGGCGAAGGGAGTAATGATTAAAAGGAAAGAAATGATATCCTCAATCATCGATCCCTGATTCTTTTTCGACATCGGCAATCCCAGGCTTAGTTTAAGAACACACTACTGGAGGAAAATCCCGACTCCAACTAACACTCGTGATTAAAGTCACCAAACTTCATCGCCACATGTCCCAAGCTAGTTTTTCCATGTCAGCATTGTATCATGAAGTCAATCAATGTCGGGTTTTTTCTCGCAAAAGGATATCAATAGAAACATCCATAATACATTTCCGATCCCCATTCCTCCCACTTGGAAATTGACACAATGGGACGTTTTAGCGCTAGATACGCTTGGATACGAAACATTTAAGGGACTAATTAATTCCAAATCTCGCATTAGTTCCTAATTCATGAAAAAATCAAAAGGACCGTTTGAATTTATCGATAGAACACATCACCCTTCACGCCTCCATCGTCAATCCATGCTGAATTAAATTGTAGAGATTCGACAGTAGATTTGTTTGAATTTCACTCATCACCCAAATTAATTAGTTGATACAACCGGTAAGTTCTTCCCCATTTAAATTCTCTTGGGCCATTGTAAACAAGACCATTCTTCACACAAAGGAGTTTCAGAGCATCCATAGGAATGAGACGAGCAATTCAAAAAAATTTGAGACCCCCCGTGAGTATCGAACTACAAATTTTAGCAAGTGTTACAGGTATGTACCAGTCTGTATTTTCTATGTTTTCACTTCATATATACATTTTTATCCAATGTCACTATGTACACTGACTCTAAAGTATTGTTTCGATTACGGGAACAATGCCTCCAAGAAAACCAACCACCAGGCGATCACTGAGGGAGCCCAAGCTGAAAGAACCAGAGGTAGGAGAAGGCTCATCCCTATGGCTAGAAAAATAATTAGAATTCGCTCCAAGGCTAGAACCAGTCATCAAGACATCTACCAAGAAGGTTTTCACTCAACCTCCAGCCTTTGGAGACACAGAGGTAAACACAGGAGGCAACACAATACTCCCACACTGGGGAGAACTCTTCAAGAAAATCATCCAAGAAGAATTCCTGGAATGTATCCCGCACAATGACCCCGACTTGAGAAAGCTTAATGATGAGGTTTTTCCAAATATCCGATGGTCATACCTGCACATGGTCATGAGAAGAACCCTAGTGTTTCCCTATATAGAACTGTTGCAATGCCTCATTGACCACATAGACACACATAAGTGCCTGATCAATGACGACAACGGCGAGTGTGTCGAGGTTGTCCTTCGGTAGAGGTGCAGAATTATTACAAACTCAGAGACTCGGAAGAGGGACTGAACAACGATTTCATCGTCAAATTTTATGAGCACCACAACATTGGTCAGGTGATGGCTTTGTGGTTTAGAGAGGATAAAAATTACACCAATCGGACCTCCGGCTGGTACCAAACGACCAAATTAAGAGAGACGTATATCTATCTAATGGCCCTCATTTGTCGGTTATATGGGGAGAAAGATTGTTCGAGGTTTGCAGAGGCTTGTATGCCTCTAAATTACACTATAGCCATTTTTGGGAGAGGTTTCAATTGGGGTTCCATCATTTTAAAGAATTTGAGCATTTTCATTTAACAGGATCAAACACTGAAGGAAGGAGAGACTCCATCCTTCTACATGGCCTCTTATTTATTGGACACCATCTACACCAAAAATGTCTTTGCCAGAATGAACTTGAGATGGCATGTCTCAGAAATCTCAGTCCATGTATATTTCAACGTCTTATGGGAAAATGGGTACAAATAATCCTACTCCCTCATCTTTGATGAATTCATCACTCGCATTTATTTTATTCTTTTCAAGAATGAGTGTCCAAGGCTATCGGCTGCAGAAAAAAGGATGATAGCAAAGGTTGGCCACTGGTATATGGACGAACACAATACCTACATTAGGGTATTTGGGGCCACTAGAGCACCTCATCTCCTACCTGTGCATGTTCTTGATCGACTAGTAGTGGGGGGATATGCTACCAAATGATCCTACAAGGCTACAATGCTACCCTGGTGAAAGACAAGAAGCGGGCATTCATACCTTATGGATTCCATATTGGTTTCTACCTAGTAAAATACACTACCCAAGCTAAACAAGAAGGATTGAATCAATTAGAGTTATGATTATCGACCATTCATTTATGCAAACACGACCCAAAGGATATAGTCTTGAAACATGTGTCTCAAGTGTCGACCTGTTGGCCATACGCCCATGATAGGTTTGAAGATGAGGTCTTCACCTAAAATTCCCAGGACTGGGATGAAGTGGTGGAAAGGATGGAAAACCTGAGAATGACCAAGTTTAGAGCCATGAGCCTAGATGAACAGGAAAAAATCATAGAACAATCATCTCAAGGGTCTCTTAGGGCCAGAGAATAAATGATAGCGGTCAAAGCAATAGAAGCCCCTCAGGTAGCGGCCGAAACAACATATATTCCCCTTGTAGCCCTGATACAAGAAAGAAATTTCCCTACAACTCAGGATACATGGGAGAGGGGGTTAATCATGATGGAATAAGCATAGTGGATAATGGATCAAATGCAAGATAACCTAAACCTCATAAGGATGACAATGCTCCCTGCCGACAACCCATATGAAATCTAGATAGGCCCAAGCGGCCCTGAACTGATAGACGTCGATGAAATAACCAAGTTAGATGAACCTGAATTCACAATGCCACCGGTCGAATTGTCAACAGGTGTTTTAGCTCAGCCAAAGATAGTCAGGGTATCAGTGGAAGAAAGTGCATCAGACCCCCTCCGCAAGTTAATAAAAATATATGATGATGATGAGATCCCAAAAGTATTTCTTGGTACCCCTGTGCATATCGAAGAAGAAAAGGGACCTGAGAAAACATCTTCTCTTGTTCCCGATGCCCAAATTTAGGAGTTCCCACATAAAGAAAAGGAATTTGAGAGTTTCATAGATAATAAACTGCCCAATGCATCAGAGACCCAAGAAGACAGTCTGAAGGACGATCCAGGTTCAGATGAGCCGATGGAAGGAACCATGCAGCGGGAAATAGGCATCTCAATGACTAATGAACAAGTATCAAGTCTATCCCTGACACCTCTATTTAAATCGATACTTAGAACCCTGATGAGCGATAGAGAGAAGTCGAGCCTTTGGAGCACAACGAGGAAGTTCAAGAACCCAATATTGAACAAGTATATACCACCGGAGGTCTCAGAAATACACCCACCTAGGGAGATCAACAGATTCCAAAAGCAGTGGATGAAGTGGCTGACATACATGCTACATCTTATGATCAGAAAAGGAAGGCTATCATCCAGAGAACCACCAATAAGAGGAGGATAAATTTAGATCGCTCCATCCTCATCACTACAGAGGAACATCTGATCAACACAGAACATGCTAAGATGTCTGAACGCATCGGTGTAGGGATGGAAATCACAGATGCGACCCTAGACAGAGCTAAAAGATATGAAGAGGAGTTGGCCACTGCCCTAAAGGAATTGGAACATTTGCGCCACTTGGTGAAATACTATCAGGACACCACACAAGCCACGATCTTTCTAAGGAGCGAGTTTCAGGAGGCCTACAGCAAGTTAACAGATGAGTGGCACCTATTCACTGCAAGGATAACTGAGCTCTAGGAAGAAATACTCATGGCACTTGCGACATGCAAAGATATGGAGCGGTGGTATGAGAAAGTGAAAAAAGTGGTAGAGAGAGTCAACTACATTAGTGCAATTCAGCAAGGCTCAGATATAGAAGAACACGACATCCATGTGTTGAACGAATGTAGTCTTGATTGCATAAGGAAATCGGTCGAGTATTGGGAAAAAATGACTCGGGAACCTCACCAAGAAATCCAAGAGAAATGGGTCAGGTGTGAGAAAAACTGGATTAAGATCAATTGGGTGATGAAAGACATTGGACTCCCTGAGTTTGGCACACCCGATGAATTTGTCGACTTGTGCAACATAGTCAAGTCACACACTGAGCAAGACTCATTATAGGCCGAGGAAATAGCTAAGGTAAAATATATGTCACCAAGTTAGGTGTGATAGTTCACAGAGTACCCAATCAAATCTCAGTATATGCTACAACAGTTAAGCATCAATCTAGTCAGGTATCGGGCACATGCGGTAGAGATAAAAGAGATTTATGCAGCCCCAATGGAACAACATAGATTCCCATATGCCAAAACCTGCGAGGATATGTTCATCAAGTGGGCAGAGTATGAGAAGAGTCACCCTCTTAAGTGATATCTTGATATGACTCTTAGATAAACAGACAGGAGAGAACACCACATGGTGAATTTTTTTTTACTTATCTGCACTTTAGCCATTTTTTTTAGTTAATTTTATGTTATAAATAGGACCATCGACCAATTAGTCAAGGGTCGATGGTTGTTGCAAGAAACTCTCATTTTTGGTTTGGTTAAGAATTATTTTGGAGCTGCCTTTAATTGAGAATTCCTTTTGGACCAGAGACAAGTATATGTTTTCATCAAATGCATATATGATTGGATGTGGAGAAGAACTATTTCCTATTATGTCTCATGAATGTTTGCAGTAACGAGTAAGATCTATTAAATCTATTGATAAGTTATCTGATGCAATATTTTACATTTCTTTATTTAATGATGAAAACGAATCTTTGTGTTATCATGTGATTGATGATTAGAGTTGAGTGAATTATTTTTCTTACCATTGTTTATCACATGCATGTTTTCTTCTGATAATTTGTATCTCATTAAGTAACTAGAATATTCATATGTTTAACATATTAGTACTAGGTCTGTGGTATACGATCATTGTCTGCATGCTAGGGTGTAAGTATTATCCCAAGCCCATCCTCTTCTCCAATATTTAAAGTTTGTTCCCATTTGTTGCCTAGTTGGTTTATACCGGATTTCCATCTTATATCAGTCCCACCTAAGAGAAAATACAAAAAGAGAGAACATCTAAACTGAATGATAGGCCTTCACGAGAAAACATAAATCCCATCGATTAATTGGCCAGATCACAAGATCTAGAGAACCATTCCACTATTAAAAGTTGCAGAGTCTAAATGGGCCTCAGTGGTGGGTTTGGTTCCTACTTCTGAATTAAAGGGATTTAGGCCCCATCAACACTACCAAAAAATCAACATTTCTCTATGTAAGGATCTACTAGCAACTTCTCATAATTTTTCCCTGACTATGTGGTATATCACTTTAAGTTTTTCTTGACTGTATGAATTTAATTTGGATGAGATTATTTAGGATAGGAAGTGTTATCACTCTATAATTCCCAGAGGTTCTCAAGGGTAGAAGAAATTGACAGAGGTAACTATCAAAACCACTTTTTAAATTGGGATTTAGCCCTGCTAGTTTCAGAGAGGGATCTCTCTGTATGATTTAGATTTGTTTAGATTTTAAATGTTAGGCTAGTTATGATAGTTCTAATTTGTTTTTTTTTTGTAAAATTTTGCTAAAATAATTCATTAAATTTCCATTGGAATATGGGGTCTATATTGAAGATCAGAATCAGATTCATCTTTTTATGAGGTTTTCTTCACAGGGAAACGTAGTAAAATTGTTGGATCTATTAATATTTAATGAGGTGAATAAGATAGAAAATATGTGAGAGTCAACTAAGAAAAGGAGTAGCTAAGAATTCCCTTACTCAATATCATATGAAAACATATAGACCATTCAAATACCAGAGACAAAGTATACAAGATAAAAAAAAATCTATTGACTTAATTTTAATGATTAGAAACTGAAATACATAAATGATCACAGAGAATAAGAAAACATTTAACAAATAAGGAGAGACATCACCAACAATCTGACACATGAATCCTTTAAATAACCTATTTTATTACTGGTCGATCCTTTTAAAAATATTACACAATAGCTCCTGGGTGCAAAAATCAACACTCAATACTTCGAAGGAAGAAGTATTTATACAATTATTTACAACTAATCCTGTCATAAATGACTAGGATATTATGGAGAAAATATATAACTAATTAGATCTCAAATTACAAAATTTAGGAATGTTGTTGATCTATTCGGATCCTTGGTGTTGATTTTGTGGAAGTAGTTGATGACTCATTATCTTTGACTTGATTGTCTGCTCCATGTTGACTGGAAACTCCAAATCACTTTTACTCAAGAAAAGAACACAAATCTTCCCATCTCTTTTTACTAGGGATGGAAACCTTGAGTAACTTTCTGTATATCTCGTCCATCTCAGTATACTTGGAAAAAATGGGCTTTGTGATGAAAATATGTTTTATCTCATGCAGGATGCTCAAGTCTAACTGTAATGTTTCTAGGAAAGCCTTTCCAGTAATTATTCCCTGTATACCTGCAAATTTGGAACCATCTTTTTCCATTGTACTGATCTTCTGCTTGTAATATGTTAGAGTGATGAGATTGTCATTTATTACTAGCAATCCATGGAGGCCCTTCTTGTGTAGTACTTCAATCTTGCTGAAAAATCTTTGCACTCCAATGTCCTTAACCCGAGCCTTCTCCTCTAGATGCAACATCAATCCTTTCTTGGTCAAGACCTTCTTGACCTCAAGGATGGTCTATTTCCTATCTTCAATATCCAATGCTTATAACTCCTGCTTTTTCTTGGAGTTTAGGAACCTGATGATCTCAGTGGCCTCTGTAGGTATTTCTCCTATCTCTTCTCTTATTTTTTCAATTGCTTCTATGGCCTTATGTACCAATTCATGTTTTTCAAAGATAATTTGTATGAATGGCTATATTTATTCCATAGACTTGTTGATATCCATCCAGATGTTTTCCTTGGCCTCAGATAACGTCATGGCCATGACAGTCTCCTTTGCAGTTGGTGTAGTTGTTGACTGAGTCTCTGAGATTTATGCATTTTTACATGATCGCTGAACTGGAACATAGACTTCGGGTCTTGGAGCCTTTTTACCTCTTCTTGCAACTTTTTGATCTCATCCCCTTGAAGGGACATGTCTTCCATAGACTTCACAAGATTCTCAGAAGCATATGGAACTTGCATTGGGATGGCTGATGGAATATTTGTTGTTGTAGTTGTTATTTTTGTAATAACTCTTGTAAGAGGGACTTCCTCCACTGGAACAATATCCATATGCACACTTTGTTTTTTCTCTTTGATCAATTTTTTCATTTCAGCCTCCATCTCTCTTATCTATGGATTCTTCTCCATGATCAACTTTAACATATTTTCTTTGTGGCCTTCACTTTCAACCATCTCCTTTGCTTGTGAATCCTTAGTGGCTGGAAGCTTCAGTTCCTTTCTCAAGGATTCTATATCAACATTTTTCTTATTCAATAATTCTTCATATTCCTTAACATTTGATGGGTCATACCCAATCTTTAGCACCAACTCTTCTAGGGATTTGATCTTATTATCTTTGGCTAAAGATGATATCTTCTCCAACTTCAATTGAGATTAGATGTTATTCAGAGATACCTTCAATTTTGAAGCAGTCAATGAGGTGTTTGTTAGAGTGCAGAATATCATCTACCATGTTTTCATGTTCATTTCCATTTGGTCCACTGGATGGACCTCCTTCACATCAAACTCAAAAGAAGTTTTCTTGTAGTCAACAGTTGTCTTGGGATGAGGAACTTGTGCTTGTAGGAATTCCATTTTCATTCTTCCCTTCTATGTGTCAAATTCTTACAGTAGTCTATGTTGGGCAGTAGAGGTATTCTTCCAAAACTGGGCATATGTGTTGTTGTTTAGGATTTCATTCCTCTGCTTGATCTATTTGTATTTGTCAAAGATATTTGACCATGTTGTCTCATGAGAGGACTCTACTAACAGATTAGTGTCTGTTTTTTTTTTGGATGAAGATGTGGACACTATGAACTAAATTCCTAAGAATGTTTAGGAATGTGGTCCCCCCATGACTATGGTGGACTCCATTTCTCCGTCTTCAAGCAGGTCTAGTGTGAGACTAGTTTTATCCCTCTTCCTGTAAACTTGAAAATCTTCAGCTGACACCTCTGTGACTGAAGGGGAAACCTCTTTCCTTGCTCTCTTTTCTATTTGTACTTGAGGAGTGCTGGTATGTGAAGCAATGATAGGGGAAGGTTGTTCTTTTGTTTCCAACAATGTATTTTCTTGCCAATCTATCTGATTCGTATACTTTTCTACTTCAATCTTGTGTACATGAGAATAAGGAATGCTCTTTTGTTTGACCCTGAGTTTTGATGCGACACCAAATGGGTCATAATTCCAGGTGAATATCTTAGTGAAGTTCAAAGGTTTCAAGAGTTTGTCAACCTCTTCTCCTGTAGCTCTGTTGTTTCATATGAAAGAACCAATTTGGGTCTTGATTCTGAGTTGTTGTTTCTTCTTAACTGATACAAAATGGATGTCATCATAGTTTACCATCTTCCTGATATATTCCAATGCAAAGATCCTAACATGGAGATATTTTGGCAGTATGTATGGTGGCAATTCACATCCATATACTCTTATTTTAGTATGGTTCTGGTACAGATACCAATCTCCTATTTTGGCTAAGTCATAGAGGTGAATAATTCTCTGGACTTATTCATTAATTCTTGGCTCTGTTCTACTATTGAGTATGCAAACCACTGGGTGATAAAACTAATCAATGAAATATTTAAAGATAAGCTCAGTGGAATTTTTCCTCACTAGTGAGCTCCATGAAGTCACTGATTGAGGGTTTCCTTCCTGATCCAATTTATGGAGAGCACATGAGAATCTATCTAGATGAAAGAACATGAATAGGTACACCAACACTGAGGGATATATGAACATTCCTTCTGTTGAGAATTTGAAAAACTGCTCATGTATGTTGTTGGCAAAAAACTGACTGAAATCAAACTTGACTGTAGCTTTTTCTTCTGTGGAGAAAATGGACAGAAAACCTAAGACAGGTTCATCTACCCATTCATCAGAAAAATATCCTAACAGGTAACAAAGGGTGGAAATAATTTAGTTTTCCCTGACATAGAATATGGAAGATGAATAGGGAGGGTTTTTCTTAGGAAACTAAGCATCTTCTAGTAGAATGATTTCAAAAATTTTGTCTCTTTGGGGGAAGGAGAGTTTCTGATAGAGATCATTCAGGACTTCAACAAAGAAAGGGATTACAGAGTCAATTTTGGGGCTCTGTAACATATTATTGATCAATTCAAGGGTAATGGTGAATAGGGTTTCACTAGACAAAGATACGATGGTCCTTTGGCCGGGAAGATAATGAGATTGACATTTCAGGGAAAATTTTGGGATGTGGAAGGTCTGGGGAAACATGTACAAGGGAAAATTGGACTCCCAAATTCCAATTTCATCACTTTGATCCAAGAAAATATCCTTTATCCAGAAGTGTAATTCGAAAAGGTTGAGTTCACACTTTGGCTCTGTAATTTTGTAGTCTTTGTCTACCAAGGGAACACGATCTAGGTCAACAAGAGGGGGAAGAAATGGATTTTCAGATGTTTCATTGGATTTGTCTTTGGGAGCCATGGCTAACAGAGATATGAAGGTGAAATAATGGATGATTGTAGTTACACGGATTATCGATAGCGTATCTTGGTGGCAGTTGGCTCGAAAACTGGATTTGGCACGGTGTCAATAGTGTCGGGATTTGCAAATAGTGTTGAAATGGTAAAGAAATGAGGTTAAACAATGCAGGGAGGTGTTTGTTATGGCGTGAGATGGTGACTGGATGAATAACAGTCACAGGGAAGGCATTGATTGGTCAACGGGTATGTGGGGTGTTACGTGTTATAGGATTTAGTGGGTTACAGTGGCAGAGTGAGGTGGGCGGTTTTGGGTCAGTGGTTAGGTAGGATTCCGAAGGGGGGGCTAGGTAGTAAGTGGATTTGAGCAGGGGGGTATGAAATGATGAGAGTTTGACATGTTATTCGGGGCCCGCATCAGGGAAACCTCTTTTCTAGACCCCGCCCCCGCCGTTAAAGGAAAAAATCTTGGGAGGGTCCAAAATGCACTGATGGTTGTTGATCCGGGCGCGACTCGATGCCACCGATAGAAGTTGTGTGCATTTTAGTTACAAAACAAAAAATAGTGAGGTCCACCATAAACTTTGGATTAAATCATATGATGGGTAGCACTAAGATCCCCCTTTCTTATTTTTCACCAAGGTATTATTTCCTAGGATAAAAAACACCAAATTAACTCAAATGAAAGGTATTTTAACAATATTTTTGCAATTTTTTATTGAAATAGACAACACTAACTTAACTCCTAACCTAATAAAATAACACATTAATCCATCTTAGACTGTTGGATTAATTATTACTCTAACCTAACTAATTTGGTCAAGATTAAACTGTTTGACCAAATTTATTAACTAATCATATCAACATAAATTTAAAAGGTTTGATCATGATTATACAGTATGAGTCAAACCAAGTTTATCTTTATGGGGTTTTATATTTTCTCTTTTTTTTATTTTTATACCCTCTTTTCATTTTTTATATTTTTATCATGTCTTTTTTTTTTTTTCTTTATTCTTTATTCTTTTTCTTTCTTTTGTTTTTATTTTTCTTTTTGTAAATCATTTGCAGAATAAAACATTATTTACAATAAAATTGACTAGAGGAAGAAATTATAATCACTAGGTGATGTTATGAAATATAGGGTTATAACAGTGGCTCCACTTGGGGATGGTGCTCTCCTTATGAGGTGCCAAGAACCAACTACTTGCTTCCTTGAAACTTCTTCTCCAATACTTTTTCTGCATTCTGATTTGTTTTATTATAAATGTAAATCTAGTGATCTTGATCAGGGGTTTAGAGCCTTCTCTCCGGGCTTCAGCCACTGATGAAAATCACCCACACCTGACATAAAAAGTAAAATGGTATTTACAATGAAATGAGTGAGAAAAATATTCATTCCTGTGAAACATAGTGCTTAAGCATTTTTCCATTGATGGTTCCTCTTGGAAGATCTGCTCCATCAATATCCTTCATCAAAAATGCATTGTTTCCTCTATAGGCATGTATTATGAATGGGCCTTTCCATAAATTGTCAAATTTTCCATGTTTTCCCTTTTCTTCATTCCTTGACTCCCATTTTAGTACTTTATCTCCTAATTCGAAGTCATCATCCATAGTCCTTATGTCATACATTTTCTTGATATTCTCTTGAATCACATGAGTTTGGTTGTAAACCTCTTCTTTGGATTGTTGCAGCTGTATAGTTTGATTGATTCTTCTTTGGATGTCATTTGGTTCTACATGTACTTCCTTCAATAAATTCATGATAGGAAAACCTAAAGAAGTAGGAAATACAACATCTATTCCATAAACCAACTGGTATGGAGACATACCAATTGACCTTTTTGTAGTAAGTCTATCTTCCCATAGTGGATGTACCAACTTATTATGCCATGATTGTTTGTTTTTCTGCAACATCTTCTTGATGATGTTGACCAAACTCTTATTTGAAGACTCTGCTAATCCATTTCCATTAGGGTAATAGGTTGTAGAGTGTCCTAAGGTGATCTGATACTTGCTGCAAAACTCTATCATCTTTTTTTATTTGAATGTTGTTGAATTTGCAGTGATAATTTTCCTAGGGAATCCAAATCTAGAAAGAATGTTAGTTTCCAAAAAAATTATGGTCACAACATCAGTGGATTTCCTGGTGGGTACAACTTCGATCCACTTGGTGAAATATTCAATGGTTGTTAGAATTCACTTGTGCTGGCCTGATGAAGGTGGGTGAATCTCTCCAATGAAATCCAAACCCCACTGTTGGAATGGAGCTTCAACTGAAATTGGCTTCAAGGGTAAAGGAAGAAGTTTCCTTTTTCCTTCAAATATCTGGAATTTGTGACAGGAGGTCACTTTCTTGTGGACATCTAGAAACAAAGTTGTCCAGTAGAAACCATCTCTAAGAATTGTAATGGCAGTGATCTTCCAATTCAAATGTCCACCATAGTCTCCTTCATGGAATTCCTGCAAAGCTTTATCAGCTTCATCTTTCAACAAACAATTTAGTAGAATACCTCCAACATCTTTCCAGTACAGACTTCCATTCAAAATGAAATATTTCATAGCTTTAAGTTTCTAAAATATATCTTTAGTTTTTTTCAAACCAGGAGAAGCTTGTATATGATGTAAAACATAAATAAGGTTTGCATACCAGGGAGAGTTTGAGAAAACCTCTTTAACTTGTGGAGTCACCTGCTCTTCTTGTTCATCAACTGCAACTAGAAAATTAATATCCAAAGCATGAAAGTTTGACTCAGCCATCAGTTTGGATAATCCTTGACCCTTGATAAGC
>ML780077.1:237537-248734 GCA_009831015.1 Picea engelmannii | reverse complement strand
GGGGGGGGGGGGGGGTGAATCAGTTGTCACCGTGGTTAAACAATTATGCTTCTTTTAAAATATTTACAAGGCACTCAATGATGATCACAATAATGCAAGGAAATAAATAATGGCACATTCAGCATCAGTCACATATATGAGAAACACAGAGATATATATTTCCCGAGGAAACCCATACAGGGTAAAAACCTCTTCTTCTTTATATGATAAGTAATATTTAGATTCTTTACATTATCATACATATGAGCACTGACTCATTGTGAGGCTACAACCTCTTTTTTTGCAAGCTGCAACTTACTAAGAGCACCAAATCTCTATTTTTCTCTCACACCCACTAGAAGGAAGCACCAACTCCCTGGTTTCTCTAACATCAACTAGAAGAAATCACCTCCTCCCTAGTTTCTCTAGCACCAACTAGAAGGAAGCACCTACTCCCTGGTTTCTCTAGCACCAACTAGAAGGAAGCTACTACCCCATGTGTTCAAGCACCCACTTGAACCTCTGAGGACACCAGTCCTCCCTAGAACCTCCCTACCACCTTGGATTATCAATATGTGTTACTGAAACTTATTACAGTGATATAATGTTTAACAATAGCTTACCATTCTCATCACTGTTCTGCAAGATTTCGCTACTCTGTCTGCCTCCTAGTCTTCCTGCATGCATACATTGCACTTTCTATTCTTCTTCCTTTTTTTCTCTGTACACCATTCCCGTTCAATGCCCCTTTTTTATTTTGGCCATACCAGCTCCTGCACTTCACCTCCTTCTTCATGCATGCATCACCCACCGCAGCAACAACCCCATCATCACTTCTTTGTCCCATATACTTACAGCTTCTGTACACCTTGTGCATGAAATGTACACCATAACTCTGCCTACTCGCACTGCATTAATCTCTTCCACATCTTGAGTGCTCTGTCTGATCATCATGGTAACCATTCAACTTTTCTGGTGGTTTTCCCATGCGTTCAGCATCACTGGATGTCATGCTAAGATTCCTCAGCCTCTCTGGCAGTCGAGACTCTTCGTCTTCTCTGGCATAGTCGAGCTTATACTTTCTGCTTCAGTTACAAACTTCAACGTTCATCCACTTGTCAGTCGCCTCCACGAACAGTATTTTTTCTACTGGCTGATCTCTTGAGACTCTTCACCTCCTCTGTCAATCACCTCGAAGTGTCTTCGAGTCCTTTGGTAGAACTCATCACTGGTTTCTGGCAGGTTCACTGTGTCGTGCAACAGTAGCCCTCTGATCTCCTTCAATTTCATCTGCACCGTTGAATGATCTTCATAAGCTTGCCTTTATTTCATATTTCATCATTTTGTCTTTATTATGGCCAAGTGTCTCACCAGTCCATGTCATGATCTCTGAAACTCCGAAACAGAGCTTTTCTGCACTAGCTCCTTCCTCTATATGACCATGGCCATGACCAAGCGCTTGTTCATAAAGTGCTTTCTGAGATTTCATTTTTCGGCATTTCGGGACTCCTGATGTTGAGAGTCTCTGACTTCTCCATCTCCTAGTAATCGAAATCTTGGTCTCCAATACATCGAAGGGGATTGGATCAATGGTCCACGATCTCTTCAAACCAATGGCTCAAATCATTTCACGATTTCGCAAATCGCGATTTTGGCATTACTTTGGTGAATGTTCTTGATGCTTCGAACTACCAATCCACGAAACTCTGAAATGGCGTGGGATCAACGATCCCAAACAACCCTTGATATGACGTCTCAGATCATTTCGCGATTTCACATTTCGCGATTTCAGCATTCCTGTGGTATTGTTTCTTGCCTCTCCAAGTCGCGATTCGCGAAACCCCTAAATGGAGTCTTTGACATGCTCTGATATTCTGCCACGCGTCCCTCTTGGATCAACGGTCAATATTTTATCGAGACTTCACAACTCCATGAGCCTTCGTTGTGCCTGATCAACGATCCATATTTGGACTCGATCTAACGATTGAGATTATTTCACGATTTCGCATATCGCAAGTTCGAGAGTGAAAGGCTGGAGCATTTCATACCTTTAACTTTCCAGTCAGTGAAATGTTGATCTGTGTCCACGTGTCCTGCCCATATATGGACGGTCCTCCTTCTTTCAGGATTTTGTATACCCGCTTCTCCTTGCACTTTAATGAATGTGCAGGTTCTCCTTGATCCAACAATGGTAAGAACTTATGCTTAGATATGACGCTTGAGATATGTCCTCCTCTTCTATGCATTCTTCTTGTCTACAATCAGATCTGACGGTCCTCCTTCTTTCAGGAATTTAAATGGGATCCAACGATCACTGACGCTTCTCCTCCCGACCTTAGGCACTGCGATCGACTCTGTGCTAATTACTCTTGATCTTACTTTGTTCCTGTTTTTCATCGATGCTTACTCTGATCTTGTCATCAATGACCTTCCTACAATCCTTTGCACGTTTGTTGTCATATTTGTTGTTGTACTTTCCACCAATGAAAAGCATACACTGTCTGTAAAACATGCCAACAATCTCCCCCTTTGGAATTGATGGCAACAAAGGAACCCCTGTTCTTTTCTCCCCCTTTGACATCAATGTCAAAGAAAACACGCTCCCCCTGAGTTGTTGCATTAATTCTAGGAGGTATTAGATATGAAACCAATACAGGACTCCCCCTAATAGGATGGACTCTCTTAGATGTGAGACGGGATGACACCCAGCTTCTGTCTCAGATATTCAAATGGTGTCTTGGCTAGGGGTTTAGTAAAGATGTTTGCAATTTTTTCTGTAGTAGGTATGTAATTGACCTGAACAATTTGATTGGTGACCTGCTCTCTTAGAAAATGATATTTTATGGGAATATGTTTGTTCTTGGAGTGGAATACAGGTTTTTTAGACACACTGATGGCACTAGTGTTATCACAATGAATTGGGATCGGTGCAGTGTATTTTACCTCTAAGTCTGCAAGTGTCTGAATCATCCATAATATCTGAGTGCAACAGGTAGTAGCAACAATGTACTCTACCTCTTTGGTTGATAAAGAAATGGAACCTTGATTTTTACTAAGCCATGCTACTAAATAATCACCCAGGAAGAATGCTCCTCCACTGGTGCTTTTTCTCTCATGGACAGAGTTTTCCCAATCTGCATCTGAGTAAGCAGTTAACTGAAAATTATGATTTTTGGGATACCACATACCATAAGTCATTGTTTCTTTTAAATACCCGAATATCCTTTTGACAGCTTGAAAATGACTCTATTTGGGTGTAGCCTGATATCTTCCTAACATTCCTACAACATGCATTATGTCTAGGCGAGATGTTGTGATGTACAACAGGTTGCCTATCATTGATCGATATGAGCTTTGATCAACATTAGGTTAATCATCATCCTTACTTAATTTACATCCAGTTACCATAGGTGTACCCACAGGTTTAGAATCTTCCATTTGAAACCTTTTCAACATTTCTCTTAGATATTTTTCTTGAGAAATGAACATCCCTTCGGACCTCTGAGTAATTTGCAGACCAAGAAAAAATGGCAATTCTCCTATCATAGACATTTCAAATTCAGACTCCATGGCAGAAGAAAACCATTGTACCAATGAATCCTTATTACATCCAAAGATGATGTCATCTACATAGACCAATACGATGAGCAAATTATTATCCTATGTTTTAATATACAGATGGTTGTCAGATGTTCCTCTCTTGAACCCTTTGTCTTTGAGATACATATCTAGTCTGTGATACCAGGCTCGAGGGGCTTGTTTTAACCCATATAAATCTTTATTCAGCTTTCATACTAAGTCAAGTTTATCAGACAATTTGAAACCCTCTGGTTGTTCCATATAGACTTCTTCACTTAAATATCCATTTAGAAAATCTGACTTGACATCCATTTGATATACTTTAAACCTTTTATGACAAGCATAGGCAAGAAAAATTCTGATAGCTTCTAATCTTGCTATGGGAGAAAATGTTTCATCAAAATCCAGTCCTTCTATCTGAGCATAGCCTTTACAGACTAACCTTTCCTTGTTCCTGATTACTTGTCCTTGCTCATTCAACTTATTCTTAAAGATCCATTTGGAGACAACGACGTTTTTACCTTCAGGTCTTTGAACCATCTCCCACGTATTGTTTTTCTCAATCTGATCAAGTTCTTCATTCATTTCTTTAACCCAGTGGTCATATTTGTTGGGTTCATTAAAATTCTTGGGTTCCATCATGGATATGAAAGCTATATGAGATTGTTCGGTGTTTTTTATTAGCTTTCTCCTGGTTTGTACACCTTTGTCTTTTTCTCCAATTATCTGACTTGCAGGATGATTCTTTTGAATGATTCTGGAGGAGGAATTTGTAGTTGGTTGCTGATTTGAGTCTGTCTGAGTGTTTGAGTCTTCATCAAATTCAGAGTCTTCATTTTTTTATTCTTGTACCTGTGCATCTTCAAATTTAGTTGTGTCTTCTGTAGAAGACTCGTTACTATACACCTCTCTTTCTAGGATTCCTTCATCATTTTTTACATCAATACAGTCAACCATTTTATGCAAACTCTTATTATAGCATCTATATCCTTTACTGTTTGTAGCATACCCTAAGAAGATACCTTCATCAGCCCTGTCATCATATTTGTTGAGTTTCTCATCATTATTCTTTATGTAACATTTACTCCCAAAGACTTTGAAGTGTTTGATTGAGGCAGGTCTTCCAAACCATAATTCATAAGGTGTCTTGTCACCTTGTGGTCTGAGGTGGGCTTTGTTAAGCACATGGACTGATGTGTGTATTTCTTATACCTAGTAGGTTTGACCAATGTTCTTCTCATTCATCATTGACCTGGCCATTTCCTGCACTGTTCTGTTTTTCCTCTCAACAACTCCATTTTGGTGTGGAGTTCTTGGGATTGTGTATTCTCTCTTGATCCCATGCTCATCGCAGAATTCCTTGAAGTCTCTTGACATAAAATCTCCTCCCCGATCTGATCTTACTTCCTTTAACCTCTTGCTTGTTTGAGTCTTTGTTAAAGCCTTAAATATTTTAAACTTCTCAAATGCTTCAGCTTTTTCTTTGAGAAAGGCAACCCAAGTAAGTTTGGAGTAATCATCGATAATCAACATGAAGTAGTTTTCTTTCCCTATGTCTTCTTGTCTTGATGGTCCACATAAATCCATATGAACTAGTTGGATTGGTTTCTATGTTGAAGTAAATCTCTTGGACTTAAACTATGTCATGTTTTGCTTCCCTACTTGACAGGGTTTACACATTGAATCTTGGGGCTTTGATATTCTCAGAAGATCTTTTACTGCCTCGAGGTTTTTGAGTTTGATTAAGTGGTGAAATTTTAGATGTCCAAGTCTCCTATGCCATAACCATATTTCATCATGTTTTCTTAGATGACATTCTTCTCTATTTTCTTTCAACACATATACATTATTTTATGTCCTTATGCCTTTGGCTACCACTTGTCCTGAGTTTACAAACTTTATCTTGCAGTCCTTGGATGTGAAAAACACTTCGCATCCTCTGTCACACATTTGAATTACACTGAGAAGATTATGTTTTATCCCATCCACAACTAGAACATCTTGGGCTTTTCCTTTTCCATTACTTAAGTTCACCATCCCTTTGCCCTTTATTTTCCCTGGAGCATCATTTCCAAAGGTTACGTTTCCTGATTTTCTTTCACTTAGAGATAGAAACTTTCCTTTGTCTCCCATCATATGTTTGGAGTATCCATTGTCTATATACCAAGGATTCATTTTTCTTTGAGCGGACAATACTAATCCACACTTGTCAGTTTCCTTCTTCTTTCAAAACTTGACATTTTCAACAGGGGATTTTGAATCCGGTTCATAGTTCCTTAACTGATAGTCAATAGATTTATGTCCAAAGTTATGACAGGTGTATCATTCAACCTCATTATTCAATAGGTCAAACTTATTGTTGCAGTGTTGTCTACTTATTGACTGTTGATTATTTCTTCACCTCCTTAGTTGTATGTGTCTAGACTTAATTTGGCAATTTGTAGTTTGTGAAGGATTATTACTTGACTGTATCATTCTTTGTTGCAGGAAGTATTTATTCCTTTGAAATCTTAATTGCTCATGTCTAAGTCTTAAGGAACAATTTACAACTTTGTGACCAAAGTTAGAACAGTAGAAACACTAGCCATGGAAAAATTATTTGTACCTGGGAAATGGTTGTCTTCTTTGTGCAAATCGATTTCTTCTAGGCTGATGACGTCTTTCAGCAGTGAGCGCATTACTTCTTTGTTCTATAGATTCAGTTCTGGCATCTTTTACCTTACTCGTCTTGGGCGACTGATTGTCTTCCTTTGTTCCTGTAGGTTCGTTGTTGTTATTGATTGTACATTTGACGAACTTGATGGGTTCTTCGTTTCTTGGCTTGCCACTACTTGATCCCTCTTCATAACCCAAACCAGTTTTCAACTTTGGATTCCTTTGTTGATTCAGGATGGTGGATAATCCTTCTGAGGCTTTGATACTTGACAGATTCTGATTATACAAGGCTTGAAACTTCTCCATCTCTTTCCTAGTTTTCACTACTTCTTCTTCTAATGCTTCACATCTCGCCTTCTTTTCTGATAACTGTCGTTTCAGAATGTCTTCGATTTTCTTTGCCTCTTCTAATTCTACTTTTAGTAGGACAAGGTCTTCATCAGGTTTTTTACTGTCTTTCTCGAACTGTTTCAGCAATTGTCTTTGCTTTCTGTTCTTGATTCTTAGTCTGTCAATCTCTTCTAGTGCACTGATCAGTTCTCCTTCCATGTCAACCACAAATTCTTCTTCATTAACATCACTCCCTGTGATTTTATTATCATAATCCTCTTTGGCCATAAGTATGAAGTCATTTAGTTTATCTTCGATAGAGGAGTCATTTTCTTCATCATCTGAAGGATCATCATCATTGTTTACGCACAGACTTTTCTTCTTAAAGTTTTTCTCTTTAAAGAAATTTGTGTGTTTGTACTTCTCCTCATCATCACATGTCTGATCCTTTCCTTTGTGGGGACATTTATTTGCAAAATGACCTATCCTACCATAGTTGAAACATTTGAAAGGCAGTTTACCTTTGTATTTTCCTAATCCCTTCTTCAGTCTCTTCACAAATTTTTCTTCAATTTCATCAGGCTCAGAATCCTCATTCTTGTCTGCTTTAAATTATGCTTCTCTAGAGGTGGGTTTATCTTTAACTATTCTCATTTCATATGCAGTCAATGTTCCTAGAAGTTTATCAAACTCCAAGGTTTTTAGATCATTAATTTCTTCTATAGCAGAGACCTTCGGGTTGAATCTATCTGGGAGAGATCTCAAGATTTTTTGAACTAAAGAATGTTCCTCAATTGTTTCACCAAGTGCCTTCATTGCATTTACCATTTATTCTACTCTTAGAAAGTATTTTCCAATAGTGTCATATTCCTTCATATTCAGTTGTTCAAACTGTATTCTGTAGGTTTGAAGCTTTGCATCCTTTACCTTCTCATTACCCTCATAACTACTAATGTGTTTGTCCCACATTTCTTTGGCAGTTCCTAGGAGCATAACTTTTACGAATTCTGCTTCTGCAAGCCCACTCAAGATAGCATTCATAGCCTTAGTGTTGAAGCTAAATTCTATTTTGTCATCCTTATTAGCTAGCACAACTGTCTTTACATAACCAATATCTACCACATCCCAGACATCTGCACCTAAATCCATTATGTAGGTTCTCATTCTAACTTTCCAGAAGGAAAAATTTGTTCCATTGAAAAGAGGGGCCTTATTGGTTGAATTTCCTTCATGGCTTGACATGTTTAAGCTCTAGGATCTACCCTTAGATAAAAGGGGCCAGCTCTGATACCAATTGTTGGAAAATTGAGAGGGGGGGGTGAATCAGTTTTCACCGTGCTTAAACAATTATGCTTTTTTTTAAATATTTACAAGGCACTCAATGATGATCACAATAATGTAGGGAAATAAAAAATGGCACATTCAGCATCAGTTGCATATATGAGAAACATAGATACAAATATTTCCTGAGGAAACCCATACAGGGTAAAAACCTCTTCTTCTTTATATGATAAGTAACATTTACATTCTTTACTTTATCATACATATGAGCACCGACTCATTGTGAGGCTACAACCTCTGTTTTTGCAAGCTGCAACTTGCTAAGAGCACCAAATCTCTGTTTTTCTCTAGCACCCACTAGAAGGAAGCACCAACTCCCTGGTTTCTCTAGCACCAACTAGAAGGAAGCACCTACACCCTGGTTTCTCTAGCACCAACTAGAAGGAACACCTACTCTCTGGTTTCTCTAGCACCAACTAGAAGGAAGCTACTACTCCTTGTGTTCAAGAACCCACTTGAACCTCTAAGGACACCAGTCCTCCCTAGCACCTCCCTACCACCTTGGATTATCAATATGTGTTACTGAAACTTATTACAGTGATATAATGTTTAACAACAACTTACCAGTCTCATCATTGTTCTGCAAGATTTCGCTGCTTTGTCTACCTCCCAGTCTTCCTGCATGCATACATTGCACTTTCTATTCTTCTTCCTTTTGTGTTGTATACACCATTCCCATTCAATGCCCCTTTTTTCTTCTGGACATACCAGTTGTTACACGTTAAAATTACTCACTTTGATAGTGTCGCAAGTGTCGCATTTTTCTCACAAGGTCGCAAGTGTCGCAAGTGTCATGCTGCCATGATGCCTATTTCGTTCCTATAACGACATGAGAAAGACACTTGAAACACCTCAAAACATCTGATTTGGAAGAGGAGAAATGAGTCAACAGGATTGCAAACCTTTTTCCATATGAAAGCACCTCAAAAACTGAGTTTTTGGAGAGGAGCGCTCCCCCTTACACTATCTCGGAGCGCCGATGCTCCCCCTTACACTGTCAGGGAGCATTATAACGCTCCCCTAGCCCTTTTGAGGGAGCACTACAGATTTTGAGAGCGTTGGCGCCCCCCTAAAGCCTACTAGGGAGCGCTACAATGCTCTGATGGCCCTTTTGAGGGAGCGCTACCTATTCTGGGCAGTTGTTAAGTTGTTGAGATGAATGGGGGAAGCATCTTTTCATTCTTGGAAGGCGGTTGGATTCAAATCCCTAGTCCAGCCATAATCTTAGGGTAGATCCTCAACTGAAGGAGGAAAATCCTCAACTTCCCCAAAGATATCTCAAGTGGTTGAAGCCTCTCCAAGGCTATATAAGAAAGATTTCTAATGGTGAAAGAGAAATGGAAATGGAGAATCACACCAAACTTATGATCTCATAAGTGGTGCCGGAACAGAGCTGATTGGGGAAAGAATTGCTAGCATGAAACCTATGATCTCATAGGAAACACACAGTCATCCAAAGGAGAACTGATCAATGAAGTTGTTTTCAGCCAGGTTGTGGATCTTTTGAGCAAGGGTTAGACGAAGGGGACTTGACGAAGCTATCGCATTCGCATCTACGATTGTAAGTATTGATGTCGTTATTCTCATTAATATGACACGCTTGGCCTGTTTCTTTCTATTTTGTTTCTGATGTTACATGAACTTATCGTTAATTGATAGATCTGTTTTCAAGATAATATCAATAGAGTAGGAAGTAGTCGTATCTTGTTTGCCTACAGGACTCAACGAGGTGTAAAGGATTGGAGCGCAACTCAGAGCGTGCAGGGACACACGTTGATAAAGAGGTACTTCTGTTATCCTTCCTTCTCATGTATTAGTTTAGAGATATTTGAAAGGAAGTCAGTGTCCATGTTAAGCATTTTTTTGTC
Source organism: Picea engelmannii (assembly GCA_009831015.1). Classification (NCBI taxonomy): domain Eukaryota; kingdom Viridiplantae; phylum Streptophyta; class Pinopsida; order Pinales; family Pinaceae; genus Picea; species Picea engelmannii. Next base: position 238,982 of record ML780077.1, on the reverse strand, counting down.
TAGGGTTAAGGTCAAGCTCTTAGAGGAAATCTACCTGTCTGCAGGGAGATTTTCCTACAACAAAAACTGGCGACTCCACTGGGGAGATAGCCTCAAATTTGAAATTTCTTATTTCGATTTCTCCTCATTGACCTAGTTCTATCCCTTGATTGTTTCAGACCTGGTTCACTCCTTTTTTATTGGTTTCATGAGTTGATTGGATCCCTACCCCATCACACTCAGCATAAGTGTCAGATTTGGATTGCAATTTTTTTATTTTTCTGACAATTTTTGGAGTTTCAGACCCTGGCGCCCCTGTCCTAGTGTTAACAGAGCACCAACGCTCCTAATGGCTTTTCACAGAGCGCTATAACGCTCCTTGCCCTTGGCAACAGAGCGCCAGCCCTCTTTGGCTCAAAAATCTTCTAGAATTGCATTTTTTTTTGGATTTTGCCTATGTTTCCTCTGCTGAGTAACATTGTGAGTCAGTGTTTCTTCCTTGTCAACCTTGACATCTGTCTTTTGATTGAAGAATAAGCACCTTTCTGATTGGATCTTTTATCCTTCTTCACCTTTTTCATTGAGTTTTCTCTGTTGAGTGAAATTTGAAACCTATGCATTGTTCTTCTCTCCTCATCAGCTGAGTAAAAACCTTGGTGAAGGTCATCAAAGGCCTACTAACCTCTTTATCTTGATTCAAGTCAGGGTCATTGTTCTTCAATTTTTGCTTTTTGGGTGTGAATTTTGTTTTTCTCTTTGATTGTTTCTTTTCTTTCGCTTTTTGTTTTGATTGCAACAAGGGGTGCATTGTTTGTATGACCTTAGCTTGTGCTAGTTTGATTTCCATTCATCCAAAGACAATTAGCAAGGCAAGCGTTGTGTTGAATTGATCTTTAACTCATATACGAACAATAAAAAAGCATCTCCATGATTGATTGTGCATATTAGAAGGCATTTAAAAGTTTTTGCATTACATCAGGATTTGATTGAGAGAAAGAATCGTTTGAGGACACTCCGTATTTGTGCTTGTTAAGTGAAAAGAACTCTCTCTCTCCCTTAGATAGACGTTCATCAAAAGAAAATGATTTCTTATCATATTCGATGCATTCTTTGGGTCTGAGTCATAATTCCATCTGTTTCACTTCAGTACACCCCTTTTGCGTAAAGAACAACCATAAAAATCAACGCTAATTAAAAATTATTTGGAACTTTTTCTTTTCTAGGATCCTCCACCAACAGTAGAATAGGCTTAGTACTTTGGATTAGGCTGTGAGCATAACTCTCCAAAGTTTCCAAAAAAAATAGTAGCATCCTGAGTTAGGTAGAGTCAAATCCAGTTATCGTATAAGTCTGCCTGGGATCCCCCTCTCACACAGGGGTTACGCACGAGGTCGCATTCGGGTAAGCTACGGGGACTAACCCTCCGTGGTTTAACTGATTGTGGTGGTCAGATCGTATTATGGGGA
>ML780077.1:227057-237487 GCA_009831015.1 Picea engelmannii | reverse complement strand
ACCCTCCGTGGTTTAACTGATTGTGGTGGTCAGATCGTATTATGGGGATCACTTTGAGGTAAATCCACAATTACTGCGTGGAAGCCTTTTAGTTGATTTCGGGCTTGATACCCTGCCCGTACGTTCGGATCGGACTGTCGACTCTTCCCGCCCAGGGGCTGACTGTGAATTGGTAACCTTAGTGGCCATAATATTTAGGGTCTTACACAAGGTGACGGTGACGAGAAGTCTCACTGTACCTGGAGAAGACATTGGTCAAACTCACTCGGGATCCTTGGAGGGTAAATCCACAATTACTGCGTGGAAGCTTGCACCAAGGCATAAGTCCGTTAAGCAGGTTGCCATTGTAACTGTTCCACCCTATCCTCGCCCCTTTTGGACTTGATCATGTGATGTTGGATTTCATCACCAACTAGTACGGTCATCAAAAGAAGGTCCTATTTGCTTGATTGTGATTCTTAGATTCTATTAGCGTATGTTGTTTCTTTTACTTAGTGGACCTTAGGTCGAGTCAGTGTTAATGGCATCGAATCCTGGGAGTACCAATGGAGGAACCCCTTCTTCTGGGGAACCTTATACCTTTCCTTCATTTRGAAACTTTGGTCCTCCATATGTTGCCACACTGAGTCTTCCAGGACTCACTATTGGATTACCAGTTTGGTTGTTCCCCACTCTGGTGATCCCAAATCCTCCCAATGTTTCAGTTGCACCTAATACTTTGGATGTCAATACACCACCCACACATCAACCTCACGTCAACTTTTTTCCTTCTTCGCCCATTAAGTCTCCTTCCATTTCTCCTTCTTCACCTAGTGAAATCTCTAAAGCAAGTTGCCAGGTTGATCAGAAGAAGAAGAAATAGAAAGATAAGAAGAAGAAGAGCCCGAAAAGGACCAAGACCCCAACAACATCAGATGTTGGCTCTAAGAAACCGGTTACTGTTAATAGTACTGGGAGTGTTGATGAGATCAACAAGATTGAAAAGAAGAATACAAAACCCAAATTCCCTTGCAACCTTTGTAAGGGTGACCACTTTCTAAGGGATTTCCCCAGTCTTACCCAGGTTTTAGAAATGTGGTCTCCCACGTCATCGGCCTCTGTCAGTCATGTCGATCATACCCCGTCAACTAGTGATGTTCAGGTTGGTAAGAAGAAGAAAACTGTCAAGTTCCCTTGCATGTTATGTAAAGGTAATCATTACTCTCACATTTGTCCTCGTATGGATGAGGCTTCTCCTCTTTTGGAAAAAATTCAACTTCCAAAAGGTTATCGTAAACTTTCCTCCGACCCATCATTGGTTGACGGACTGGTCAATCCGGTTCCATCCCCGGTCAGTCCGGTTGATCAGGTGGTCAATATGGTTTCCTCCTCGATTGAACCACAAACCCAGGTAGCTGATCCAGTTCTGTCATCGATCAGCCCTGCTCTTCATCAAGAGAGTGACACCAAAGTGGTCGATCCGTTTCCACCCGTCGACCCCATTCTTCCCATGGAGAATGAAACTCAAGTGGTCAATTCGGTTCTACCATCGATCGATCCCACTCCTCCTTTGATGAGTGATAAAGTGATTGATCCAGTTCCTTCCTCGGTCAGTCCCACTTTTCCTTTGAAGAGTGCCGAAGTGGTCTATCCAAGTCCACCATTGGTCGATCTGATCCAATCATCAGTCGATCCTACTCTCTCTCTAGAAAGTAAACCCGATATTGCCCATGTTTTTCTTGTTAATACAGACTCTACCATGCCTGGGGGCATTCCTCCTCCTCCTGTGGAACCACCTCCAAGTACCGAAGCCATCCTTTTTTATTGGGGTGCGCTAACTGGACCTCGCCTTCCCTCTCACGTTCCTTTCCAGATTACAGTACAGGTTCGTGGTCGGGACGTTCCTCAAACGTTGATAGATGAAGGTGCGTCTGTTAGTATTTTGTCTTATGTTGCTTGGTACGCTTTGGGTCATCCGCAGCTTGCACCGGTTACACATATTCTGTTATCTTTTAACAGAGGAACTAGTCAACCTTTAGGGATCCTTCCTCAGTTTCCTGTAACTATGGGAGGGAAAACTGTCTTTATCGATGTCATGGTAGTCCGAGACCCCTTGTATTTCTCTTTACTCCTTGGGCGGGATTATTTCTATGCTATGAAAGCTATTGTATCCACTCTTTTCTGTGTGATATCTTTTCCTCATGATGGAAGAATTGTGACAATTGATCAACTTTCATTCATCGGCCCTGACTGGGTTGCCTCCCTAAGTGGTTCCTATATACAGACAGTATCGCCCCCACCGCATGTCAATTATGTGGCGTTGTCTCCCATGCTTTCAACTCCTGACGATTTAGATCCGGTAGTTGACATGGTGATTTATTCGGTAGGGATATTGGAGCCTGATCTCCTTACCCCTGTCACGACCCTCGACATGTGTTCCTTCCAGAGTGATTCTCTTCCATCCAGCGAAGATCTCTTGGAAGCCATGACCGAGTTTTGTCCTTTGACATGGTACCCTTCTAGAGCATTATCCTCCTGAAAGACATGATCAAGAAACAACGAGCATAGTTTCCCTTCTCTGTGGCAAGCTCGTTAAAAAATGAAACAAAGGTCATGAGCATAGTTTCTCTTCTCTGTGGAAAGCTCGTTAAAAAATGAAACAGAGGCCACTATCTTTCATGCTGGGGGCATCACAAGCATAGTTTCTCTTCTCTGTGGCAAGCTCATTAAAAAATGAAACAGAGGCTTTGAGCATAGTTTTCTTCTCTGTAGCAAGCTCGTTAAAAAATGAAACAACAATCTGGGGATCGAACCCAGAACCTTGAGCATAGTTCTTTTCCTGTGTCAAGCTCGTTAAAAAATGAAACAATCACATCTCCCTTCAAGTTGAGTCTTTCGCCAGATCTCGTAGATGTCGAGTCGAGTCTTTCGTTAGGTCTCGTTTTGAACCTTCATTTCATCCACCTTTATCCTTTTTCTCCGTCTAGCATAGAAATTGGTGACAACCTCAAAGTCGATGAATGAATTGAAGCTTGGGGGGCATGTATCCAGCCTTTGATGATCATTCTGGAGTCAAGTCACCAGCTTTCAAGCTGGGGGCATACCAAGCTTAGTATTTGTTCTTTCTCGTGCTCGTAAATACATTAGAATGCAACCGGGTAAACTTTTATCTCTTTTTCGGACCTGTATGGACACCACACGAAAAAGGAACCCCCCTGGAGTCTCCTTTAAACCCTTTTCAGACTCTCTAAATATGAAAATATTGTCGAGTGATCTTGCTTCCTTTCACACTCGTTAAAAGGTCAGAAAGGGCGTCTTGCGAGCGATAGTTTAACCCTTTTTCGGTCTCGTTGGACTATTGTACGAAAAAGGAACTGAGAGAGTTCTCTTTTAAGTGTTTTTCCAAACTCTATAATCCCGAAAAACCTTCGAGTTTTCTGTCTTTGGACTCGTTAAAGCACACATCGACAGACCCATATGGGACTGATCCCTTACTTCTTCCGATTCGTTAAACAAAGGAAGAGGAACTTACCGAAGGTGAGTTATATCGAGCATGTGTTATCCTCATCGATCTCATTAAATCAAAAAGAGGTACTCATCTATCTGGATGGGGGAAAAATTGAAAGAGCAAGCCAAGCAGTCTCTTGAGAACACCATCCAGCACGTCTTAGAGTCGCCCTTGAACACGACACTTTGTCATCTGCACATATCATAATCCGCTGAACCTTTGCACTAAGCCAATCCTTTGAGTTTCCTTTCACTCCTTTGGGTCACCCGACGCAAGTCATAGTATCCATTGCATAGTTTTGGTCCATTTCATGTTTTGCTGTCATGCCTCAGTGTTCAAGGGAAGTATCCGCCTCGAGAGTCAACCATCCCAAATATCTTGTCTCAAAACCCGTGTCAGTCCATGTTCTTTTGATCTGCCAATTACATCTCTATGTCCATTTCGCGTCGTTGATGGGGGATACATCAAGGCCCTCCCTCGACAAGTCTATTCCTATTGACTTCAACACATTATCCGAGAATTAGACTTAGAAACTAGTCAGTACTTTGGGACCTGCATGCCTCAATGGCAGGCCTCCTCACATTCGACAATGGGTTTACACTATTGACCTCTGATTGAATGATTCCATGAATGTTCAACCTCAACTCATCTATTCACGTTCGATGGAATTTACTAAGGTACCTTGGGATTCATTGACATTAATGGTGATCTCCCTCGCACTTGTTAACGGTTTACCTCATTGACCGGTAATCAAGTGGTTTCTGCCATGTTCGACGTCAGGACATCTATTCACATGGTCAGAATCATATTGCACTAGGATTGGTAAGAAGACCCTGGGTTGAGTAATTACTTTGATATATGTTTCGTCCAGGTTGCGAAGGAGTTTTTATTGGAAAAAGAACACATACATTGTTACATAGATCCACTTTGTATTGGTCGTGGCTATGTCTTGTCATCTCGTAGATCCACTGTGTATTCTTCGTGGCTACAATCAGTCCGAGTCATCAAAGTATAGATCCACATTGTGTCTTCCATGGCTATACCCTTTTTATCAATACAATTATGGATCCGCAGTGTATATTATGGCGGCCATACCTTACAAGTCTCGATCACCCAAGCATAGGTATGCCTGCCTTGGGTCTTGAAATATGTCATGATATTTGTTGGATGTTTGTGTGCAACTTCCGTCGAGTTCTCCGAGTCTATACCCTTGCTTGAACGTCTACAAAGTATTTCAGTCATCAGTTCGCATCTTCTAGCTTCATACTTTGGGGGGAAATCTGTTACACATTAAAATTACTCACTTTGATAGTGTCGCAAGTGTCGTCATTACAAATTTTGCAAGTGTCGCATTTTTCTCACAAGGTCGCAAGTGTCGCATGTCACTCACAAGTGTCGCAAGTGTCATGTTGCCATGATGCCTATTTTGTTCCTATAACGACATGAGAAAGACACTTGAAACACCTCAAAAAATCTGATTTGGAAGAGGAGAAATGAGTCAACAGGCTTTCAAACCTTTTTCCATCTGAAAGCACCTCAAAAACTGAGTTTTTGGAGAGGAGCGCTCCCCCTTACACTATCTCGAAGCGTCGCCGCTCCCCCTTACACTGTCAGGGAGCGTTATAACGCTCCCCTGGCCCTTTTGAGGGAGTGCTATAGATTTTGAGAGCACTGGCGCCCCTCTAAAGCCTACTAGGGAGCGCTACAACGCTCTAATGGCCCTTTTGAGGGAGCACTACCTATTCTGGGCAGTTGTTAAGTTGTTGAGATGAATGGGGGAAGCATATTTTCATTCTTGGAAGGCAATTGGATTCGAATCCCTAGTCCAACCATAATCTTAGGGTAGATCCTCAACTGAAGGAGGAAAATCCTCAACTTCCCCAAAGATATCTCAAGTGGTTGAAGCCTCTCTAAGGATATATAACCAAGATTTCTAATGGTGAAAGAGAAATGGAAATGGAGAATCACACCAAAATTATGATCTCATAAGTGGTGCCGGAACAGAGCTGATTGGGGAAAGAATTTCTAGCATGAAACCTATGATCTCATAGGAAACACACAGTCAGCCAAAGGAGAAGTGATCAGTGAAGTTGTTGTCAGCCAGGTTGTGGATCGTTTGAGCAAGGGTTAGACGAAGGCGACTTGACGAAGCTGTCGCATTCACATCTACGATTTTAAGTATTGCTGTCGTTATTGTCATTAATATGACACGCTTGGCCTGTTTCTTTCTAGTTTGTGTATGATGTTACATGAACTTATCGTTAATTGATAGATCTGTTTTCAAGCTAATATCAATAGAGTAGGAAGTAGTCGTATCTTGTTTGCCTACAGGACTCAGCGAGGAGAAAAGGATTGGAGCGCAACTTGGATCGTGCAGGGACAAACGTCGATAAAGAGGTACTTTTGTTATCCTTCCTTCTCATGTATTAGTTTAGAGATATTTGAAAGGAAGTCAGTGTCCACATTAAGCATTTTTCTGTCTAGGGTTAAGGTCAAGCTCTTAGAGGCGATCTACCTGTCCGCAGGGAGATTTTCCTACAACACCAGCTCCTGCACTTCACCTCCTTATTCCTGCATGCATCACCCACCACAACAACAACCCCATCATCAATTCTCTATCCCATGTACTTATAGCTTCTATACACCTTGTGCATGCAATGTACACCATGCCTCTGCCTGCTCACACTTCGTTAATCTCTTCCACATGTCGAGTGCTCTGTCTGATCATCATGGTAACCCTTTATCTTTTCTAGCATTTTTCCCACGTGTTAAGCATCACTAGATGTCATGCTGAGATTCCTCAGCCTCTCTGGAAGTCGAGACTCTTCGTCTTCTCTGGCATAGTTGAGCTTATACTTTCTGCTTCAGTTACAAACTTCAACGCTCATCCACTTGTCAGTCACTTCCACGAATAGTATTTGTTCTACTGGATGATATCTTGAGACTCTTCACCTCCTCTATCAATCACCTTGAAGTGTCTTTGAGTCCTCTGGTAGAGATCATCACTGGTTTCTGGCAGGTTCATTGTTTCATGCAACAGTAGCCCTCCGATCTCCTTCAATTTCATCTGCACCATTGAATGATCTTCATAATCTTTCCTTTATTTCGTATTTCATCATTTTGGATTTCCTATGGCCAAGTGTCTCGCCATTCCATGTCACGATCTCTGAAACTTCAAAACGGAGCTTTTCTGCACTAGCTCCTTCCTCTATATGACCATGGCCATGACCAAGCGCTTGTTCATAAAGTGCTTTTCGAGATTTCATTTTTCGGCATTTCGGGACTCCTGATGTTGAGATTCTATGACTTCTCCATCTCCCAATAACCGAAATCCTAGTCTCCAATACATCAAAGGGGGTCAGATCAATGGTCCACGATCTCTTCGAACCAACGGCTCAGATCATTTCACGATTTCGCAAATTGCGATTTCGACATTCCTGTGGTGAATGTTCTTGACGCTTCCAACTATCGATCTGTGAAACTCTAAAATGGCATGGGATCAACGGTCCCAATCAACCCTTGATCTGATGGCTCAGATCATTTCGCGATTTTGACATTCCTGTGGTATTGTTTCTTGCCTCTCCAAGTCGCGATTCGCGAAACCCTGAAATGGAGTCTTTGACATGCTCTGATCTTCTACCACGCATCCCTCTTGGATCAATGGTCAAGATTTTATCGAGACTTCCCAACTCCACGAGCCTTCGTTGTGCCTGATCAATGGTCCATATTTGGCCTCGATCTAATGGTTGAGATTATTTCGCGATTTCTCATATCGTGAGTTCGAGAGGTGAAAGGTTGGAGCATTTCATACCTTTGACTTTCCAGTCAGCAAAATATTGATCTGTGTCCATGTGTCATTCCCATAGATGGATGGTCCTCCTTCTTCTGGGATTTTGTATACCTGCTTCTCCTTGCACTTTAATGAATGTGCAGGTTCTCCCTGATTCAACGATGGTCGGAACTTATGCTCAGATCTGACGCCTGAGATATGTCCTCCTCTTCTGTGCGTTCTTCTTGTCTACAATCAGATCTGACGGTCCTCCTTCTTTCGGGAATTTAAATGGGATCCAATGATCACGAGCGCTTCTCCTCCCAAGCTTAGGCATTGTGATCGACTCTGCGCTAATTACTCCTGAGCTTACTTTTTTCCTATTTTTCATCGATGCTTACTTTGATCTTGTCATCAATGACCTACCTACAATCCTTTGCACGTTTGTTGCCATCTTTGTTGTTGTACTTGCCATCAATGAAAAGCGTACACTGTCTGTAAAACATGCCAACATCCATTTACCTCTTCTTCCATTTGGATTGTCTTGGGTCATAATATCTTTCACCACAACATTAGGAACATAAGAAATGATATGTGAGTGGAGAATATATACTCTGAAATCTTTAATTGCTTTAACCAAATAAAAAGATTGTTTCTCCATGATGTTGTAATTCAATGCAACATATCTTAGGGATTTACTAAAGAATGCTATAGGTTGTTCATGGCATTCACTGTTCTTCTGCAAAAGGATTACTGCAATGGTATGCTTAGAGGAAAAAGAAAATAGGAGGAAACATTTAGTATAATTAGGATTGATAAGTACAGGGGCTTGTGTCAAGGCCTACTTCACCTGATCAAAGGATTTCTTTGCTTCTATGGTCCATTGTATTTTTGTATATTTTTTCAACATATTGGTTATGTTTCTCAGAAGTTCTACCAAGTTAGGGATAAATATTCTCAGAAAGTTTATTTTTCCTATGAAAGACTGCAACTCTTTTATGTTTATTGGATGATCTGTCTTCTGAATGGATTCGATTCTGATAGGATATATTTTGATTCTTTATTTAGATACGATGTGTCCTAATAGTTTAACTTCCTCTAAACCAAACAATGTTTTCTTGGCATTTAGTGAGATTCTGAATTTCTTGCATTTTTGAAAAAAAAATTTAAAGTGGAGTAAGTGTTCTTCATCTATTTTTGAAAAAACAATTATGTCATCCAGGTATATGACAATAAATATTCCAAGTTCATCCACAAAATCAATGTCCATTTCTCTCTGAAATGTATCCCCAACATTCATTAAACCAAAAGGCATTTTCACATACATGAAAGTGCCCCAAGGTGTAGTGAATGTTGTTTTTTATTCGTCGTCAGGGTGGACTAACACTTGGTTATAGCCAAAAAAACCATCTAACAATGAAATTCTACTAGATCCAACTACCTTCTTCAAAATATGGTCCATTTGGGCAAGGGATATTTGTCCTTAAGGGAGACTTTATTGAGGTTTCTGAAATCAATACAAGGTCTAATTTCTCCACTCTTTTTTTCTGGTAGGAACTAGATTTGACACCCATTTTGAGAACCTTAATGGGACAATGATTTTAGCATAATACATTTTCCTTATTTCCTTTTCAATTAGAGGCATAAACTTGGGGTTAATTCTCCTAAGTTTTTGTTTGAAATGATTATTATCTTCTTTTATGGGAATTTTATGTTGTATGATGCTAGTATCATAGGATTTCAGGTATTCATAGCTCCATGCAAAAACATCTACAAATTCTTTGAACAATTCTATATATTTTTGTTTTTGAGCAGGAGGTAAAGATTTGGATAATTTAATCATTTTTTGTTCCTTATCAGTCCCTATATTACAATCCTCAACATGTTTTCTAGTAGGTTCAATTTTTTGTTTTTTAGCTACATCATCGAAATCAAACAGTTCTTCTAATGGAACTAACCCTCTAGGCAGAATGTTATCCTTTAATTGCAAAAAAATGAATTATCTTATTTTTCATTTATTTCTCCTAAATCTATTTTATTTACACTTTCATTATCACTATATACAACAATATTTTCAAATTCAAATTCTTTTTTGGATTACAGGAAATCATCAATCTGTTCATCATTACCAAAAACTTGCTAATACCTAATATTTTCTAGGACAGTAGGTTTGCATTTCACCTCAACTGTGTACTGGCGATTAGGTTGAAATGGTATTTTACAAGTGGTTGTTGAAGTAGCCAGTCCATTAGAAAGTATGTGAAAGATACCAGATATATAAAATATGCAAAAAAAAAATGAAATGCTAGAAATGACAGAATAACAGTAAAATATCCAGCATAATCTTCACAATACGCAGAAATGATATACGAAATAGCAACAAAAATAGCACTTTGAATCAGATAGCAATGTTCACAGGCCTCTTCGAGGGGGCAACCTCCAGTCGAGCAGCGCTCTGTTACAATAATCTCCAAGCTAGGGTTTTCATACCCTCGACTCTTATTTATACTAATATGTCTATTAAGAGAAGCATCTAGAGGAAGATCCTTCTAGAAGCGGAAGCTTCTATTAGGTATTCTTACATCCGCCTTATTCTCTTTTATTGAAAGGTCTTATTAATATTGACCTTTATTACATCTGAATACATTGATCTACCTATGTGCGGGTTAGGACCTTAACATGTTCGCCCCCTTAAAAACATCCTTGTCCTCAAGGCTTAAGATGTGGAAACTGCTGCAGAATTGTAGCTGGTTCCCAAGTGGCATCTGTTGGAGTCATATCTTTCCATTGTACTATCACTTCCTTGATGGTTATGTGACACAGGCGACAATCCCGCTGATCCAAAACTGCTTCTGGTTGTAGCCAAATGGATCCTTCTTCAGCTAACTTTGGAAGGTTGGTTTGAATTTGGCACCTGGTTCTAATCACATTCTTCAAGCATCAAACATGAAAAACTGGATGTAGCTTCGACTGACTGGGCAGAGCTAACTGATATGCGACTTGTCCCACACGCTTGAGAACTGTGTAAGGTCCATAAAATTTGGGTGCTAGCTTCTGACACTGCTCGGCCTTGAGGGAAGTTTGCTTATATGGTTGCAGTCGCAGAAACACCTGATCCCCTTCTACAAATTGACGTTCCGAGCGACCTTGATCTGCTTGTTGCTTCATTCTATT
>ML780077.1:187242-222446 GCA_009831015.1 Picea engelmannii | reverse complement strand
AAGCATCTAGAGGAAGATCCTTCTAGAAGCGGAAGCTTCTATTAGGTCTTCTTACATCCGCCTTATTCTATTTTATTGAAAGGTCTTCTTAATATTGACCTTTATTACATCCGAATACATTGATCTACCTATGTGCGGGTTAGTACCTTAACATTATGTTTTGGCCTCTGGGAATCACTTTCAAATCATATTTAGTAAAACATTGAAAGAAATCCAAAACAACATTTATATAGGCCCTTAGTCTTAGGTGTTTGGTAGAGTACTCACCTTTGATCCGTTTTATGATAAGTTCAGAATCACCTCTTACTGAAATTCTTTTGGCACCAAGATTTTTTAACAATTTTAGACCAAGCATTAATGCTTCATATTCAGCTATATTGTTGGTACACTCAAAATTTAATTTGTAAGAATAGATTTCTGAATATATTTCTTTTGAATTACACACCCACACTCCAGCTCCAAATACTTCTTTACTAATAGTTCCATCGAAATCTAAACTCTAGACAGGTTCTACTGGTTCATCAGTTTGTATTTTCACTATTTAATATTCTTGAGGGGTTGCTTTTCTTTCCTCCAAGTTACACACATCATCTTCCAATTGTGAAATTTGACTTTCCATGTCACCATCATTATATAAAATAAAAGATTCCATATTAGAATGAACATAGTATAAAGGGTAGTTATGTGGTTTCTCTTGACTATTGACCATGTATTTCATCAGTGTCTCCCTGTACAATCTTCTCTGCTAACCAAATAAAGGGATGGTGGCATAGGACATGTCCATCTGTAGGGTACCCTGTAATTTGGCTCCCCATGATCAAGACAACAACATGCCATACTTTGAAGGAATATCTGCAACAACAATGTCCATTACCATGCTTTTGGTTTGGATTTGTGCCAAGGTAATACATAAGTCTTTGATCAGACCTATGCATTTAAATTTTCTTGAATCAAAGGAGTATAAATCCTTGTAAGACCTGGTGATGTCAAGCCCTAATTTCTTCATCACAACCTTAGGCATAAGGTTATGAGAAGCACTAGAATCTAGCATGGAATTGTGTAATGTCTTATCATGAATATTTAAACTAATGTAAAAAGGAGAAACATAAGCACCTTCAGCTTTTCCCTCAACTTTAGGCCCAAAAAACAGCTCTGGTTGATCATCAATAATGTTCACTGTGTATGTACCTACTCCTAGTTCTATGTTCAATGATTTGATCACTTGTGATCTGTAAGAATTCATGTTCATCAATTCTGACAGAGGAATAGGTATTTTAAGTTTAGCCAATTCACTTTCCAGACTGAATGTGGTAGGAGTTTTGTTTTGATTGTGAAAATCTGATTTCTCAGCCACATTCTTCTATGTAGTAGGATTGGGCTGACTGGTGGAGGCAACCTTAGTTTGAGTTGTATTTGGTATAGAGTCAGGTGTTATTTTTGTAGGGGCCTCTAATTTTTTCTTTTCAGGAACTTTCTTGGCAAGAGTATCTGAGGTTTTCTTAATTTCAGAAGCTTTCTTGGTTGGTTTATCATTATACTTTTTACCTCTCAAGTTGTATTGCCTATGAACTTCGTTTTTGAAAGCTTGGTGTTCTGATTCTTCCTCATCTAATTCAGTCCATGTAAGGAGGAAAAGGTCATGTTCTTCTTGAGTAAGAAAGATGGAATCATTATCATTTAGTCCCATAATATTTATGTGAATGTCATCGATTCCCTCAATAGTTTCTTCCCCCTCATCAGCATAGTTTTCCTGAAAAGGTGGCCTAATCTATTGATCAGGGCCTCTATGTTCTCTTTGTTCTCTAGGTTCTCTTTGTCTGATCTGGGGAGGATTTCTCCTGAAATTGAGATTTCAGATTTGAGGGGTAGGTTGATTCTCTCTAGGTGGGTTCCTGTTAGTGATTTATAATCTTTCCATCATTCATTCCATAGTTCTAAGAAAGGAATATATTTTGGCATCTGCAATGGAAGTGGATGGTTCTTCCTTGATTGTGACTCTCCTTTTTGTTCTTTGTCTAGCTCTCCTAGACATTAGGTTTGCTTCAACACTCACAACACATTTCTTCATATCTTCCAGAGTTGCATGGTTTCTTTCTCTCAATTGGTAGGACATGTCAACATCAAAGACATCAGGGAACTTAATCAAAGATAGGCCTTGAGGAGGTTTAATGTTAGTAGGAATTGTATTATATATATTATTGAAATGAGTGCAATAGTCATGTACACTTTCCCCTTGGTTTCTTCTGATATTTTCATATTCAGATAAGATTTGGAGTGGGATTTTTATTTATTGCCCATCTATTGAGAAAATATCAGTGAAAGGAAACAATATCAACAATGATAGCAACTGGTAAGGCTTTGAACCATTTCTTAACATCACTATTTAAACTTTGTGCAAAGAGTCTCATTTGGACATCTTCCTCGTCTTCTTCCTGTAAATCGAAGAAGTCATTCATTTTGTCCACATGTTGTTGTGCATTAAGGCTTCCAATGCCATCAAACTGAGGAATCCTAGTTTGATAATCCTGGGGCATGTTATGTAAGGGAGAAGCCAAAACAAGGGGAGAATATCTTGCTTCCATGATTGGTGGAGGAGGTTGGTTACCAGGAACTCTTGTAGCAGGTTGGATTGTAACTTGTATGACTACTGGAGAAGTGATAGAAGATGTGGAAGAAGTAAGGTTGGGAGATATAAAATGAGTTACTTGAGGGTTAATAGAAGATGTAGATATAGAAAGGGAAGAAAGTTCAACAGACATGCTTTGTGTAGAGCTTGATCAAAGTCTGATGCTAGACCTTGTAATTTCTCAAAGTCTTGAAGGATTTGTTGATTGAGATCTACTTCAGGAGAGTGTCTTTCAAGGGTTCTATGTTGGAGGATGGTTTGATCTAAGACTGTTTCATCCACAAATCTATCATATTTGATTCTGAAAATTCTTTTCTCAAAAGGTAGATCAAACCCGATGTCTTGGATTGTGACAAGATTATCTGGAAGAGAAGTGGCTCTAGGAAGAGGAATACTACTCCCTTACTTTTTGTTGTCTTTCTTTTTCTGATTATTTTTTCTAGATTATCTACTACTGTTACAGGTTCTCGGTCGGGGTGAGATATTGTATGAATTGTTTTTGGATCCAGAACTTAAAATTTTAGAAACCTAATTAATTATTTACAAATTTTGACAACCTATGAACATTTATCTCTTGAAATTTATATATTTGATTGTTCAGAACTAAAGTTTTCCTATCTAGGGAAGACAGTTTATAAAGTTGGAAAAATTTCATCTCCCCAGTATGGTCACCACTATGTTATCACTCTGTAATTCCCATAGGTTGTCAAGGGTAGAAGAAATTGACAGAGGTAACTATCAAAACCACTTTTGAAACTAGGATCTAGTCCTGCCATTTTTAAATGTTCATCTATTTACAAATTTTGACAACCTATGAACATTTATCTCTTGAAATTTATATATTTGATTGTTTAGAAATAAAGTTTTCCTATCTAGGGAAGACAGTTTATAAAGTTGAAATTTTTTTTAGCTCCCCAGTATGGTCGCCACTATGTTATCACTTTGTAATTCCCAAAGGTTGTCAAGGGTAGAAGAAATTGATAGAGGTAACTATCAAAACCACTTTTGAAACTGGGATCTAGCCCTGCCAGTTTTAAATGTTCATCTAGTTATGATAGTTCAAATTTGTTTGTTTGTTTGTGAAAGTTAGTTGAAAGAATGCATTAAATTTCCATTTGGATATGGGATCTATATTGAAGATCAGAATCCAATTCATCTTTTTATGAGGTTTTCTTCACAGGGCAAGGTAGTAAAACTATTGGATCTATTAAGATTTAATGAGGTGAATAAGACAAAAAATATGTGAGAGTCCACTAAGCAAAGGAGAAACTAAGAATTCCCTTACGCAATATCATATGAAAACATATAGACCATTAAAACACCAAAGACAGAGTATACAAGATAAATTTTGTTCTATTGACTTCATTTTAATGATTAGAAACTGAAATACATAAATGATCACAGAGAATAAGAAAACATTTAACAAAGAAGGAGAGACATCACCAACAATATAACACAATAATCCTTTGAATATCATGTTTTATTACTGGTCGATCCTTTTGAAAAGATTACACAATAGCTCTTGGGTGAAAAAATCAACCCTTAATACTTCAAATGAAGAAGTATTTATACAATTATTTACAACTAATGTTGTCATAAATGACTAGGATATTATGGAGAAAATATCTAACTAATTAGATCTCAAATTACAAAATTTAAGAATGTTGTTGATCTATTAGGATCCTTGGAGCTGATTTTGTGGAAGTAGTTGATGACTCATTATATTTGACTTGATTGTCTGCTCCATGCTGACTCGAAACTCCAAATCACTTTTACTCAAGTAAAGAACACAAATCTTCCCATCTCTTTTTACTATGGATGGCAACCTTGGGTAACTTTCTGTGTATCTCATCCATCTCAGTATACTTGGAAAAAGTGGGCTTTGTGATGAAAATATGTTTTATCTCAGGCTGGATGCTCAGGTCCAACTGCAATGTTTCTAGGAAAGCCTTGTCAATAATGCTTCCATGTATACCTGCAAATTTGGAACCATCCTTTGCCACTGTACTGATCTTTTTCTTGTAATCTGTTAGAGTGATGAGCTTGTCATTTATTACTAGTAGTCCATGGAGGCCCTTCTTGTGTAGTACTTCAATCTTGCTGAAAAATATCTGCACTCCAATGTCCATAATATGAGCCTTCTCCTCTAGTTGCAGCATCAATCATTTCTTTTTCAAGACCTTCTTTACCTCAAGGATGGTCTATGTCTTGACTTCAATATCCAATGCTTATAACTCCTACTTTTTCTTGGAGTTTAGGAACCTGATGAGCTCAGTGGCCTTTGTAGGTCTTTCTCCTAGCTCTTCTCTTATTTTTACAATCACTTCTCTAGCCTTCTATACCAGTTCATGTTGTTCAAATATAATTTGTATGAATGGACATATTTCTTCCATAGACTTGTTGATATCCATATAGATGTTTTCCTTGGCCTCAGATAATGTCTTGGCCATGACAGTATCCTTCTACAGTTTTTGTAGTTGTTGAATGAGTCTCTGAGATATATGCATTTATGCATGATAGCTGGACTGGAACATAGACTTTGGGTCTTGGAGACTTTTACCTCTTCTTGCAACTTTCTAATCTCCTCTGCTTGAAACAAGGGACATGTCTTCCATAGAATTCAAAAGCTTCTCAGAAGAATCTAGAACTTGCATTGGGATGACTAATGGAATCTCTATTGTTGTAGTTGTTTTTGTTGTACTAACTCCTGTAAGAGGGACTGCATCCACTAGAACAATATCCATCTACACACTCTCTTCTTTCTCTTTGATCATTTTTTTCATTTAAGCCTCCATCTCTCTTATCTGTGCATTCTGCTCCATGATCAACTTCAACATCTCCTCTTTTTGGCCTTCACTTTCATCTATCTCCTTTGTTTTTGAATCCCCAGTGGTTGGAAGATTTAGTTTCTTTCTCAAGGAGGTTATATCATCATTTTTCTTCTTCAATAATTATTCAATTTCCTTAACATTCTATGGGTCATACCCAATCTTTAGCACCAACTCTTCTAGGGATTTGATCTTATTATATTTGGCCAAATATTATATCTTCTCCAGCTTCAATTGAGATTGGATGTTATTCAGAGATACGTACAATTTTGAAGTAGTCAATGAGGTGTTTGTTAGAGTGGAGAATATCATCTCCCCTATTTTCCTGTGCATGTCCATTTTCTCCACTGGATGGACCTCCTTCACATCAAACTCAAAAGAAGTTTTCTTGTAGCCAGTAGTTGTCTTGGGATGAGGGACTTGTGCTTGTAGGAATTCTATTTTCATTCTTCCCTTCTCTGTGTCAAATGTTGACAGTAGTCTATGCTGGGCAATAGAGGTCTACTTCCAAAACTGGGAATATGTGTTGTTGTTTAGGAGTTCATTCCTCTGCTTGATCTATTTGTATTTGTCAAATATATTTGACCCTATTGGCTCATGAGAGGACTCGGCTGACAAAGTAGTGTCTATTTTTTTTTGGATGAATATGTGGACACTATGAACTAACTTCCTGATAATCTTGAGGAATATGGTCCCTCCATGACTATGGTGGACTGTATTTCTCTTTCTTTAAGAAGGTCTGGTGTGTGACTATTTTTAGCCATCTTCCTGTAAACTTAAAAATCTTTAGCTAACACCTCCGTGACTGAAGGGGAAACCTATTTCCTTGCTATCTTTTTTTTTGTACTTGAGGAGTGTTGGTATGTTGAGTAGTGATAGGGGAAGGATGTTCTTCTGTTTCCAGTGATGTATTTTCTTGCCAATCTGTCTAATTCATATACTTTTCTACTTCGCGCTTGTGTACATGACCATATAGAATTCTCTTTTGTTTGACCGTGAGTTATGATATGACACCAAATGGGTCATAATTCCAGGTGAAGCTCTGAGTGAAGTTCATCTATTTCAAGAGGTTTTCATCCTCTTCTCCTACAACTCTCTTGTTGCATATGAAAGAACCAATTTGGGTCTTGATTCTGAGTTGATGTTTCTTCTTAACTGATACAAAATGGATGTCATCAGATTTTACCATCTTCCTAATATATTCCAATGTAAAGATCCTAAAAGGGAGATATTTTGGAAGTCTGTATGGTGGCAATTCACATTCATATACTCTTATTTCAATATGGTTCTAGTACAAATACCAATATCCTATTTTGGCCAAGTCATAGAGGTGAAGAATTCTCTGGACTTCTTCATTAATTCTTGGCTTTGTTCTGTTGCTGAGCATGCAAACCACTGGGTGATAAAACCAATCAATGAAATCTTTAAATCTAAACTCGATGGAATTTTTCCTCACTAATGAGGTGAATGAAGTGACTGATTGACGGTTTCCTTCCTGATCCAATTTATAGAGAGCACATGAGAATCTATCTGACTGAAAGAACAAGAATAGGTACACCAACACTGAGGGATATATGAACATTACTTCTATTGATAATTTGAAAAACTCCTCATGTATGTTTTCAGCCAAAAACTGACTGAAATCAAACTGGACTGTAGCTTTTTCTTCTGTGGAGAAAATGGACAGAAAACCTAAGATAGGTTCATATACCCATTCATCAGAAAAATATACTAATAGGTAACAAAGGGTGGAAATAATTTGGTTTTCCTTGACAAAGAAGATGGAATATGGATAGGGAGGGTTTTTATTAGGCAATTGAGCATCTTCTGGCAGAAATATTTCGAACATTTGGGCTCTTTGGGGGAATGAGAGTTTCTGATAAAGATCATTCACGACTTCGACAGAGAAAGGGATTGCAGAGTCAATTTTGGGGCTCTGTAACATCTGATTGATCGATTCAGGGGTAATGGTGAACAGGGTTTCACTAGATGAATACACGATGGCGCTTTGGCTAGGAAGATAATGAGCTTGACATTTCAAGGAAAATTTTGGGAAGTGGAAGGTTTGGGGAAACATGTACAAGGGAAAATTGGACTCCCATAGTCCAATTTCATCACTTTGATCCAAGAAAATATCCTTTAACTAAAAGTGTAATTCGAAAAAGTTGAATTCACACTTCGTCTCTGTAATTTTGTAGTCTTTGTCTGCCAGGGGAACATGATCCAGGTTGACGGGAGGGAGAAGAAATGGTTTTTCATATGTTTTAGTGGATTTACCTTTGGGAGACATGGCTAAAATAGATTTGAAGGTGAAATAATGGATGAATGTAGTTACCTGGATTAATGGTGTCTGCCGACAGGGTATCTTGGTGGCAGTTGGCTTGAAAATTGGATTCGACGCGGTGTCGACAATGTATGGATCTGGAAATAGTGTAGCAATGGTGAAGAAAAAAGGTTAAACGGTGCAAGGAGGTGTCCGTTATGGCGCGAGATGGTGACTGGATGAATAACGATCACGAGGAAGGCATTGATTGGACAATGGGTATGTGGGGTGTAACGTGTGACAGGAGTTAGTGGGGTACAATGGAAAAGTGAGGTGGGCAGTTTTGGGTAGGTGGTTAGGTAGGATTCTGGAGGGGGGGGGTAGGTAGTAAGTGGATTTGAGTTGGGGGGTCTGAAATGATGAGAGTTTGACGCGTTATGCGGGGACCATGCCGAGGAAACCACTTTTTCGAACCCCCCCCCCCACCGTTAAAGGAAAAAATCTCAGGGGGGTCTGAAATGCACTGATGGTCGTTGATCCGATCACTGCTCGATGCCACGGATAGAAGTTGTGCACCTTTTAGTTGCAACATGAAAAATAGTCAGGTCCACCAGAAACTTAGGATGAAATCATGTGATGGGTAGCACTAATCTCCCCCTTTCTTATTTTTTCACCAAGGTGTTATTTCCTAGGCTTAAAAACACCAAATTAACTCAAATGAAAGGTATTTTAACAATCTTTTTGAAAACATTTATTGAAATAGACAACACTAACTTAACTCCTAACCTAATCAACTAACACATTAATCCATCTTAGACTGTTGGATTAATTATTACTCTATCCTAACTAATTTGGCCAAGATTAAACTGTTTGACCAAATTTATTCACTAATCCTATCAACATAAATTTAAAAGGTTTATTTTCATAGGGTTTTATATTTTCTCTTTTCTTTTTTTTATACCCTCTTTTCATTTTTTATATTTTTATCCTTTCTTTTTCTTTTGTTTTTTCCTTTTCTTTCTTTTCTTTTTCTTTTTCTTTTTGTAAATCATTTGCAAAATAAAAAATTATTTACAATAAAATTGACTAGAGGAAGAAATTCTAATCACCAGGTGATACTATGAAATATAGGGTTATAACAAGAAGTACAGGGAGTAATAGAGGTAACAGAGGAGGAAGAGGTAGAAGGAATAACATTTTTTGGTAGTGAGACACAAGAAGATAAGGTTCTCAATTCATTTTGAAGTCTATTCAGAGGAATTCAACCAGTTGGTGCAAACTAGTTATTTAAACCTATGTGGGAATCTAGCCTTACGTCAACCCTCAGCTCCCCCTAGTGCACCTTTATAGCCTCACCCTAGTAGCATGGACATTCTTTAGCCTCTTGTTCATCCTATGAATGATGATTGGGATAATAATATAGTAAATTCTCCTCTCGGTATTTCACAATGGCCTACCAATCCTAGAGACCCTCCTTTACCTCACTACACAATTCCTTTTGTTACATCAGTTGCTTCTATAGCCCATTCCTCTCCCAAGGAAAAAAAAAAACATTCTCAAGAAATTCCAAAAGACAAGGGAAAGAAGCATATCGATATCCCTACTACCAACACATCCTAGTCTACCTCTGTGCACTCAAAACAAAAATTAGAAAAGGAAGAAAGTGGTAGTAGTGAAAAAAAATTCATTGATATACATCAAAACTAAATAAGTATGAAGGAAAAGATGAGAAAAATATTTTTCTCAATGACATACATAATCTTAAACCAAATGAGTTTGAAGGCAGGAAGGAAAGAGAGATTTATTTTAATAATAAATACCCTCAACTCTTCTAACGTATTCCATGATGGTGTTTATTTTTGGACATATGAGACTTTATTTTGGATAGACAACTGACATATGATATATGTTTTGAGAATTGAAAATATCATATTTTGATAAATGGGAGCTACAAGTGTTTTGTTGATTTGGAATTATATTTTATGATGTCATTTATTGATTTATATTCTGCTACCATGTGTATATATGTTTAGATTATTTTGGGATATACAAGGGAAAATTTTATAAAGCAAATTTACGAAAATATAGTGAGACCCCACCTACTATTAGTCAAAATATAAAAACACATTCGAGACCCTTTATCCTAAAACACTTTTACTCTCTCATAAATTAGAAGCAAATTAATTTTGTAAGTAAAAGTATTTGAACTGCTCAACTACTTTGAAAAAGATATAAAATAATATGAGATGTTCAATAGAGGACATGAGAAAATGGAGAAGTAAGACTACTGATAAGGTATACCTAAGTCCTAAGTGATATTTTCACATTTTAATTCCATTCAATTTTTTCATGAGAATTGAACTGTATTGTTGACAACGGAGTTGTTCTGAAAGGTTACAGAGAAGAGTCTAGATCGCATTGATCAGTGATATTCTCCAAGGTCATTCATTTTCTTTGAAGGTTGTTTTCCTTAATCAGAAGTTCGGGTGTTTTTCAATGTTAATTAATGCAAGTTTTTCATATTTTAAATAATGATGCACATGTAAATTGAAGTTATCTATATTGGTCTTGCATTTTGATCTTTTCTTTTGGCATCAATTTCCCATGTATGAGTCTTGATTACATCTTGGGATTCCAAGAATTTCTATGGTCCAAGCTCTCGCAGGTAATTGAAGACAATTTTTCAGTTGCAACTCATATTTATCATTAATAAAATATGTGTTGGTTTCTTTCCCACTTTCTGTACTGTCAGGATACTACTATTTTAGATTTACTATTTTGTTACATATTTCAATATCCTATTTACATATTCATTTTTATCATTTATTTTTGTGTCATATTATCATTTGAAAGACATAATACTTATTTTAAAGAATAAATCATAAAAAAGATATATTAAAACAAGTCCCAGATCCAAGAATTACACTTATTGAGGTTTGATTGAAATTTTGATGATCTATAAACTAGGGTGATATTCCCATCTATATTGATGGGATTCGAAAAATGTTTGTGTAAGGATAAGTACCATTTCTTGCATCAACAATTTCCAATTGAAAATTCAATCCAATAATTAGTTGAATATGATCAAGGAATAACATAGGATTCCAAAGTCATCACAAGAGCATACTCCCCATGCTCTCAATCTTACAAAAACCATTATTATTCTCACTATGAAAATCCATCATCTCACTTGTAAAACATATATTTACCATGAGATAACATCACTAAACTCTAAATTCAAAATTGAATCTATCCATTTCAATAATCCAATTAAACAAAATGGGATCCTTTCAAAATACATAGCTCCTCCATGTGGGAGCAAAATGGTCTTCATTATGGACTTAATTTGGTTTTCTATATCTAGCAAAAAAATATACCTACTATCATGTCTTTCTTAATAGGTCATTATTGAGATAAGTAACATGAGAATTTTTCATGCATTCAGGTTTGTTCATGTCCAAGTTCATAATAAGATGTTAATGATCCTAGAAAAGAACAAACCAATAATTCAATGTTTTCATTTGTTACCATTTATATTTGCAATAAAATTGTAAATTTAACATATCTAGGACTATGCTATTTGAAGGGCGACATGATGTAAACCTAATTTTTAACCCCTTTAATTTACTTGATTAATTTAATTACATGTTTATAGTGTGTTTATTTGGATGTATTTAAATTCAGGAGGGTCGAGTTGTAATGACATTGTAATGGAACTATGTGATATGTTTTCTAATTATTCCTAGGTAAGACCCCAAAGCTAAGGTCCAAAAAAAAAATGGTTAATAGTTTGAGAGAATGGGACCTTATATTTGTCCTCATTTAACCCAATATTGGACCAAGTGAAATAGTTTAATAATTAAATGATTTCATTTGTTATCATTTCCATTTGCAATGAAATTGTAAATTTAACATCTTTAAGACTGTGTTATTCAAAGGGGGAAGGGAATGTGGAACTTAGATTTGTGGATGAAAATTTTAATGGTTTATAGCACTGGAAACTTAGGTTGATAGGTATCCATCTGATTAAAAAAAGTAATACACGGTATAACATGTAGATGTACACCCTTTCACTAGATATCCCCCTATGTTATATTTTCCTAACTTCTTACAGAATGAGAAATGAAAGTCGTATGCTTAAGATATTGATAATTATGTATAATAACTTACAGAAACAAAGTTAAATAAATTTATTCAAAAAATAGGTTTGAAAATAATTAAAACTTAAATTTTATGAAAAACAAAATATATATTTTTATGTATATATCCCTGCATTTTCCCCTTATCGCCTTTATCCACTCCACTCCACTCAGCCATCTTACCTCTCCATTTTACATAGAAAATCGATACATATATAGAACCCCTTCTACATTTTGATTATTTATCCACACCCCTTATTCATACATTTCCCCATATCCTCCCATCCTTCCTCATCTTATTTCCTTTCCTCCTTATTCCTTCCTAATAATGTCTCCATTATCCTCCACCTCCGCGTCCATTTTTCCATGTGTATGTGGAGATTAATACCCCCTACGTGTTCCCTACCTCCACATGACCCTTTACCTCTTCCCTTGCATGGTTATTTCTATGTGGATTAAAACTTATATGTCCTTTAGTCCTTTTATTCCTATTTTTTGCATGGAAGCTCATTTAGTCCTTTTACGCCTTCCACGTTTACCAATTCACTATATCCTACCAAAATATGACATTTGACACCCCAACCATAGCATGACATGTGTCAAGCATGTGGGCTTATTGTAGCATGGAACTTGAAAAGCATGGGTTGGCTAGTAGTGACTAGATAGTGGTATGCCATCATGACTACGTAGTGAATGGGAAACCAAAATGTACACTAAGCACACTCTACATGTGGTTCCATAGCTTTCTTTTCTTTTACACACAAAATCATGAGAAATTATTTTTTCTTATAAACAATTCATAATTACCCTCCCAAGATCCATGTCAAATAAATAGGGTGAATTGCAGATCGAAGGCTAAGATGGCTCTTATAAACAATTCATAATTACCCTCCCAAGATCCATGTCAAATAAATAGGGTGAATTGCAGATCGAGGGCCAAGATTGCACAAGGTGGGAAATCAATGGAGTTTGAGTCTCCACCTTTCGAAGGTTGTAACATCAGCTCATGATGTCAAAATTGAGAAAAAGAGATCGCATTGGAAATATAATAAGATGAAGAACAACATGGATGTGATTTCAGAAGTTGAATGTTGGAGTATTTTTCGAAGAAATTCAAAAAATAGGTGGTTCCATGTGGTTGTCTTCAGTGAGCTTGATTTAGAGCCTTGACTTCCTAAGCTCGTAACTTAAGCTACCTATGTTAAATCTATAAATTAGAGTTCATTAGAAATATGAGAAAGATGAAGAATATATTGGGGTGGTTTTTGATATGTACATTTTCTCATACCTAAAAAAAATTAAAATGTAGTCATGAATATTTAAGACATGTGGATTTGGAAAAAAATTATGAAATGAAATTTATGAAGATATAAAATGGGCCGTAACTAAGGGAATGGATCTATAAGTGAACACTTACCAAGTGTTTCTTTAATAAATCATTGATTGAGTTACCAAATCATTACTTAATTGAAGGAAAAATACATGAGAATTTGGAAGAGACAAAAACCCTAACTTCCAAAATAACTACCAAGATGGTGAAGAAAGGATTATTTAAACAAGATTCAAGGGCATTCATAGTGTTTATATTTTTATCATTTTTCATCCACATTTTGTGAGTATATACCTCCAAGCCTTCCCTTTTTATTTTTATTGTTCTAGTCATTAAGTCGTCTAGCCTTTTTTATTCACAAGCTTGTGTCAGAGAGGTCAACATATGATTATCATACGTGTTTCCTTTTACATTTTCTAAATTTTCCATTTGCAAGATCCCATCCCAATTTGTAAAAGATGAATGAATTTATTTATATTGTTTATCTAGATAATGGGAATTATGTAATGCCTTTGGAAAATGTTATATTTTGAGCAACTTTCACTTTGGGATCTGATCATTAATGTTTTAAAGTAATCTCCTTTGAAAGTTATCAAGGAGCACATTTTTTTTTAATGATAACTTTATATTACATAGAAAAAATATTAATCATGTGTCCCTTTACATCCCTATGATAGATATTAATGGCAAAAATCATTTAAATATTTATAGAAATATCATTGGTATCTTTGTGATTTTCCTCCAAAACATCGTATTGGACGCATCTTTTGGTTACTTGTGATTTTCCTTCTGAGCATCATATTGGATGCATCTTTTGGTTACTTATATTGTGGAAGTATGAAATGTTGAACCTAGAAAACAAGTTTCATAGTTATAATGTTTCTTTTCCTTTCATTTTATGATTTTGAATTACCTAGTCTTTTCCTTTCATTTTATGATTGTGAATTACCTAGTCCTTTCATAGGTAGATTTGTGTTTAAAAGGAATATCTAGGTTAAATAAAAAATCCCTTTTTTAATTTTATATTAAATATTGAAGATTTGTAAGGTACCATATTTATTATAATAGTTAAAAACAAAAATATTGCAAAGAATAACAGTGGAATAACATAATAGATGAAATCACAACACCAAAATAATACTTTTATTGATAGGAAACAATGTTTACTTGCCTCTTAGAGGGGGAAACCTCCAGAAGAGAAACAATCTATTACAATAATTCTCAAGAAAAAAACTTATCATTCCCTCGACTCCTATTTATACTAAATATATCTACCAAAAGAACAATCTAGAGGAGGATCTTCTAGAAGTGGAATCTTCTATTAGGTCTTCTTAAATTTGACTTATTCTTCCTTATTAATAGGCCTTATTAATATTGGTCGTTATTATATGGAAAATATATCATTCTACCTATGTGTGGGGGTTATGGAGGTTAGGTCTGTAAAATTCCCTCCCCCTTAAGAAACAACCTTGTCCTCGAGGCTTGAGATGAGGAAATTGTTGTACAATGGTAGTTGGCTCCCATGTGGCACCTATTGGAGTTGTATCTTTCCACTGTACTAACACTTCCTTGATGGTTCATTGATGGAAACAATTCTCACGTTGGTACAATATTGCTTGTGGATGCAACCAGATGGAGCCTTCTTCATCTGACTCAAGAAGACTGGTTTGAGTTTAGCACTTACTTCCAATCACCTTCTTTAAGCAAGAGACATGAAAAATAGGATGGAGCTTAGAATGACTAGGAAAAGATAATTGATAGGCCACTTGTCCCATACGCTTAAGAACTATATAAGGACCATAAAATTTGGGTGCCATCTTCTGAAAATGGTCATCCTTGATTGAAGTCTTCTTATAAGGTTGCAGTCGAAGAAACACATGGTCCCCTTCAGCAAATTGACGTTCTGAGCGACCTTGATTTGCTTGTTGCTTCATGAAATTTTGAGCCATGACCAAATTCTCTTTGAGGGTACGAAGAATAGCCTCTCGAACTGTAAGATTTTGGTCAACCTCTTGGACCTTCGAGACACCGGGCATGTATGAGAGAATTGAAGGCAACTTTTGTCCATATACTACTTCAAAAGGAGTCATGTGAGTAGTTTTATGGTAAGAAGTGTTGTACCTCCATTCAACGACGGGTAAACACTGATCCCATTGATTTTTTCTTTCCGATGAAAAGCACCTCAAATATGTTTCCAAACACTTGTTGAAAAATTAAACTTGACCATCTGTTTGGGGATGATATGTTGTGTTGAGATGCAATTGGGTGCCCTATAGCCTGAACAATTCTTGCCAAAAATTGTTGGTGAAAGTGGGATCTTGGTTAGAGACAATGGAATGAGGCATGCCATGAAGCTTGAAGAGATGATCCATGAAAATTTGAGCCACTGTGGATGCAATGAATGGGTTTTTAAGAGCACAAAAATGAGCATATTTGGAAAGACAATCAACGACCACCAAGATGATGGATTCATTTCCCAATTTAGGTAAGCCAACAATGAAATCCATAGAAATATCCCTCCAAATAGCGGGTGTAATTTTAAGCGTGTGCCTGGGGATTTGATTGTTTCTTCCTTGTTGCATTGACATACATCACATTCTACCACAAAGGTGTGCATGTATTTATTCATACCATCATAGAAAAAAAAACATTTGACCTTGTCATAGGTTTTGGTAAACCTAGAATTCCCATTTGTGGGTGTAGTATGAAGCTTGGAAAGCACCGTGGATTTAAGTTGCAACTATTTTCTTAAATGCAGATATCCTTTGTAGCGAATCTATTCATTTTTCCAAGAGTACTATGGAGAAACTGGAGAATTGTCTTGCAATTTTTGGATCAGATGTGACAGTTTGGGATCTATTGGCAGCCAATTCACATTTTCTACTGTCCTTATAAGCTGCCTACACCAATGTTTTGCAAACCTTAATTTTTCGTCGCAATTCTCAAATAAACGACACTTTTATTTTTGCGCTATTTACACACTTACCTTCGTTCTTTTTTTCACGACTGTAAGCGTGAAAACTTGGTCTTTCGAAGTCGCATTAAAATCTTCACTGAACTGTCGTTATCATTCTTGTCGATATGCCCATTGCGTTTACATTTTACTTATCATTATGCAGTTGGCAAAACCCTTTTGATCTGCACTCATTTGACATTCTTTGATTGATTATGTAATTTCGTTTCATGAGTGATTGAGTTGTGATGCATTGGCAATTGGATTTACATGTTATTTGATCAATTCACCTAGCATACTGATTATATGAAAAAGAATTGGTGTTATGGTGTAAACCCTTGGTGTGAATCGTTTCATACAACACTTGGTATTGGTTTCGATTTGTGTGTTTGGTTTTAAAACAATCGCATAACTTTTGATTGTGCGAATGGTTTATCCACTTACCAAAGGTTTCAATTTATTGATTGAAGTGGCATAGTTGTAACACATATGCATAGTTGAAAGCGTCGGCGGTTGTACCATGGTAATGACTATTCTGCATGGGCATAAATACCTCCACCACCTTCGCACGATGTCATTAATGCCTTCCCTTATCCCTGTTTCACCTTGGTTAGTTTCGGGTAAGCATGTGAGTACTCTGCTCCTGCGTATGCTATGATTCAAACCTTGGATCATTCACATCGCTCACCGTGTGTTCTTCTCCATGGAACCAGTGGTGCGAATTCAGTCGAATGGTAATCAAGCCCTGCTACTATTCGATAACTCCCGAAAAGATTTACAAGATAATGGTTGGCTCACGTTTATACAGAAGTTTGAGGGTTTTAATCTGTTTGTTGCACAATAGTTCGCCCTAAATTTTGATGGGTGTAGGGCCAAAATAGGTGACATTCAGCTTGAAATCAATGAAGAGTTCATCAGCTCTGCCACAGGATTAGCAGCCACAGGCCAATGATGGTTTAAAAAATCTAAAGTTGAGGAGGTTCCATGGCCATTACTGTTCGTCTCACGAAAGGTCACATCCTGTGACAGAGGTATGCCTATTTCCACGCTTAAACCAAGGTGGCATGATCTTTTGATAGTGGTTAAACAATTCGTGACCTGTGAGGGTCGGTATGGACTGGTTTTTCTTTATCACCTTCGACTGTTAATGAATTTCATGGGTTATCCATTGAATATGCCATTTTATTTCCAGCGTAGTCTTTATAAAATGGCTAAGAGGTTTAAACGAGAGAAGGCCGATAGTAGCTTGTTTCACCATAGCCTGATCAGACTCATCGTCGTTCATCATTTAAAACTCCAAGGCAATAGTTGGAAAGCTTTTCTCTCTCGGAATGGTTTTTCAGAGTCTATCCAAGTTGATAAGTCTGTGGTCAGTGAGACTAAGGTCGGACCACCCATGCCTTTTCATGCCCTTCTACCCTCTCCCAAACCCTCGGTCAACCCTGATATCGACCTACCCGACGTTATAACAGAAAAGGTTGAGGCTGTAAAAAATCCTGTGAGCAAGAAGGTTAAGGGTAACCCTACTGTAGATGGCAAAGGTAAAAATAATGCTCGACTCATATCGAGACTGGCCCAGAATAAACATAAGCCAAATGGTGAGCAGAAGACCATAGTCCTCAGTGAAGACTCAGACTTAGATGTCGAGCACTTCCTAGCTAGTGAGTACCCTTACTCACATGGATTGTGCTCTGAGCCACCCTATGACATTGTTTCTAATTTTCCACCATGCCTAAAGAACAATCCTAGCTACCCTGGGATCAAGCTACCTAGTCAAACCCTCGGTGATTTAACCAAACCCTCAATTGTTATTTCGAA
Source organism: Picea engelmannii (assembly GCA_009831015.1). Lineage (NCBI taxonomy): Eukaryota > Viridiplantae > Streptophyta > Pinopsida > Pinales > Pinaceae > Picea > Picea engelmannii. Next base: position 204,489 of record ML780077.1, on the reverse strand, counting down.
GCCCGGATAGTCGTCATGCGACCAATGTAATGTGTGGTTGGAACGCTACTATACCGACGTTCCCTGATTACAGTCCAAAATCAAATCACTGGAAAACCAAGTTACAGTGTTGACAAGCCAAAGAGACAAGCTTCAAGTTAACGACAAGAAGCAGAAAACCATTGGTTCCATCATATTTAGGAACGTTGAATCGGCTACAGCCTTCGTAAATTCCAAATTGTCATGACCAAGTTGTCTGCTCGTCATCCAGGTATGAATTTCGATATCAATTTCGTTCTATGAATTGCTAGGATTAATATAATGAATTGAGTTTGGTTTTCAAATAGCTCTGTCCATTGTTCGAAATGACTCTGTTACGGTTTGATTATCAAAAATGGTTATGTTAATGATCTTGTACATTGTTTTCATTTTGCTAAAATTAAATGAAGCTATGATTTGGTTAAACGATTTGGTCGTGCCCAGTTTAGCAATTGATTGGTTCTCACTGAGTTTGATTCGTTTGTCTATTGATTCGAATTAACAAAATCAATGGGTTTTTCTTTCGCTTGGATTTTGTTTGTTTTTTACCTGAACAGGAGGTTTTTATGCTAGAATTAGAGCACGACTATGTTTTGATTTGATATGATTTCATTTTGGTTGGATCACATCGACCCTGATTTAGTTTTTATGATTTGATTTTTGAAACGATTTCATAGGATTGAATTGGCTTGATAATTACGATGTAGTCTATTAAATTGGAAAAACGACTTTGTTTTGTCAACATTCTCGTTCGGATTTGGATTATATCTGACATGTGTCGAAGATCTTTTCGCTATAATCATGGATTTGTGTTGATTCATAATCGTTGTAACAAACACAAACTTTTCGATTCGCCCTTGTTTCGATTGGATTGCTGCGTATCTTGAGTTAGCACGATTGCTTTTATGAGTTGGATTTGTATCGAAAATAGATTTGATGTTGCTCTGTTGATTTTAATTTTCAAAACAAGTTTGTTAAACTCAGATCGACATATGTTATCTCTCTTGAATTCGCATGACAAAATCCGGTTAATAGTTTTTTTTTGAAATGAATTCAAGTAATGATTTCATTGAAAGTCAATTGTTTTTGTCTTCTCCAATTGGTGATAACAAAGGATTGAATGGATCCCACAGATCCTATTATCAACCGACTAATTTCATTATGATTTCGTTTGTGATAATTTACATACCAGTTTTGATTGCATGGATCGTTTGTTTATGTTTAATATAGCGCTATCAATTTGAGAAAACGATCTTGTTGATTTGGTTTGGATTCGAAGTGATCTTGTGGATAGCTGAAGAAACTATTGGTTTCGATTCCAATTGGTTATGAAAACGATTTCATTATTGTTCGGTTACCCAATACAATTCTGTATACCCAATTTGGTGATAAATAATTAAACAGAGTGTATCCATCTCTGTTATAATTTGATTTAGTTTGTTCAAGTTTCGATTTGAATGATTCTTTTAGCAATCAAATATATTTTGATAAGTTTGAATTTAATCAATTAAGAGTCGAATTGATTTTAATACGATTCTGTGTTTGATTTAGACCATCTACAGAATCGTAAGATTCTGTAGCTAGTCTTTAGAATTAGATTTTTATCATTTTCATTAGCAAAATATCCTCTTAACTTGTCCATTTTTTACCTCTTTCAGGTACATTCGAATTGCATTGGACATGTTGTGGCAGTCTAGGAGATATTTGTGTGATATAGTTTTTATTTTAAGTTGTTAGTTTAGTCAGACTTGGGATATTTTCCCAGATTTCTGTAAACAGTTTTGATAACTTCCACAGGGATGTTTTACCCTTTGAGAAGTCTTTAAATACTTATTATTTTTTGTAATAAGGATCATACTCACTTGTGGGAGAACCAGGCTATGGATTTATGATATAAACTGAGACGAGAGTTGATGTCTTGTAACAGCTTTCGCTTTCAATATATCAAACTTTTGTTTCAAGTTTTATGCATATCATTTTGCAGTTGATTATAGACTACTTTAGCTATCATAATCTATTGCAGGATGATATGATTTGATTAATATGCTATCCATATCTGATTTCTTTCATTATTTTTAAAAAGTACAACAATTATTTTGTTTCAGTTAATGAATCACAGATTTCTCTTCTTCGTTAATTGAATCATTTTGTATAGATCTTTGCATACAGATTTATCTAACTGTGAAGATTTATTAAATCATAAGATTGTTGTAATTTTTATGTTTTGTTTGTCCTGTAATTTTATTTGAAGAGCACAGCTGCTTCTAGTTTACGAGAATCTCGTGGATAATCTGGTGCAGGTTTACTCCCTCCGATCAGCTAAGACAATCATCATACACAGGACAAACCTGGAGTGTTTCTTCAGGTTAGTTTGTTATTTATTTGATAGTTAATTTGTTAGTATAATTTAAGTAGTTTAGTTATATATATGTGTAGTTTAGATTTGTAGTTAGAGTTAGTATATTAGTTGTTTAGTTTAGATAGTTTTTATTTTATTTCTTTTTCATAAAATCGTAAAAATCAAAAGACAATAGCTCTCGTTGTCTTAGGATAGAATACAAATGATTTTTTCAGGTTTCCATTCAAATCTGTAAATTGTAAATATTGTACATTTTGTGAATAAGATTTATTTTTGTTAGTAGTGAGATATTTAATTTCTTAGAGTTAGCATAGTATTAGATAGTAGATTAGAATAGTTAGATTTGTTTAGTTTGTTTTAATAGTTGTTTTTAGTTAGATTAGTTATTTTAGAGTAGTTTTCTTTTTATTTTCTTAGGACATAGATCGGCTAACGGAGCCGCTAAATCCGTCAGGGTGGGTTATCCCAAACGGCTTGGGTTATTAGACAACCTTGGACCGGATCCACTCTCCCAGTTTACGGACGGTCAAAATCGCTCGTCAACAAATGGCACTAGAAGGAGGACCTAAAATTCATTATTGGTACGAGGCGGTCGCAAGACTCCTCCACCACCTAATCGCTCACCTATAGTGACTAGAATCCATTCGAACGATAATATTCCCCTTCAAACAACAACCACATCAACCGACGATCCACAGATCATAGTTGAGCCAGCAACCCCTAATCCTACAGGTGGTGACATACAAGAGATTGTCTGTCAATCTCTTATAAGAACTCATAGTGCCTTAGCCCATTTGAGGCAACCAAACCGTCCGTTGGACCAACCTTTGGATTTCTCTGATATCAGAGAGAAATTAGGAGGCACTAACCTCACTGTGAATCCTACAGATCCAATCCTAAACCCTGCTACAAGAGGATCTGGGATACCTCCTTCACCACCTCCATCATCTCCTTCCTCTTCTGGAGGAGATTTCTCTGATGAAGGCAGTTCCCCTTCTCAGCTTTCCACACCCACTACACCAATGGAAAATCAGAAAAACCCTGCTAGACCTTGGCTCGACCAGGATGTCGTAGTTGTACCTGGAGCTCAGCATCCCTTACCTAAACATCCGGAGAAATGGCTTCCCAAGTTTGACCCTGATTCAAAATAGATCACTGAAGATCACATTAAAAAGTTTATGTTAGCCATAAGACTCCGCAATGTCGAGCATGAAGACGTTGTCTGTAGTTTGTTCCCCTATAATTTCGAGGGAAATGCATCTACATGGTACTTTTCCCAGTAACCCCATACCATCATGTCTTGGGAAAAGTTTGAGTCATGCTTTTTGGAAAAGTTCGGAGATGGTAAGCCTCCGGAAGTCTTAGTCATGGACCTTTCTAGCTTAAGAATGAACCCAAAAGAAAAAGTTAAAGACTTTAATCAAAGATTCTTAACACTTAAAAACCGAATCCCTACGGATTCCATGCCTGTCAAGAATCTTATAATAGCATACTACACTAAAGATTTTCATTAGAGTATATCTATTTGGGTTAAACGTTCTAATAAAGCCACATTGTTAGAAGCCTTCGAGGAGGCCAGCCAGATTGAAAAATACATACTTAGTCTCAAAGACTCTACTAGCAACGAAATAGAGACTAGTTCTTCTTCCAAAAAGAAGATCGAAATCCTCCCCAGACCTACTCAAAGTAAAACACAACCTGAAAGCTCTGATTTAGAAAAATTAACTAAAGTTGTTCAAAAACTGTCAAATCAAATTATAGACTTAAAAAGGACGACCGAAGAAGATTCTTCGAGCAAAGGGCCTTACAAACTCCCGTTCCGGAATCCTTTTCCTACCAACCGACCTAATCCAACCACCGAATGCCTTAATCTATAAAGTCTGCAATGCGCCCTTCAAACAATTCTAGAAGCCCAAGATAACTTGATGCCTCCTGAGATTCCTGAGGAGGTAGTTGAACAAGAGACAGTTCAAGAAGAGGAGTCTTCTCCAAATATTTTTGGACACTTCTCAGATAACATCTTTCAAGCTAACTTCGAGATAGTTCACCCTTATAATACCATGAGTAAGACAACCAACAAACCTTCTGCCGAAAACACTACAACTTCGCCTCCAAAAAAATCTAAATCAACTGAGACTAAACAGAGTAATGTGAATCCCAACTTAGATTATGATGTAGTTGAATATCTTAAAAAGTTGAGAGCTAACATTTTTGTTTATGAGTTATTGAAATTTCCATTTCTGCTACAAAAAATGTTACAGAATATCTCAGAGAATGGAAAAAATGGTAATTCAAGTGGTAACAAGGTTGTGCAGAACAAATTTCCTCAGAAGACTTCCACTAAAAACAATCCTGATCCTCAAGATAAAGGAATCCTTCCTGTAAGTAATGTAAGTAATGTAAATAATGTAAACAATGTAGATAAAGTAGCTTTAGAAACTGCGAGTAAAAATCCACAAACTACTACCCTTAGCACTCGCAAAAATGTACCTCCATTTTTGTTAACTTTCGAAATCTTTAATAGAAACGTGCACAATTGTATGGTAGACTCAGGAGCGTCATCCAATGTGATGCCATGGTCTGTATGCCAGAAGATTAATGTTGAAGTTGAACCATCTACTTTAAAAATCATACAACTTGATCGGACCAATGTTAAAGTTATAGGCGAACTAAAGAATGTGCTTATAAGATTATCGTCTAACCCCAAGGTTCGTCAAGTCATTGATATTATTGTTGTGGATATTCCAGAAGTGTATGGTCTGTTTTTAAGCAGGTACTAGTCGGAGCAGCTACACGGTTATTTCGCGACAGATTGGTCTCATCTATGGATTCCAGAGAACAGAAATCCCAACAAGATCAAGGTAAATCGTGAACGCTACCTTAAGTTCACGGTCACAGATTTGAATGATCCCAATGAACCATTTACACCTTCTGCTGATTCACCCAAAGTACAAGGGATGGACACCTTTTTCCGCAATTTCATGGCCGAGGCTTCAACTATCACCAATCCAGAACAACAGTCCAAGATTGTAGCATATGTGTAGCCGACAACTTCTACGCAACGGTCTCATGTACCCGATGGAAATAAAATTTGGTCTCTTTATTTTGACGGGTCAAAGTCCAAAGAAGGAGCTGGAGCAAGCTATGTTATTATCGATCCGGCAGGTAACAAAACATTGATTGCATGTAGGTTGGAATTTGAATGTACTAATAATACTGCAGAATATGAGGCTTTATTGCAAGGTCTCAGAAAATCTTTAGATATGAACATTAAAAATTTGACCGTCTTTGGCGACTCTGAAATAGTGGTTAGACAGGTAAGAGATTCTATCCACTGTCTATCTCCGCATCTAAAAAGCTACCAATCTGAGGTATGGAATTTAATGAATAAATTTTTTGCTTTCAATATAAATTCTATTCCTAGATTGAATAACTCTAAAGCAGATCTATTAGCTAATGTATCTTCTAAACTCTTTCCTGCAGAAGGCTTGTCCCCAAATGCATTCTCCATCTAGCTGTTGTTCAGGCCATTCGTTCCCGACAACATCATGAACTGGAGAGTCTTTGACGACGATCAACAGATTATTAGCTTCCTGCACATGGAAGAAACTTTTCAAGGCGTGGTGATAAACGAACACACACACAACGACAATTTGCACGATTTCACAATAATACCAGATCCGAGAACTCCTGAATCTTCATCGGATATGGTAAACTCGATCCCTAAATATGTATTTAGATTAGAGAATTTTTACGATTTTCAAGATAAATTTAAAAAATCGGTCAACTGTAAAACCAATAGTTCCTCGTTATCTTATGAAAAAGTAAACTTAGGAACTAAGGATAATCCGCAGTGCATTAATCTAGGGGTAGGATGTTCTGAACAAGAAAAAGTTGCATGTATTAAATTGTTCAAATAATTTAAATATGTCTTTGCATGGACGTATGACGACCTTAAAACTTTCGACCCTAACATCATACAACATGCCATTCCTATGAAGCCCCAAACCTTACCCTTTCAACAAAAACTGAGGAAAATGCACCCTAAGCTCGAACCGACCATTCAAAAAGAATTGAATAAACTCCTAAATGCTAAGATAATTTTTCCTATTAGGCACACTCAATGGGTTTCTAACCTTGTCCCAGTCCGGAAGAAAAGTGGGGAAATCCGACTCTGCGTCGATTTCTGAAAACTTAATAGAGCGTCTGATAAAGACAACTATCATGTCCCACCCATGGAACAGATCCTTCAATAGGTATCTGGTTCTGAGAGGATATCCTTACTGGATGGTTTCTCAGGGTACAACCAAGTCCTGATGTCTCCACCAGACCAACTTAAAACTACCTTCCGTACCCCGTGGGGCACTTATGCTTATCTAAAAATTCCCTTTGGATTGATTAATGTCGGTGCCACTTTTCAGAGAGTAATGGACATTTCTTTCTTAGGCCTAATCAATCAGTTCATTGTAGTTTACTTAGATGATATTACCGTTTTCTCTAAAAACAAAACCGATCATCTAGCTCACTTACGAGCCATTCTACAACGATGTCGTAAATACGACATCTCCTTGAATCCTAAAAAATCCATCTTTGCAATAGAACAGGGTAAACTCTTAGGATTTATTGTGTCAAGCGAAGGGATGATTATTGACCCCGATAGGACTCAAGTCATCGTGAAAATTCCCCCTCCTACATCCAAAACATCTATGAAGTCTTTCTTAGGCTAGATTAACTTTGTGAGAAGATTTGTCCCCAGCTTCTCCGAAATGGTCAGACCCTTGCAGAACCTAATTAAGAAAGACACCCAATATCACTGGGGACCCCTAGAAAATGAAGCTTTTAATGCAATAAAGAAGGCCATAATAGACGATCCTTCTCTCAGGAGCCCCGATTTTTCTCAAGACTTTACACTCTACACTTTCTCTTCTAACCGTTCCTATGTCGCCGTCCTAACCCAAAAGAATGTCGAGAACAATGAAGTACCCATTGCCTTTATGAGCTCTGCTTTCAAAGGTGCTGAAATTAATTATCCAGTGGTAGATCGACAAGACTATGTTGTTTTCAAAGCAGTCAAGCGCTTCCGGTCCTATCTTTTGAAGTCAAGGACGAAATTCATTGTCCCCTACCCAGCCGTCAGGAACCTGTTAGTGCAGAAGGAACTAGGTGAAAAGAGGGCTAATTGGGTCACCTCCTTGCAGGAGTACGACTTAGAAATCACCCCAGCTCAGATAGTGAGAGGCCAAGGGTTATGCAAGTTAGTTGTTGATTCAGTAGCAGGATAGAAAGAAGAAAGTGATACGTCAAACCTAGGACGACAAGATCAAAATCTAATCTGTTGCGCACAAAACTCTGTCAGTCCTTGGTATGACGATATAAGATTTTGTCTTGAACATGGATCAGCCCCCCGTCACCTGGATCCCTCTAAAATAAGACCGTTGAGATTAAATTCTTCCTCCTTTCATCTGTTTAATGGTACCCTGTTTCGTCAAAGTTTTGACGGCGTACTGATGCATAGTCTTGAAAAAGATGAAGCAGAAAAAGTCTTGCTAGAGTTGCATGCAGGAGAAGCTGGTGGTAATTTTGGTGGTGACACCACTACCCATAAGGTTTTAAGAGCCGGTTATTACTGACCCACACATTTTATATACGACCATGCCTTGTGTCGTAAATGTTCCATTTTTCAGAAAGCATCAAGGCGGTTACAAAAACTAGCCTTTCCTTTGCAGCCCATTTCAGTAGACTCTCCTTTTCAGCAGTGAGGCCTTGATATAATAGGTCCAATCAACCCCCCATCCTCACAACAGCACAAGTTTATTGTGGCAGCCACAGATTACTTTACCCGGTGGTCTGAAGCTGTCGCGTTAAGAACTGTCAACACCAGTCAGGTAATTGCCTTTCTAAATTCGAATATCATCACTCATTTTGGTATCCATGACTGTTTAGTATTCAATAACGCTTCTTACTTTTCCTCTCTTGAGATGAGTGAGTTCGCTTTAGAAAAAGGAATTAAATTGAAGTATTATGCTAGTTATTACCCCTGGGGCAACGGATTGGCAGAATCGACAAACAAGAACTTGACTAAAATCATCCAGAGAACGGTGGTTGAAAATCAGAAAAATTGGCATAATGCACTGTTAAACGCGTTGTGGGCTAATAGGGTAACGCCAAAAGATGTTGTAGGTAACTCCCCCTTTTTTCTCGTTTATGGAAGAGAAGCAATTTTTCCACCTCACATTCTTCTTCCTTCACTACAGTTGTCATAGAAAATCCAAGAAGAAGATTGTCCCCCTTTAGAAAACCGAATTAACGCTTTGATGAAGCTAGAAGAGGTAAGAGCCCAAGATAAATGTAAGTTAGATCAGCATAAACTATTGGTTAAAAGTTGGTTCGATTCTAAATATGCTTCTGATAGGAATTTTGAAGTAGATGACCTCATCCTGAAATGGGACAAACCACATGAGGGAAAGGGAGAGCACACGAAATTTCAAAACTTGTGGCTTGGATCGTTTTTAATTGCTGAAAAGTTAGGTCCTAGTTATTTTCGATTGAAAAATCTAGAAGGACAGCCTGACACCTATCCAGTGAATGGCCAAGCCCTAAAAAAATACTTTGCTTGATGACAACCCTTGTATATTATGTACATATTTTGCTTATGTTTGCTTTTTCGTTTGCTTTTTCGTTTGCTTTTTGTTTTTGATTTTTCCTTTGAGTTTATCAGCTTGTGTTTTTTGAAATACACATACCTGTATACTGAACTATTCAGACAAAGAAAACAGAAAATTCCTTCGCTGAAATAACTGCTAAGAAAATTGTATAAACATCAATGGTATATTTCTGAAATTTATATCTGTGTTGGAAAAAAGTTTGTTGTTTGAAAGAAGTTAAATGATTTTGATCTCTGAGTAAAGTTTGTCATGATCATCTATTATCTTTTTACGCTGTCCCTTTTCCTTAAGGGAATGACTCAAAAGATGTCTCCCTACCTTAGGAAGTTGTTTTTGTAAATGAAACATCTCTGGATCTTAATAAAGGACGGTTCTAAAAAATTCTGATGAGGTCTGAAAAAAATATGTTAAAATATCATGGTTTTCAGCGTCACCCCGCTCAACTATATATCTTTGAAGAAAAAAAAAAAATTATTAATAGAGCTGTGGGAAGTGCTTGTAAACCCGTCGGGATGTTGAACAGGTCTGCTGGCAGTGGGTAAATGCATGCATGATGCCAATACAACTTCGTCGGGGTACTGAACAGGCCCGCTGACAGCGAAGCAATGTCGGGTATATGAAAATTTGCAAATAAGAAACCTCTTAATGTCCTTTATTCTTATCTAGAACTTCTTGGCAGGATACAAATGTCATAGTGGGTTAAATGGAAACCCTGTCGAGGCTATGGACGCCTGCTGGAAGCAGTGGCTCTGTCAACAGTATTGGAGATTTTATCTTTAATATCGTGACTCCCTGGTCTTAAGACTGTAATCTGTTTTCATCTTTTAAAACACTACTGGAATAGTTGGTTAATGATGATGTTTATACGATTTTCTGGTTGTTGTTTTTAAGTTGGAATTATCTTTGTTGTCCTAATATGAATTTGTTCTTTTAGCAAAGATAACTTCTTCTACTAGTGTGTCGCCATTGTTGGCAGCCAATTCACATTTTCTACTATCCTTATAAGCTACCTACACCAATGTTTTGCAAACCTTAATTTTTCATCGCAATTCTCAAATAAACGACACTTTTATTTTTGCGTTATTTACACACTTACCTTCATTCTTGATTTCACGACTGTAAGCATGAAAACTTGGTATTTCGAAGTCGCATTAAAATCTTCACTGAATTGTCGTTATCATTCTTGTCAATATGCCCATTGCGTTTACATTTTACTTATCATTATGCAGTTGGCAAAACCCTTTTGATCTGCACTCATTTGACATTCTTTGATTGATTATGTAATTTCGTTTCATGAGGGATTGAGTTGTGATGCATTGGCAATTGGATTTACATGTTATTTGATCAATTCACCTGGCAAAGTGATTATATGAAAAACCATTGGTGTTATGATGTAAACCCTTGGTGTGAATCGTTTCATACAACACTTGGTATTGGTTTCGATTTGTGTGTTTGGTTTTAAAACTATGGCATAACTTTTGATTGGACGAATGGTTTATCCACTTACCAAAGGTTTCGATTGATTGATTGAAGTGGCATAATAGTAACACGTATGCATAGTTGAAAGCACCGGCGGTTGTACCATGGTAATGAATATTCTGCATGGGCAAAAATACCTCCACCACCTTCGCACGATGTCATTAATGCCTTCCCTTATCCCTGTTTCACCTTGGTTATTTTCGGATAAGCATGTGAGTACTCTGCTCCTGCGTATGCTATGATTCAAACCTTGGCTCATTCACATCGCTCACCGTGTGTTCTTATCCATGGCACCAGTGGTGTGAATTGCGCCGAACGGTAATCAAGCCCTCCTACTATTCGATAATGCCCGGAAAGATTTACAAGATAATGGTTGGCTCACGTTTATACAGAGGTTTGAGGGTTTTAATCTGTTTATTTCACAACAGTTCTCCCTGACTTTTGATGGGTGTAGGGCCAAAATAGGTGACAGTCAGCTTGAAATCAGTGAAGAGTTCATCAGCTCTGCCACAGGATTATCATCCACGGGCCAGCGATGGTTTAAAAACTCTAAAGTTGAGGAGGTTCCATGGCCATTACTATTCGTCTCACGAAAGGTCACATCCTGTGACAGAGGTATGCCTATTTCCATGCTTAAACCAAGGTGGCATGATCTTTTAATAGTGGTTAAACAATTCGTGACCTGTGAGGGTCGGTATGGACTGGTTTTTCTTTATCACCTTCGACTGTTAATGAATTTCATGGGTTATCCATTGAATATGCCATTTTATTTCCAGCGTAGTCTTTATAAAATGGCTAAGAGGCTTAAACGAGAGAAGGCCAATAGTAGCTTGTTTCACCACGACCTGATCAGACTCATCGTTGTTCATCATTTAAACCTCCACGACGATAGTTGGAAAGCTTTTCTCTCTCTGAATGGTTTTTCAAAGTATGTCCAAGTTGATAAGTCTGTGGTCAGTGAGATTAAGGTCGGTCCACCCGTGCCTTTTCATGCCCTTCTACCCTCTCCCAAACCCTCATTCAACCCTGATATCAACCTACCCGACGTTATAACAGACAAGGTTGAGGCTGTAAAAAATCCTGTGAGCAAGAAGGTTAAGGGTAACCCTACTGTAGACGACAAAGGTAAAAAGAATGCTCAACTCATATCGAGACTGGCCCATAATAAACCTAAGCCAAATGGTGAGCAGAAGCCCATAGTCCTCAGTGAAGACTCAGACTCAAATGTCGAGCGCTTCCTAGCTAGTGAGTACCCTTACTCACATGGATTGTGCTCTGAGCCACCCTATGACTTTGTTTCTAATTTTCCCCCATGCCTAAAGAACAATCCTAGATACCCTGGGATCAAGCTACCTAGTCAAACCCTCGGTGATTTAACCAAACCCTCAATTGTTATTTCGAAGCCCGGACAATCGTCATGCGACCAATGTAATGTGTTGTTGGAACGCTACTATACCGACGCTCCCTTATTAGAGTCCAAAATCAAATCGCTGGAAAACCAAGTTATAGTGTTGACAAGCCAAAGAGGCAAGCTTCAAGTTAACGACAAGAAGCAAAAAACCACTGGTTCCATCGTATTTAGGAACGTCGAATCGACTACAGCCTTCGTAAATTCCAAACTATCATGAGCAAGTTGTTTGCTCATCATCCAGGTATGAATTTCGATATCAATTCCGTTCTATGAATTGCTAGGATTAATATAATGAATTGAGTTTGGTTTTCAAATAGCTCTATCCATTCCTCGAAATGAATTTGTCATGGTTTGATTATCAAAAACAGTTATGTTATGGATCTTGTACATTGTTTTCATTTTGCTAAAATTAAATGAAGCTATGATTTGGTTAAACGATTTGGTCGTGCCCAATTTAGCAATTGATTGGTTCTCACTGAGTTTGATTCGTTTGTCTGTTGATTCGAATTAACAAAATCAATGGGTTTTGCTTTCGCTTGGATTTTGTTTGTTTTTTACCTGAACAGGAGGTTTTTATGCTAGAATTAGAGCACGACTATGTTTTGATTTGATATGATTTCGTTTTGGTTGGATCACATCGACCCTGATTTAGTTTTTATGATTTGATTTTTGAAACGATTTCATAGGATTGAATTGGCTTGATAATTACGATGTAGTCTATTAAATTGGAAAAACGACTCTGTTTTGTCAACATTCTCATTCGGATTTGGATTATATTTGACCTGTGTCGAAGATCTTTTTGCTATAATCATGGATTTGTGTTGATTCATAACCGCTGTAACAAACAAAAACTTTTCGATTCGCCCTTGTTTCGATTGGATTGCTGCGTATCTTGAGTTAGCACGATTTCTTTTATGAGTTGGATTCGTATCGAAAATAGATTTGATGCTTCTCTGTTGATTTTAATTTTCAAAACAAGTTTGTTAAACTCAGATCGACATATGTTATCTCTGTTGAATTCGCATGACAAAATTCGGTTAATAGTTCATTTTGAAATGAATTCAAGTAATGATTTCGTTGAAAGTCAATCGTTTTTGTCTGCTCCAATTGGCGATAACAAACGATTGAACGAATCCCACAGATCCTGTTATCAACCGATTAATTTCATTATGGTTTTGTTTGTGATAATTTACATACCAACTTTGATTGCATGGATCGTTTGTTTATGTTTATTATAGCGCTATCAATTTGAGAAAACAATCTTGTTGATTTGGTTTGGATTCGAAGTGATCTTGTGGATAGCTGAAGAAACTGTTGGTTTCAATTCCAATTGGTTATGAACATGATTTCATTATTGTTCGGTTACCCAATACGATTCTGTATACCCGATTTGGTGATAAAGAATTAAACAGAGTGTATCCATCTCTGTTATAATTTGATTTAGTTTGTTCAAGTTTCGATTTGAATGATTCTTTTAGCAATCAAATATCTTTTGATAAGTTTTAATTTAATCAATTAAGAGTCAAATTGATTTTAATATGATTCTATGTTTGATTTAGACCAGCTACAGAATCGTAAGATTCTGTAGCTAGTCTTTAGAATTAGATTTTTATCATTTTCATTAGCAAAATATCCTCTTAACTTGTCCATTTTTTACCTCTTTCAGGTACATTCGAATTGCATTGGACATGCTGTGGCAGTCTAGGAGATATTTGTGTGATATAGTTTTTATTTTAAGTTGTTAGTTTAGTCAGACTTGGGATATTTTCCCAGATTTCTGTAAACAGTTTTGATAACTTCCACAGGGATGTTTTACCCTGTGAGAAGTCTTTAAATACTTATTATTTTTTGTAATAAGGATTATCCTCACTTGTGGGAGAAACAGGCTATGGATTTCTGATACAAACTGAGACGAGAGTTGATGTCTTGTAACAGCTTTCGCTTTCAATATATCAAACTTTTGTTTCAAGTTTTATGCATATCAGTTTGCAGTTGATTATAGACTACTTTAGCTATCATAATCTATTGCAGGATGATATGATTTGATTAATATGCTATCCATATCTGATTTATTTCATTATTTTTAAAAAGTACAACAATTATTTTGTTTCAGTTAATGAATCACAGATTTCTCTTCTTCATTAATTGAATCATTTTGTATAGATCTTTGCATACAGATTTATCTAACTGTGAAGATTTATTAAATCATAAGATTGCTGTAATTTTTATGTTTTGTTTGTCCTGTAATTTTATTTGAAGAGCACAGCTGCTTCTAGTTTACGAGACGCTCATGGATAATCCGATGCGGGTTTACTCCCTCCGATCAGCTAAGACAATCATCATACATATGACAAACCTGGAGCATTTCTTCAGGTTAGTTTGTTATTTATTTGATAGTTAATTTGTTAGTATAATTTAAGTAGTTTAGTTAGATATATGTGTAGTTTATATTTGTAGTTAGATTTAGTATATTAGTTGTTTAGTTTAGATAGTTTTTATTTTATTTCTTTTTCATAAAATCGTAAAAATCAAAAGACAATAGCTCTCGCTGTCTTAGGACAGAATACAAATGAGTTTTTCAGGTTTCCATTCAAATCTGTAAATTGTAAATATTGTACATTTTGTGAATAAGATTTATTTCTGTTAGTAGTGAGATATTTAATTTATTAGAGTTACCATAGTATTAGATAGTAGATTAGAATAGTTAGATTTGTTTAGTTTGTTTTAATAGTTGTTTTTAGTTAGATTAGTTATTTTAGAGTAGTTTTCTTTTTATTTTCTTAGGACTTAGATCGGCTAACGGAGCCGATAAACCCGTCAGGGTGGGTTATCCCAAATGGCTTGGGTTATTAGACAACCTCGGACCGGATCCACTCTCCCAGTTGACGGACGGTCAAAATCGCCCATTAACAGGATCTTGTATCCATTCTTGGCGAACAAATTGGAGCCAATATGGTATAATGAAGGATAGAGAAAAGAGGGACCCTTAATATTCATATTTCCTTAAAAGAGCATCTGCAACCACATTGTCTTTTCCTTTCTTGTAAATGATCTCATAATCATATCAAAATAGCTTGGTCACCCATTTTTGTTTCTTCGAGGAGGAAATTGGTTGGTCCAGAAAATACTTGAGGCTCTAATGATATGTCTTAATTTGGAAGAATTTCCTGAATAGATAAGGATTCCAGGGATCCACATTATGCAGAATGGCCATCATTTTATTTTCATAGATTGATTGGCCCAAATGGAGCTCTAAAATTTGTTTTATAGTGAATTCCAAAGGTCATCCATATTGCATAAATATTGTGCTAATTCCTTTCCCTAAAGCATCACATTCCAAGACAAAGGTATTTCTGAAGTTAGGATGGGCCAGGATAGGAGTAGTGCACATAGCCTCTTTCAAGGCTTGGAAGGAGTGGTCAATTGTTGGATTCCAAATGAAAGCATTTTTTTAAGGAGAGTATTTAGAGGCGCCGCAATTTTTCCATAATTCTTAACAAACTTGTGATAATAGCCTATTAAATCGAAAAGCCCATGCAATCTCTTGAGATTATTGGGATGAGGCCAATCCTTCATAGCTTCATTTGTTTTAGGATCCACCATGACACCATCCTTGCCAACAATATGACCCAAGTATTCCACTTATAGGGCTCCAAAAAAACATTTAGATTGTTTGAGGAAAAGTTGGTGTTGAGAGAGTAGATGAAGATCTTGTTCTACATGGAAAATATTATATTTCCATGTTTTACTATAGATGAGAATAGCATCAAAGAAAACTAAGACAAAATGATGGAGAAAAGGATGAAATACATGATTCATGAGGCTCTGGAAAGTGGAGGGATCATTACACAAACCAAATGGAATTAGAAAGAACTCATAGTGGAACTCATGAGTGAAAAAAGTAGTCTTAGGAATGTTTGCCTCTTTCATATGTATCTGGTGGTAGCCAGAATAGAGAAAACAATTAGTAAATAATTGGGAACCACTTAATTCATCCAAGATATCATCAATGACAGGGATGGGAAATTTGTCTTTGATGGTGAATTTGTTGAGGGCACAAAAGTTAGGACACATGTGCAAAGATCCTTCTTTATAAGTACCATGACCACAGGAGAATATTATGGGATGGTATTGGGACGGATAACACCGGTGGTGAGAAATTCTTGAACAATTTTCTCAATTTCATTTTTTTGTGCAAAGGGATGACGATAAGGGAGAACATTGGGAGGAATCTTGCCAGGTACTAGGGGAATGGAATGATAATGAACACCATGGTAAGGGGGAAATCCATGGGGAGTGGAAAAAACAACTTGAAGTTTGGAGAGAATGGCTTTGTTATAACCCTAAATTGCACCACACATGCTTACCTGGCATCAGGCCAACTCATATCCCCAGTGGAGTCGCCAATTCTGTTGTGGGGTTATTCTACCCTACGGACTAACAAGCTAAGGCTTAAACTTGCATGCAGATCATGACCCTTCAGAAATAACCTTTAACCTTCTACCCCAACCTAAAACCCTTTTTCACAAGCAAACAAGGGGAGAACCAACTAACCTTTTTATCGACGGTTGGTGTAGATCCTCCGTTGAGATTTATCTCCTTGCTTCTGCTGCTCCTTCCAAAAAGCGATCTTGCAATCAAGACAAAACTACGCATGCATGCTATTGTTCTACTAAAGGGTTAGATATTAAACACAAATCAAATAAGACATATAAAACTCGTGTATTTGGGACGGGAAAAGTATCTTTTTATTAATCTCAATATGAACCAACTTACAATGATTATAGAGACCGGCCACCGTTCCTCGATCCTGATCCTGGGATCCTCCTCTTCTTTGTCCTCCAACTGCTTTGCTTGAATTCTCCTAAAGCTTGAGGAAAGGCTAAAGGGTTGGGACAAAACGGATTCGGCAATTGGGCAGAGTTTATTTGCTATGATTTTCCTCTTCCAAATAATACCCCTACCCCTTCTTTTATAGGCTAGAATGAGCTAGGGTTTTGGATGAACTCTCGGCCATGCATGGCTGGGAGTTCCAGTTAACTGACCCAAAGCTTTTTGTCCCGTCGGAAAATTTCTGTTTTTTGTGATTCTGAAGGCAAACGAGGGTTGTAGTGGGCCTGCTAGCGTTTTCCCGTGGGCTGTAGTGGGCCTCCTAGAGTTTGCCCACGGGCTGTCGTGGGCCTACTAGAATTTTCTTTTTTTAAAATGAAGTTTTTAGAAGAGTTGTTCAGTAGTTTTTTGGCAAAGAAGGGATATGAGTTGGCCTGATGCCAGGTAAGCATGTGTGGTGCAATTTAGGGTTATAACAAAGCCAT
>ML780077.1:129181-186536 GCA_009831015.1 Picea engelmannii | reverse complement strand
GCTCTTCTGACCTCACACATTAGGGGGCATCTGTTATAACCCTAAATTGCACCACACATGCTTACCTGGCATCAGGCCAACTCATATCCCTTCTTTGCCAAAAAACTACTAAACAACTCTTCTAAAAACTCCATTTTTAAAAAAGAAAACTCTAGCAGGCCCACTACAGCCCGTGGGCAAACTCTAGTAGGCCCACTACAGCCCGCGGGAAAATGCTAGCAGGCCCACTACAGCCCGCGTTTGCCTTCAGAATCACAAAAAATGGAAAGTTTCCGACGGGACAAAAAGCTTTGGGTCAGTTAACTGGAACTCCCGGCCATGCATGGCCGAGAGTTCATCCAAAACCCTATCTCCTTCTAGCCTATAAAAGAAGGGTTAGGGGTACTATTTTAAAGAGGAAAATCATAGCAAAGAAACTCTGCCCAATTGCCGAATCCGTTTTGTCCCAACCCTTTAGCCTTTCCTCAAGCTTTAGGAGAATTCAAGCAAAGCAGTTGGAGGACAAAGAAGAGGAGGAGCCCAGGATCAGGATCGAGGAACGGTGGTCGGTCTCTATAATCATTGTAAGTTGGTTCATATTGAGATTAATAAAAAGATACTTTTCCCGTCCCAAATACACGAGTTTTATATGTCTTATTTGATTTGTGTTTAATCTCTAACCCTTTAGTAGAAAAATAGCATGCATGCGTAGTTTTGTCTTGATTGCAGGATCACTTTTTGGAAGGAGCAGCAGAAGCAAGGAGATAAAGCTCAATGGAGGATCTACACCAACCGTCGATAAAAAGGTTAAGTTGTTCTCCCCTTGTTTGCTTGTGAAAAAGGGTTTTAGGTTGGGGTAGAAGGTTAAAGGTTAATTCTGAAGGGTCATGATCTGCATGCAAGTTTAAGCCCTAGCTTGTTAGTTCGTAGGGTAGAATAACCCCACAACAGGCTTGGAGGTCAATATGCACAGAGGGTGTCTTAGTGGCATGAATGGAATGGAGTTGTGAAATAATACCATAATTACCTTTCTTGAGGATATATTCCATGCGATGGGAACTGATGATTTAAGGGGAGACAATGGTGATGCCTTGGAACTTATATTGTTGGTCCTCCTAGATGAATTTCATGGTTAATTCCTTAAAATCCATGAGGATGGGACCAAGAGTCTGTAACCATTATGAACTAAGAAAAATGTCACAACCACCCATGTTGATATAAAACATATGAGATTTCAGGTGGTACTGACCAATTTGGAGACGCACATTTTCACAATACCCCCCACATTTCATGGAACCTCCATTGGAAATCATGATTTTAAATTTGTTGATTGCACAGATATAGCAATTAGTTTCTTGGGAAATGCAACAATGAATAAAATTATGGGTGATTCCATTGTCAATGAGGATGATAACCTTATTATGCTTAATGTATCCAATTAGCTTCAGGGTTTGGGAAGTAGAGACTCTAGTGAGAGAATTGAGTGAAATGATTGATTCAACTTCTAGGGGGGTCGAGGGAAAAGTAAGATTAGTTGGCTCTGGTAACTTGACCACAGGGAGGGCCTCAACTACTTCTTCCAAAAAATTCTCAGAAATGGCCATAAAAAGATTTTGTTCCTTACACTTGTACCCCAGAAAGTATTTTTCATCACAATTATAACAAAGGACCTTGAGCTGGCATTCAGCCATTTTTGCCCGGGTCAATTTCTGTATCTTCAGTGGAGTGGAAGGAGGGGCTAGAGTGGTGGGTTTAGGGTGGGGAAGAAAGGATGGTTTTCAGTTTTGAGAAGAGACAACATGTTTTTCTTCCTTATATCTTTTAGTATCTTCAACCCAACTCTAAGGACGATCCATGAGGACATGGGAACGAATATCATCCTTGAGGCCATTGATAAACCATTTCTAAAAAAAAGCATCATACATGCCCTCTATGAAGAAATCCAAGCACTCAAAAGTAGCGATAAAGTATTCCAATGTGATAGATTGTTTCAACTTGGTCAAATGGCCTAAATGGTGTGTGTCAGTTTCAAAACATTCATAAATCTCAGCAACAAATTGTGTCCAAGCCACGTACCCTTGGTGAGCATTTTTTCTCCATTTCCACCATTGTCAGCGTTTTGGATCTAGATGGAGAACACCATACCAAATTTTGGCCAAATCATCAGTAATGTCGTACAAAGAGAAATAGTGTTCCATTTTAGTGACCCAACCTGTGGGATCCGAGCAATACAATTTGTTCACCTCCATGTGAGGGGGACATAGGTCCCACTGAAACTGGTTGGAAGGAAGTGAGGTGCACTAGGAGGATTCATGACCTTCAGGGTTATAAGGTGTGGAAGAAGAGGAGGGATCTAGGGTGAGCTTAAATAAGGTGGTTAAATTGTTCAGTACATCTCGAAATTTCTGACACATGACGGTCAATTGAGTGATGGATGTGGGAAGTGATTCGAGTGGAGCAAGATGGGAGTTGAGGTTATCAATACTGGAAGTAATGGAAGAAATATCAATATGGGTTTGGTCATGATCTTTATTCAAGGCAGTGAGACATTGATCCCAATATTAGTTGTGAGTGTGGGTCATTGGGATGGGACAGGGGGGAAAGTGGGACTGTACAGAAAGGGGTTATTGGTGAATGGTACCACTATGATCAGTGAAAAGAGAGGAATTCAATGGGATAGGTTCCAAATAGGGGTGTCAGGAAGAGGTCGGGTCCACAGTAAAAAAAAATTGCTAAAACATGATAGGTATGACTTCTATCAAGGTGAAGAGAGGAATCAAATGGGATAGGTCTCAAATAATGGTGTAGGAAGGATCCATACTTAACAATAAGAAATGTGTAGGAATTTTCCAACCCAAATGCAGGAGGAAAGGTTGTGCAACAATAGATCTTGTCTATTTTATTTCTTCTATGTTTGTGTCCCAAGGGTTAAGGTGTTTAGGGTTTCTATTGACAAAGGTTTGTCGTGTTCTATATCTCTCTGATATATGTGTGGGGTCCAACAGTAGTACTCGACCCAATATCTCAGGGAACCAACTAAGAAGTCTAGACTGTGCCCTTAGTCATACTACCTGACTACCCAGGTACTAGAGAGTATCTTCTCGATTGTTGTTATCGGTGGAACTATAAAAGTCAGGAGGTTGATTGGTTTATCTATGGAGGGATGCAGGATATCTAGGCCAATCCATATATAGGTGTTGTTTGATGCTCTACCACTCGAAGGGGTACCAACAGGGGTTACAAGGGTGGCCAACAATGTGAACGTAAGTACCACTTGTAGTTCTTACGTGTATGTTTCCCTGACTGTGGATTTAAAATATGAATGCCATATATTTGTATCTTTAAGACATATAAATACATCTCTACCCTGAAAAAAAACAACCTACAATTTTCTTCCAAGGAAAGTTCTCTAATACCACTTGTAAGGTACCAAATCTATTATAATATTTGAAAATAGAAATATTGCAAAGAATAATAGTGGAACAATGCAATAGATGAAACCTCAACACCAAAATAATACCTTTATTGATAGGAAACAATGTTCACTTTCATCTTCGATGGGGAAACCTCCAGCAAAGCAGTGCTCTATTACAATAATTCTCAAGACAAAAACTTTTCATGCCCTCGACACCTATTTATACTAAATATATCTATCAAAAGCACAATCTAGAGGAAGATATTCTAGAAGCAGAAGTTTTTATTAGGTCTTTTTACATTTGACTTATTATTCCTTATTATTAGGACTTATTAATATTGGCCTTTATTACATGGAAAATATATTATTGTACCTATGTTATGGGTTAGGGAGGTTAGGTCCCTAACATGATCTTAGCTGCATAACACTCTCCCATATAGTTTGATAAAAAATAAAGAATATAAGTCATTCAGTAATATAGAAGTAGCACCTCTATAAAAATGAATGGGGATTCTTTTTTTCCCCCACTAATACCTCCTCAACATTGATATTTTTCCTAATAGAAAAAATTCCTTAACACATTCTTCTTCTTGAAACATTACCTAGAATATTCCTAACTAGTGACACCTAAAGCATTCCAACTTACTCAAATATTTCTTACATTGCATTAAATATACCCTTTTCCCTTCCTTGTCTTATTTCTTACTTCCCTTCCTCATCCTCCCATTGAGGGATGGGTCTTATACTTCCTTTCGATTTATTGAACAAGACTTCAACCCTATCTCTTCTTGGACAAAGCTATCCCAAAGCTTCTCATAATTAGGTAATTCTCACAAGCATAAACACCTTGTTCAAAGGGTTTCGAAGATTGAGAAAATCCATTTAAGGAAATGTATACCAATTTTTTATCCTCTACTTTGTCCCTATGGAAACTAAATGGTCTCTCAACTGTGTGACCTTGGTCAGGTAGATCAACATTTTTTTTGTTCCTCATGTGGATGGATAAAATGTTGATTCTTAAGATCATCTATTTAGAGACACTAGAACATTGATATAAACCAACCAAAGCTTCATATATTAACTTATTGGTCATCTCCTCTGTAATGTGAGTGATCAAGTGATCCTTCACAAGAATGATTATATTTTCCTTTGCCTCCTTATTAACATGAACAACCAACAATTCAAATTGGTAGTTGCAATGATCTCTTTCTTAGCATGATCTCAAATCTTATCCTCCAAAAGAATTTGCAGCATATACTTCCAAGGTATAAAATTATAAGCACCTTCCAACCTATCACACTATCTAAGATTGAGAGTATTCTTCTCACAAATATAAATCACACCTCAAAGTAAAATCAACAAAAAATGAAGTACAATAACCCTTCTTGGTTCAATCACTTCTCCCAAATGCACTAGGGTTTCACACCCGACAACCTATATTATGTGAAGAACCTCTCCTATGTATGGAACAACTAAAATACTCAAATCCCTTTGATACCATGTATAAATTCAAAATGTAGAGCAATTAGAGAAAATTCCAAAATTTCACCTCAAGTTTTAGGTTTCCCAGATCAATTTCCTATGATATTTAAACCTTAAGGATGAATTTGAAATATTAATTTATAGTAGCAAATATTTCACTCATATTAAACAAAATACACAAGGTATCCCAAGAAAATAGACATTCCATATATATTTACAACATGAAGTATATATACATATCAAAACTTAGTATAAGTTATTCTAAACCTTAGTTAGAGAAACCATAAGAAAACCCTAGCCACTAACTCTTTATAGCTAGGAATCACTCCCAAGAAAAAATTGTGACTTTACCAAGAATCCTCAATGAGCTAGCATATGCATCGACTTCATATTTAAATTTTGATTCCCTAGTCTTAGATTTTGATTACAATATTTTCCTTATCTTTTATCTTCCTCTAAATTGTCTTGTAAAGTATCTTCCCTAAAGTCTTTTTATGCATGATATTATTTTGTTTAACCTTTTTCACCAATGACATTGTCATCAAGAAGATAATTCAAATCAAAGTTTAATTCCCTATTTGAATCCACTTCATCTCTTGATGTATATTCAAAGGATTGCTTTAAGGAAGATCGAATACTCTTTTTTGGATGACACACTCTGAAAAATAAGAAATCATAAACTTTCAACAAGATTAATCGTGTTAGAAGTTATATGAACTAATCACTACTAAATATGATTTAGTACTATTAATTTCTATGACTAATGGCTACCCTTGCATGGAAGACAAAGTTTAAATTTGGTCTAACTGACTTTGGTCAATTAATTGTCATCTAGTCCCCGAGGTGTAGGACAGTCGGTGACAGAGTGTGTTGTTAAGCCACTCCGTGATGTTAAAGTCATCGGTTCGAAACCTGCGGGGACAAAAAATCCAACCATGTTAAGGGTTGGTGTGGCTCAGGCCGGGTGCGATCCCCGAGTGATTTTGATGGCTTAGATGCCCCTGAGTCGCGGTTTCTCAAGCCACAGGTTAATTGCAGGTCCTGCACAAATTAACAAACAAACAAAAAAAATTTAATTGTCATCTAGGTTAATGTTTTGGATGTCTAACAATGAAAATGTTTTAATTTTCACTTTACAATTAGCTCATTTACTTATTTAGTTTCCATGTGTAATAAAAAGCATGATTAGATTGATTCCTTAACATAGACACTACGAGTCCTAAATGATTATTTGGATCTAACTTGGATGACTGAAAAATATATAAATGGAGAGGTGTATTTAGGAAATACTAGTCCTGATCCAATGTAAACCAAATCCTTTTTTAGTCGGGATTAGTTAGGAAATGAATCCTTTATCTCAATATCTTGTGTATTGTCCAACTAACATATTCTCCAAGAGCATACAAAAATAATCTAAACAACAAAATTTCAAATTTTCAAATTTAAAAGGTTTTGATATGACAAGGCTATTAGATACGAACAAACCTAACTAAAATCATAGCAATTGTTGATTAGTGTTCTCTCATTCACCGCATATTGCTTATGAAATTGAGGTTTATTAGTAAATTTCATCATTGAAGAAATAAATGGAATTTGTATATCTGTTGTAAACATGTATGAACATTTTTATTAATTGATAGTTCATTTGAATTTAGAACAATATTTAGTGGTACCATACAAACTGTAATCTAAAAAAAATAGAAGTGTATATTTAATAATTTAGTTCATTTTTTTTCACTCTTAAAACACATCCTAAAATAAATAATTTAAATTTGATTATTATACCAAACATTAGCAAAATTCAATGAAACATGAACAAAAATCAACTAATATTGTTAAAAAAATTATATTTTTGCTAAGAAAAACTAAATGTGATCATTGAGATCAATATTACATAATACATAAAATTGTTTGGGCAACTATAGTCACACCAAATCTTCAAATTATAAACTTTTTGAGAAGGGTAGTTGTAGCAACATTGTGTTTATTTAACATGCATGCGATTTGAAAACCAAAAATCCTTAGTGGGATAGTAGATGACGAAGACATAGAAATGCTATAACAACACCACATCTAATATTAATACCAAAAGGGATGGTTTCCTTAGTAGTTCTCATGTATAATATCCTAATTGAGGGGGGATAAAAGTTCTTTCTCAATCAAAGAAGTTACTTGTAAAGTCTCTCTTGTAATTCCATCTTGAGATTATTTTCCAAGTGATTTCCCACTTCCTCTTATCAATGCATAGTTGTCCTATATGCCCCTTTTGCAATCCATTGTATCCATGTCCAAATCCCTGAGCTCAAATCCCACATCCTTTGTATCATCAACCAACACATCATGGTTTCCTTCATTTCTTTTCTCTTTCTCTTCCATTGGAAATTCCCATAAAATGATATTCATGAATGTATATACTTCTATAGGGTTGGGTATTCTTTGAGTCTTCCCATTTTATCTCCTCTCGAGCTACAATTCTATTGGAATTTAATGATGGATTTCATAATCATTCAAATAAATACACACAAGAAAAATCAAGAGAGAAATCAATAACATATAGTGTGCATTGAAAATTATTAAAATTGATGCATTATATTATCAAAGCATAATATGCCAAACTCATATGCGCATGCACATGCGTCTTCATTGTTCAATAGATCTAAAGAACTCAAGGTAGGAAATTAATGACTTTCATAAAGAGGAGAAAGTTCAAATGAAATGTATACAAATGATTTCCCCAAGTGATCTATTTATACCCTTTGGCTTCATAACCAATTCCCTTACATCATGGTAACTTACTTGGTGAAAAGTGATCAAGAATAACCAATTTCCTTGATTCGAGGTGAAAAACTATATCCAACTCCCTTTATGCATTTCCTTAAGATTATTTCGAGGGACTATGATGGTTTCATCACCACTACATTCCCCCTTAATGAAAGTGACTTGGAGCCTAAATTAATCGTTTTGGGTGATTTTTTCTATTTTATCATTTTTCTCTATTTTTAGTGGTTTTCTAAATTAATCTCAGATTAAGGGATTAGGGTTTTGGTAGATGCAGAATAAAAAAAGTATTGTATATATTGTATTGTGAATGGTGAATGGTGAAATTAATACAATGAAGAGTTGAGAGGTGTGACACCAAGGAAGGTTGGTTTTCTCCCAATTAAGGGTTTTTTGTGTAAATCTGTGTACTATGTGTATGAGCCATTGATTAATTTTTGTTTTGCTTAAGAATATGTATGCATTGATTTACTTCATAGGTTTAAAACTTACATGTGGTATCAGAGCATGTTTTTGGATTTAGGGGGATGCCTTTTTTGTTCAGGGTTTGTCTTGGTGTTGATAGATAAACTTTATCTTGGGTCTATGATAAACCTGGGTTCATTGGGATATTTGAAGTGGTGATTAGTGTGTTGAAATTAAATGGTGAGAAGTTCTAGAATAGAGATTGAGAAGTTTAACAGCCAAAACTTTGAGCTATGAAATCTCAAGATGGAGGACCTTCTTGTAGACAAATAAAAATGGATCGTTGTGGATCTTGGTACATAACCTACTGGTACACAACCTACTGGTACACAATCTACTAGTACACAAACTACCAATACTCAATATATTGGTATGTCAAAAGAATTTTGGGAGAGGTTGGATAGAAGAGAAAGGAGTATGATTTGACTCTACCCAATAGATTTGGTGTTACTAAATGTGTCGGGAGAATCTACAGCCAAGGAACTGTGGGAAAATATTGGGAATTTGTATCAGTCAAAGTCTCTAGTAAAAAACGCGTTTCTTCAAAATAATTTGTATCATATTAGGATGGAAGATGGGAATTCTATGACAGAGCATTTAAATGCCTTAATACTCTGGTAAGTCAACTTTTATCTATTAATATTATGCTTGCAGAAGAAGATAAGTATATTACTTTGTTATGTTCATTACCAGACTCTTGGGATAATTTGGTTGTATAAATTGGTAGTACACACAATTTTCATTGAAGTATGAGGATGTATTTTAATCCTTGTTATCAAAAGAGATGAGGTGGAAAAGCATGGATTGTCATAACACAGATTCTTTATTTTTAAGAGGTTGTCCCCAAGGTAGGAATACAAATAAGTCTTCGGGGGTGGAGATCCAAATATGAAGGTAGATATAAATCCCTAGGAAAATACTTGAGGAAATGTTGGAAATGTGGTAAATTTGGGAATTATAAGAAAGATTGGAGGTCTAAGAAAGTTGATAAAGAAAATGGATCTGATGATTCCTCTTCCGTAGAGGCGCAAAACCTCCTTAGAAGAAGGAGGTGATGTTTACCTAGAATATACAAGTACACATGCATATCATGATATATGGTGGATCGACTCAGGTGCATCATTTCATATGAATCCTCATAGGGAGTGGTTCAATGAATATGAAAAGTATGATGGTGGTGATGTCTTCCTAGGAGATGAATCGACATCTAAAAACATGGGACGTGGAAGGGTTAATTTGTTGCTGAAATATGGAAGGATTAAAACTCTGCTTGGAGTTTTGTACATTCCAGATCTATCCAAGAGCCTAATATATGTAAGTAATTTAGATGATGCAAGTGTGGATACTTTATTGGGAAAGGGCACTTGAAAGATGGTACAAGGAGAAATGGTGTTGATGAGGGGAGTTTGATGTGGAATATTTTACAAGATATTAGGAATAACTTATACTGATGGATGTAATATTTATTTTGTCCCTGAACAGAGAAATAAAGAAGATAGGATCCCTACTATCCTTAGAAAGAAAACCATGATGTGGCATCACAAACTGAGACATATTGGAGAAAAATTCCTTTGAACACTACATGGTAAAGGTATGGTTGAAGGTATGTCTAATGGAACCCTAGATTTGATTTATGTGAACATTGCATATACGGTAAAAAAAATCGAGTAATATCCCCATATGGTTCTACAAGAGAAAAGGGGGTCTTAGAGTTGATACATAGTGATGTGTTCAGACCTGTGTATGTTCCATCACTAGGTAAATTTGTGTATTATGTTTCATTCATAGATGATTTCTCAAGGAACACATGGATTAATTTTCTTCTGAAGAAATTTGAGGTTTTTGATAAATTTAAAGAGTTTAAGGCTCTCGTAGAAAATCAGGTAGAGAAGAAAATAAATGTGTTGAGGACAAATAATGGTGGATAATTATGTGGGAATGAATTCGAAGATTTATGTAAGAAATGAAATATAGAAAGTCATAAAACTATTCCATACATGCCTCAACAGGATGAGGTTTCAAAAAGGATGAACATAACGTTGATGGAAAAAGAAAAGAGCATTCTCACTAGTGCCAGGTTAGGACATGAATTCTGGGCAGAGGAAGTGGGTAATGCATGTTACTTGGTTAATAGATCGCCCTCATCGGAATTGGTAGAAAAAACTCTACATGAGGTATGTATTAGTAAGAAACCCTCTCTTGAACATCTTAGATTGTTTGGTTGTGATGCTTATGTACATGTTCCAAAGGAAAATAGGAGTACCCTAGATAATAAAGTTGAAAAGTGTATCTTAATTGGTTATAAAGATGGTATGAAAGGTTATAAGATTTGGAACCCATAAACTAAGAATATTGTTTACAGTTGGGATATTTTTTTGGAGAGGTTAAAGATGTTCCCAAACATGAATTCAGACCAAGGAAAGAAGAACCTGAGAAAATAGAGTTTGAGTTGGATGATGCAAAACCTTAATCAACGAAAAAAGATGAATCAAAAGAAAAACCTCATACTCCAATATTGAGGAGATTGATGAGGAAAGGAATGAAACCAGAAATATATAGTCCACCTGATTTCATGTTAATTTTGCTTTATCTATTAGTGATGATGATCCCAAAACTGTCAGGGAAGCAATGAATTCATAGGATAGTAAACTATGGAAGAAGTTCATGGTTGAAGAGATGGATTCCTTGGATAAGAATGAGGAATGGGATCTAGTTGAGTTTCCAACTGGAAGAAAGGCCATTGGTAGCAAATGGGTGTTTAAGAAGAAGTTGAATGCAAAAGAAAAAGTGGAGAAATACAAATCTCAATTAATAAAAAAAGGTTATTACCGGGTAGAAAGAATTAACTTTGGTGAAAAAACAATTTCTTGATGCCAAGTTAAATTCTATTAGATTTATTTTATATGTCGCTACTGCTTTTGACTTTGAAGTAGAACATATGGATGTGAAGACAACATTCCTACATGGGGATATAGAAGAATAAATCTACATGAAGCAGCCATAAGACTTTGCAATGAAGGGAAAGAAAGAGTTGGTCTATAATCTAAAGGAGTCATTGTATGGTCTGAATCAATCACCTAGGATGTGGTACAAAAAATTTGACACATACATCCTTGAAATGATATTTTTGAGAAGCAGGTTTGATCGTTGTGTATATTCCAAGCAAGTTAGTAATCACTTCATTTATGTAGTGTTGTATGTTAATGACATTTTGTTGGTAGGAAATAATATGGATGTTATCAAGGAGGTGAAATCGCAGCTATCCTCTGAATTTGACATGAAGGATCTCAATGCTTCTAACTTCATTCTAGGTATGAAGATTAAAAGAGATCGTGCAAACCAGAGACTTTGGTTGAATTAGAGAAAATATGTTGAGACGATATTACAGACGTTTAATATGAAGGGAAGTAAATCGGTCAAGTTTATTATTCATGTAGGTGTAAATTTATATTTAGATCAGTATCCCAAGACAAAGGAAGAGGAAGAGGACATGTCCCATGTTCCATGTGCTAGGGAAATTGGTAGCTTGATGTATGCAATTGTTTGTACTATACCGGACATTGCACATGTAATGGGATTTTTAAGAAGGTATATGTCAAAAACAAGGAAGGAGCATTAGACAACAGTAAAGAGGGTTTTCAGTTATTTGTGTGGTACTTCTAGTTTTTGATTGTGCTACCAAGAAAGACCAGGATTGGACAAAGTGTTGGACATACATGGGTTTGTTGATGCATATTGGGATGGAGATATGGATTGTAGGATACATACAAGTGGGTATGTGTTTAACCTATTTGGAGGATAAATCAGTTGGATGAGAAAAATAAAAGTTGTAGTGGCACTCTCAACTACAAAATTTGAATACACAGTAGCCACTCATTCAAGGAAGCAGTATGATTACAGATATCATGTTCAATTATTCGGTTGGTACAACAAGCAATAATGTTAGATTGTGACAGACAGAGTGCAATATTTTTGGCAAAGAACACAATTTATCATTCAAAGACAAAGCATATTGATGTTCAATATCACTTTGTGAGATACATGGTTGAAGACAAGAAGGTGTTACTGGATAAGGTTGACACTTTGAAGAATGTTGTAGATTCATTGAAAAAGTTTGTGAGTAGCGACAAGTTCTCCTGGTGTATAAAAAAAAGGGCATTATTGCCCTGGATTGTTGACTATGTAATCATGTGACCCACTATATGCAAAGAAAACAACAAGTGGGAGAATTTTGGGTAGGTGTTATATTATTTACATGTGTGTGGGGAGGTGCATCGGATTTGATGATTGCATCTGATGATCCCATTGCCTATCGTTTTATTTTTTGTTATTTTAGAATTTTTTGTTATTTTTAGTGGTTTTCTAAATTAATACCATATTAAGGGATTAGGGTTTTGGTAGCTGCAGAATACTTAAAATATTGTATATATTGTATTGTGAATTGTGAAATTAATACAATGAATATTTGAGAGGTGTAGTACCAAGGAAGGTTGGTTTTCTCCCAGTTAAGGGTTTCTAGCGTAAATCTTTGTGTACTATGTGTATGAGAAATTGATTAATTTATGTTTTGTTTGAGAATATGTATGCATTTCTTTACTTCATGGGTTTAAAACTTACACAATATTGGGTTTCCTTCCATATTGTCCATCTAAATAATATTTTGTTGGGATATGTTTTGTCTTTGAGTGCATCACTAGATTCTTTGAAATGCTTATTGTGTTGGAGTTGTCAAATAATATCGAAATTGGATTCTTGTATTCTATTTGAATGTCTTACAGTGTTTGTTTCATCCAGAGAATTTATGTACAACAAGATGTTGCTACATTGTACTATGCTTCTGTTGTGGACAATGAGATTGAATATTGTTTCTTACTTAGCCAAGATACTAAACAATTTCCCAAGAAGAATGCTCCTCCACTTGTTCTCCTTTTATCATCAACATTGCCTTCCTAATCTGCATCAGTATATGTTTTTAGAGTAAAGTATTCTCCTTTTGAATACCATAGTCCAATGTCTAGAATACCCTCTAAATATCTAAATATTTGTTTGACAGCTTGTACATGTGTTTCCTTGGGTGCATCTTGGAATATTCCAACTATCCCTATTCCCTGGATTATGTCTAGCCTTGAAGATGTCACATAAAGTAGGATGCATATCATTGACATGTACAAATATTGATTAGTTTCCTTATATTCATCCCCCTTTTTGATCTTATATCCAGTGACCATTGGTGTGCTGACAGGTTTACAATCTTCCATTTCAAATTTATTTAACATCTCTTTGATGTATTTGGTCTGAGAGATGAATATTCCTTTGCTAGTTTGAGTGATCTGCAGTCCCAAAAAGAATGAAAAATCTCCTAAAATGGACATCTCAAATTCCTCTTGCATTTATTCTACAAAATTTTGGCTCATTTTATCATCATTACTTCCAAATATAATATCATCCACGTACACTAAAATGATCATCATTTCTACATTATCTATTTTGATGTAGAGATTGTTACATGTTGTTCCTTTTTTGAATCCTTTATGTTGCAAGTACTTGAAGTCTTGAGTACCATACTATGGGATCTTTCCTTAAGCCATATAATGTTTTCTTCTATTTGCAAAAACATTCTTCATTTTCTGACAATAGAAACCCTTCAGGTTTTTCTATGTACACTTCTTCCTCTAAATCTCCATTCAGGAATGTTGACTTGACATCCATTTGATATACTCTGAAATTACTAAATCTTGAAAATGCCAAAAACATCCTAATGGATTCTAATCTTGCAACATGTGAAAATGTTTCTTCAAAATCGATGCCTTATACTTGAGCATACCCTTTATAGACCAGTCTTGATTCATTTCTTATTACTTTTCCATCTTCATTCAACTTGTTCTTAAATACCCATTTAGTTCTAATCACATTTTTATCCTTGGGTCTTGGGACAAGCTCCCAGGTCTCATTTTTCTCAATATGATTTAACTATTCTTCCATATCATTCACCCAATGATGATCATTCTAAGATTATATAAATAATTTATGTTCTACTTGAGACAATATGGAGATATTCATCTGCTCATAGTTGTTTTCCAATTTCCTCCTTGTCTAATTTCTAGCATTTTTGTCACCAAGAATCAAGTTTCATGGGTGATTCTTTTTTACAAACCTTGATGGTGTTTGTGTATCTTGGTGTTATCCTTCTTCTTTCCTTTCTTCTTAATTTTCTTGTTCTTCTTCCCCCTTTTTTTCTTCATTTTTCGTATTCTTCTTCCTCCTATTCTTCTCCATTTTCTTATTCTTCTTATTCATGTTCATCTTCTTCTTCTTTAATGTACTTCATTTCTTCATCTATTCTGACATTAATACTTTTAGAAACCTTCTACAACCTTTTATTGTAACACCTATAGGATTTTCTTCTTGATGAGTATCCAATAAATATTCGTTCATCTAATCTGGATTCAAATTTTCCTAATTCCTCATCATCTCGTTTGATGTAACACATGCTCCCAAAAATTATGAAGTGTTTGACAAATGTTGGTCTCCCTTTCCATAGTTCATAGGGTGTATTTTCACTATTGATTCTGATATGTCATCTATTTAGGATATAAACAGTTGTATAAACTTCCTCTCTCCAAAAACTGCCAAATACACCTGCTTCATTTATCATTCTAGCAATTTCTTGTACATGTTTATCTTTCCTTTCAACAACCCCATTTTGTTGAGGAGTTCTTGTTGTTGCATATTGTATTTTTATTCCATGTGCTTCATAGAATTCCACAAACTCATTGGATGTGAATTCACCTCTATTATCTAACCTTAAACATTTTATTTTCATCTATGTCTCGTTCTCAACTAGAGCTTTGAATTCCTTGAATTTGTCAAATGCTTCAGATTTATTTTTGAGGAAAGTAACCCAAGTCATTCTTGTATAGTCATCAATGAGTAACATGAAGTACCTTTCTCCTTGCAAGCTTTTAGTCATTGATGGTCCACAAATATATGTATGTACATGTTCCAAAGGCTTGGAAGTTGCACATATTCCTATGTTTTTAAGTTCACCCTTGAATGTTTTCCATGATGACACTACTTACAAATAGTGCTTGAGGGTTTTATGATTTTTGGCATGTCTATTACTACTTATTTGGTACTGATTTTTACCAAATTTTCAAAGTTCATATGACCCATTCTTTTGTGTCGTAGCTAAATTTCATATGTTTGTCCTATAAATCATTTTTCTCGATTGATTTCATTAAGAACATATACATTATTTGGGGTTCTGATTCCTTTTGCATCATATTACTTGAGTCTTCTTTTCTAATATCACATTCTCAAGAGTTGAATATGATATTGTTTCCCTGATCACACAACTAGCTTATACTGAGAATATTATGTTTTATATCTTCAACACGCAGAACCTTTTATATTTTAGCCTTTTTGTTTTCTAGGATGAGGGTGCATTTTCCAACTATCTTCAATATTCCATTATCTCCAAAGGTAACACTGCCCTCATTTTTATTCAAGGTGATGAATTTTTTTTCTATCTCCTATCATATGACTAGAGCATCCATTTTCGATAACCCACTTATCCTTATTTTTTTCAACATAGAGAGTTGCTTGAAAAAATAAGGAATTTGCTTTCTTTTGTTCCCAACTTCTTTTCATTATAGGTGTAGTTTTCTTGAGATTACTTCTACAGTAATTTTTTATATGTCCAACATTATTGTAGTTATAACATATGAGGTTGTAATTCATCAAGGGAGAAAATGAATTGTAATTTCTCCTTGAGAATCCCTCAGGATCCTGGTAGTTATTCCTCATGTAATCTCTTCTTATATTTATTCTACAGTTTATTGATGCATGACCAAATTCATTACAGGAATAACAATATCCATATAAATAGTTTTGATACTTGATTGTGTGATTCCATCTTGATGGGTTAGTTTTCCAGATTTGGTCCTTATGAGTAAAATTTGTCTCTTGTGGATCGCATTGTTCTTCCTTTCTGTGGTATTCAACTTTGATTGGATTTATGAGAGTTTCAACATAGTTCTTGGTTCTTTCTTCTCTTGTTTGTTTCGAAGATGTTGATGCTTCTTCATTGACAGGTTCCTTTTTGTTACTATAGCCAAGACCTGTTCTGTCAGATGGTGCTCTTTGATGATTTAGGATTTCAACTAAAGTTGTAGAGTTGCTTGTTGATTTATTCAACTTCTTTCTTAGCTCGACTATCTTATATTCAAGAGTGATGCATATATATTCTCTTTCTTTTAGTTGAGCCTTTAGAACTTCTTCAATCTTCTTTTCTTCTTCTACTTGAAACTTTAAGGTAATTATTGTCTTCTATATTTTCTTATTGTCATATTCCTTCTCTTTATATTTTGTAGTTCCCTCTTTTGTTTCCTATTCTTGCCCTTAAGTCTATAATTTTCTTGTAGGGAACTAATGAGTTTTGCTTCAATATTTACTTACTCATCTTTAACATAATTGTTTTCTTCTATTGAGTGTGTATCTTCATTTGTTTTTGTTTCTAGACCCATAAAGAGAATCACATATGCTTCACTACCACTATCATCTGATGAGTTGATGTCTTCATTGGTGTATAAATTCTTCCTTTGTTTGTAAGGATATTTGTTCTTTTCAATCTTCCTTCTATTGGTTTTGTTGAAATTAAATTCTTCTTTCACATTGATATTTGCATAAGGAAATTTATGGGCAAAGTGTCATATTTTTCCACAATTAAAACATTTGAAAGGGAGCTTACCTTTGTATATGTTTTTGAGCTTCCTGACAAGTTTTCCTTCTTCTTCATCCAATTAGTTGTCTGAGAAATCACTTATCTTGCATTTTGTCTTATTTGATTCCTTAAAGATTGCTTCCTTCCTCAATTTTCTTGGTGGGTTATGCTACTATATTCTCATTTCATATGCAATTAGGGTTCCATGCAATTCATCTATTATTAGTTTGTCCAAATCTTGCATTTCTTCAATAACTTATATCTTGGGACTAAATCTTGAGGGAAGTGATTTGAGCACCTTTTGTACAAGACTGGTTTATTCAACATCTTCTCCTAATACTTTGATGGAGTTGAAAACCTCATCCACATGAAGAAGATTGTTATAGAAATATTTTCCTCACCCTATGCAAATTTGCTCAGAAGGCCTTTTCCATTTCCCTATGCAGACTTGAAGTCCCTTTTTGCAATTCCTAGAGATAAAAATAATATTTTTCCACATATGCATGCCCTAACTATTATAAATCATGTCTATACATAGGTTTCACCATTTCATCCCGTGTACATCGAGTTTTGTGCCCAAAATTAAAAAATGGTGTCGGGTTTCCATGTCATGTCACAAGATACATGATCCTTGACCTTCCATATACTGGAAACATTATGAATCAACCCTTCAGTTCCATTTGAAGGCTATAAATGGGTCATATCCAAGATGTGGAGAAGAGGAGAAGAATTCAACTTTGATAGAAAAGTTACTCTGGATAAATTACCCACTTCATATTGAGTCTACATCCCTTTATCCTTTTAAGTCTGAACACATTGTTCAACCCCCAAGCTCTTCCCTACTTGATGGAGAACCTCATTGTCTCTCTTATATGAAATTTCCTTTGGTGGAGGATTGAAGTGGTGGAGGCCCAACTAGAAGGGACTTAATTTCTCCGTTCCGAACCTACCAACACAGAATTTGGTCATTCATACACTTCTGTTGATTACATTTTAATAGAAATACTCTTTTCTCACCCAATTAATGTCTTACAAATATTTGAATTGTTATTCCATGGGAATATTTGTTATCAATATTGATGGATTATGCTATTGAATGTGATAATTTTATATATTATCACCATCTACTTGTGTATCTTAGTTGTTGAGGACAAGTTGCAGGTGTATTTCTTTGAGTCAAGTGCTCAACGGTGGACTTCATTGAATGTATGGAAGAGGTAGGCTCTTTATCTTGTCTTGTTAGCATATTTGTTTATATAGCATACTTGAGATTAGAGTTGATTTATGCAGTCATTTCCATCTATTTTGGTTTACCTCATACCATAGAGAGACTTTCCTCATAATAGAATTGGTGACCATACTAGGGATAGAATCTTCTTTTTGGGGTTTGGAGTGTTTTTCTCCTTTGATTTCTCTCGTTTATATCAATTTTCCTGTCATCTGATTACTTGACAGCCTCTGTTCATTTTGAGTCTGAGTTTCTTATCCTTATCCTTAACTTGGCGGTGTTTCAATACATATACACAACTTTTTTCCTGACAGTCGCGTACATACAGGTGTTTTCCTTTTGCAAGGGGCGTATATACATGGTTTTCTCATGAACAATCATGTACATCATTCTTGTATGCTTGGTTGCAGAATTTGATATGTGTTGGCTAATTTTTGATGGTTGTTGAGTCTTCTTAGGTCCTTGCTATAACTGTTAAGTGCCTGCAAAGTGATAGGAAACCTTTCTTTGGTTGAACTTCCGGGTGGTTTTTCTTTCTCATCATCATTTTCATTGATTTTCTTTGCATCTTGGGCTAGTTGTTTGCTTCTTGATATCCTACTTAGTTTGTTTTTGTTTACATACAGTAGAAATTTTATATCAAGTTGTTATTTAGTCCTTTTATTTTCATTCTTTTATATTGAAAATACAAAAATTATAAACATTTTGCATTGTTGGCATTTGATCTTTTGGGTTCTTATCATTGATCTTAGTACATGTATGGAAAGATTGCATCTCATTTTGAATTGTAGAATGAAATTGAAAATAGCATTTTGAAAAGCTTATCATTTATTGGGAATTGAAGTTAGGACTTTGCATTTTATTCATAGTCATTTATTTTACTTGATGAGTCATAATATCATCAGTTTCATGAACGCACCTTGTTTAGTAAGAAAGGCCACTAAAAGAAACGTTGATAAATTTAAAATTAATTAGAAACGATTTTATTTTTTGGGTGCACAAACTAGCTTAGGATTTAGAGCCTTGGAATAGGATTTTGTGAGTAAAATTCTCCAAGGATATTAAATCAACATATGTGTCTGAATAAGGAAGTGGTTAAATCCATTGTATAATTGGTGATGTCAGGAGGCTTCACTTACATCGGAGTTAAGCATGAGTTCACGTGAAGTTGGTTGAGGGGATATCCCCCCAATACCTTCTTAGCATCAGATACATTTCTAGGGATCTATTCATATATGGGGATCTTGCTAGTACCTTTACCTCTGTGAGAGGTGTTTCTTTCAAGGTTTAACGCTTTGTTACCATTCCCATACAGTGGACCTAACTTACGATTGTTCTCTTGTGCATCAATTATATAGTGGTTGCTTAGTTGCTTGACATATGTACCACATAGGTTATTGCAAGGGTTATTCTGCAAGTACCCTGGGTCAAATAAGGGTCGGACAACACACAACCTTTATGGAGGATTACCTCTTTGGGGGGATCTGACCGACTGGTTTTTAATCCCATGAGGGCCCTTATAATTGATTCTGATACCTATGATCTTTTGCAAGGAGTCTCAGGCCCCTCTTGGGAGAGGCATGCCTAATTTAGGGAGGGAGGCCTCTTTCAGCCACTTTATCCTGTTTGTGTGCATATTTTCCTTTTGTTTATTTTGGTGTGCTCTTTGATTTCTAGTTGGCCTTAGGATTTTCTTTTATATCTAAATTCTTGAGTCATTGTGGAGCCAGACCATCTTCCCTGCTAGTCTAGTCGTTTGTTACAATTACCACCGCATCTTGAGTCTTTTCCTTATAAAAGGTGTAAAATTATCAAATGTTGTACACACACCTCCACCTACCAGACTTGTGATCATACAAGGATGAGTATTGAATCAAGTTAGAAAGATATCAGGACTCCTTCAACTCTCGTACCCACTATAGTTAATAATACTCCTTCGACACCTTCAACCACAATGGTTGTAGTGCCATAGCTTCCCATCATCACTCCTATATGACCTATAGTGAATTCTCAAACTATAGCCACAAACCCTTTTGGATCCCTTTTTCACTCATCGGGCTACAATATTCAATCCACCCCTATGACCTCTAGCCCTTTTTCTTATGGTATGACGAATTTCACATCGCAATTTTCATTCTCCATCCCAGCATCTAATCTGAATACTAGTATTGGACTTGGGGGCATGGCTCCTTCACATACCCCATTTTCATTTTGTGAGACTCGTATTCCATAAATGACTCCTACAATTGGAGGCCTTCCTCCTTTTCACCCTGGGTCTAATCCTGTTCTTAATTCTCCTGGATGGAGAAGTCAACCTGGCGGGCAAGTTGTTTCTTATGGTTTGTCCTTTACACCTACCTCCTCTGCACCAATTTTGACCAACACGTTTGGCATGCCGAATCCACATCTATCCTCCAGATTCACACCCAGAGGAGGTCAATTTCATACCTTGGGAAACCCCCAACCTAGAGCTACTCAAACTAGGGGAAATTTTTACAACCCTCATCATAAAATTCCTACTAGAATGGTGCCCAACCAACCATTCATGAATCAATTCAGAGGAGGGTCTTACAATCCCAGACAGGACCATGGTACATACAAGAACCCTATATGGGCTACGATTCCCCAACAACAATCTTTCACGAGAGCTTGGGGCAGATTCTAGAACCTCATCTCCCTTTTGTGGCCATGCTCAATTTTATAGACTTTTCTATATTGATGAATGACCATGTGCGTCATGATCCGACATGGCCCCCTGTCCCCACCAAGCTTCCTTCATATATTATGAAACTTGAAGGCAAGACTGGTGAAGATCTCGGTGATCACGTCACTACTTTTCATCTTTGATTCTCTTTTAATTCCCTTAACAACATTTCTATTCGTTTAATATTGTTTCAATGCACCCTCATGGGGGTTTCCGCGAAATGGTACATAGAGATAATAGGGGGGACGTACAGAACTTTTAATCAGATGGTTTTAGTTTTCCTCAACCACTTCCAATTGTCGGTTCGTTATGATGCTGACATAGAACTTTTGTCGCCCTTTCGTCAGGAAAAATCCACCCATATCTCGGATAACATCCAAGAGTGGCTTAGATGGAAGAGGTTGATCAAGGCCTACATACCTCTGAAATTCCTTCTATAATGGTTCCTTAAGTCTCTATAGCCTTATATTTCAAAGGATGTTTCTACATCCAGGATTACATTTGAGGAAGAAGCAATTTTTAAATCCCAACAATTAGATCTTATGTATGCTCAGTATGGGATGTTATATGAAATTCTTCCAGATGCACCGAGGTCAAACTATGACCCTATACAAAATCCCTGGCCTCATGCCGATGGCATTGTAGGCTCCATAAATGTTAAATCCACAGACTTGGTGACAAGCCAGTTGAAAGAGTTGTCTCTAAACTAGTATGTAGGAGGGCCTACTTTGTTTGTGTCCTCCACTCCCACTCAGTCGGTGGATGTACATTCTATGCAATCATTGACTAACTGGAATGGTAACCAAGAACCAAGAGGGAATAAAAAGAAAGGACATGGTAACAATCGTAAGGTTGGGAATAATAATAATAAACCCAAGGACAACGGTAATAATGAGAAGTTGAATAATAATGTTGGTAAGGGAAAGAAAGAAAGGTGAAAGGTGAAGTTTCCCTGCAAGATTTGTACAGACAATCACCTTACCCACTTGTGCCCCAAACTTGCAGAAGTTGTGAGGATTTTATTGCTACCACCCCCTATGTTGACTAATATTTTTCCACATAATTAGCACATGGCCTTGAGCCCCTTGAATGTCGGAAATGAAATGATTGGAAGTCAAAACCCACTGACGCAAGATGGTGACCATCTATTCATCAATATGGTTAAGTCTGAGGTTAATGTATCCATTCAATCTCATGATTACAGTTCTTCACATACTGTACCTAGTCTAGAGTCTCCCCCTCGTCCAAAGACTCATTTAAAAATTGAAAAACCAGATCCCCTGCCTCGTATTTAAAAAGGAGTACTCAAGCACTCTACCCACAATCCTAATTCTAGAGCTACCCATAATTACTCTATTATTGAGGATCTGGGTCAAACCCATTGTGCGATGTCGGCTCTAGAGGTACTCCAGACATGTCCTTCACATAGG
This sequence comes from Picea engelmannii, assembly GCA_009831015.1. Taxonomy (NCBI): domain Eukaryota; kingdom Viridiplantae; phylum Streptophyta; class Pinopsida; order Pinales; family Pinaceae; genus Picea; species Picea engelmannii. The sequence goes on along the minus strand of ML780077.1, from coordinate 164,333 downwards.
AACTCCTTGTTATCTTCGTTAGGATCTATAAATCCCTGTGGCTCTAAGGTTATCAAATTTTAGGTCATGGATGTGAAGCCTCGCTTTCCTTACCATGCGGAAATCCAAATCCACATGGGTTACTTAAAGTATACCATCAAACGTATTGTTATTGATGAAGGCGTTGCAACATGTGTGATATCCCTAGTTTGTTGGAAATCCCTCAACTCTCCAAACCTCTCTCAATATCCAACCATATTGATCGCTTTTGATAGTCGTTATTTCTGCCCTCACAGTATTCTTCCTGCCTTCCTGGTCCAGTTAGGTGGGAAGAAGGTGGAGGTGGATGTTGAGGTGGTTGATGTGCCCCTTGACTATAACTTGTTACTAGGACATAATTGGACTTATGCTATGACTCCAATTGTATCGTTTGTCTTCTATACTCTATGATTTCCTCATGATGGGAATATCATGACAATCGACCAATTATCCTTTGAATATGCTAGCCCCAATGCATCAGTTGGACCATCGATCCCCGTGGTCGACGATTCTCAGCTAGAAATAGAGAATATCAGTGTTGAAATGTATTCATCCCTTATGGGTACCTTCAATTTCATGGAACGGGTTCATCATATCTATGCCATGTCCAGTAGGTCTACCTCATAAATGAGGTTTGTTCCTTTCCGCACTTCATATTTTAATGATTCTTGGACCCTACCTTCCTCGACTACGTCATGTGAAGGTCAGCCACATACTGGAATGGCTATGCCACTATTTCCAGCAGAGACAGTGTATCAGGTTGTTCGTGACTCTTATGTCAATCCGGAACCTGTCACCTCGTAGACGGACAAGGAGGATATTTTTCTCAAGCTTGTATGGGCCACTTCATCATATTTCTCCCATGACTTCCTCGATGATAATTTACCCTCGTATGAAGAAATAGTAGAGGCCATGAATGGTTCTGACATGCCATGGGATGATATGCACCATCACTCTTATTTTCTCCTAGAGCTTGCTAGAATCAAACAACATGATTTTAGATCTACCTTGAGAGAGATAATCGGTCACACCGTATATCCACTTGATACGTAGGACATTTATGTCGAAGGAAAAATGGCGAGTATATCTCTTATCGACACGATCGATATCTCTTGTATTCCTGGTAAGGTTGAAAATGTATACATCGGTGCAGATTGTTCATCGGAAGAAATTTTGATCTACATCAAGATCTTCAAATAATTATGCAATGTATTCACTTGGTCATATGAATAGATGCCAAGAATCGACCCTCAAATTTTTGAACATAAGATTAAAACCTACCCGGATGCTAACCATGTTTGGCAATGACTTAGAGCTGTCAATCCTAGGAAGGCCTCTGTTATTAAGGAAGAGGTAGAAAAACTACTTAAATCTAGCTTTATCTAACTGGTTCCCTTGACTGAATGTGTATTCAATCCCATTCCTATGAATAAAAATCAAGGAACCATCTGTGTATGCATGGATTTTTGAGACCTGAATAAGGTATGTCCTAAAGACAACTTCCCGACACCCTTCATTGATCAGATTCTCGATGAGTGTGCGAGAAGCGAAGTTTTTTCTTTTACAGATGGATTTTCAGAGTATAACCAAATTTAGATTAAGCCCGAGGACCAACATAAGATGACATTTATTTTCCTTGGGGTACATTCGCATACCGGAAAATTCCTTTGGGCCTTAAGAACGCTGGAGAAACCTTCCAACGAGATATGACCTTCACATTTCACAATCTCAAGAATATAGTTGAAGCCTATCTTGACGATCTCATTTCTCACTCCCGTAAGAGAGTGGATCACCCTACCCACCTTCGGCTATTTTTTGAAATATTTATCCATTACCGCATTCGTTTGAATCCTCATAAATGAATCTTTTACATTAGGTCAGGTCATCTTCTAGGATTCTTAGTCTCTGAGATTGGGATCATGGTGGATTTATCAAAGGTTGAGGCAATACTTCGATTGCCTCCCCCGCACATTATTCATCAACTTCAAGGTTTACAGGGGAAAGCTAACTTTTTACGATGGTTTATAGTGAGCTATGCCAATATTACTAAGGGTTTCATGTGTCTCTTAAAGAAGGAAACTCCTTTTATCTGGGATGAGTGAGCCCATGAATCCCTCAATGCTTTGAAGAAAGCCTTGGTATCGATGCCTCTGTTGAAGTCTTAGGACTACAGTAGAGATTATTTGATTTATACGCCATGTCCGAAGAGACGATTGGTATGGTTTTGGTTCAATAGGATGACAAGCTCCGTGAGCACATCATTTACTATCTTAGTTGAAACTTAGTCAGCCCTGAACTCAAATATTCTCATGTTGAAAAGCTAGCTTTGGTTGTCGTTCAAATAGTTCAATGATTACGACACTATATATTTCTTTGAAAAACTAATGTGGTTTTCGATGTCAATATATTTCAATACGTCCTTAATCAGTGTATCATAGGGGGAAAACAAATTAAATGGATTGTCATCTTACAAGAATTTGATCTCAATTTTGCTTCTACAAAATCCAAGAAATCACTAGTTTTTGCAGAGTTAATATCTGACTACCCTCGGTTAGATGAGGATGTTATTCATGTTGATTCATTTGTGGGTGAACACGTTTTCCTTGTCTTGTCTCCAAACCCCTAGTATGGATATATTGTGGTATATTTTCAAACTTTGAAGTTCCCTCAACATCTCTCGAGAGATGACCGATGGCACATACGATACCAAGCTAAGAACTACGTCATCGTCAGTGACACTGTGTATCACCGAGGAGTAGAAAATATCTTTCTTTGTTTCTTGACTCACAAAGAAACTGATTCTGTTCTAAATGACTTCCATAGTGGGGCTTGTGGTGGTCATCTATCTAGGCTTGTGACAGCCCCAAAAATTTTGTGAGCCGGTTATTTTTGGCTATATATTTTTAAAGATTGTGTCAAAGTGGTTAAGAAGTGTCACCCCTTCCAGGTGTTTAGTCGGAAAATCCACTTGCATCCAGCCCCTCTCCATCTAGTCATTACCGTTGGTCCCTTCATGAAGTGTGGGGTGGATTTTGTGGATTGCAACCCAACTTCGGCTAGGGGCATCAACACATTATCGTGGTCATTGACTACTTTACTAAGTGGGTCAAGGCCATGCATAGAGTTAAATTTGATGGTAAGAATGATGCATTCTTTGTGTTCAATCAAATTATAGCCAGGTTCAAAATCCCGAGTGATATTGTCACTGATCATGGTAGTCACTTTCAGAACAAAATGATGAAAGAATTAGCATCGAAACTGGGGTTTAAACATGGTCATTATTCCCCTTACTACCCCCAGGAAAATGGACAAGTAAAGTCCATGAACAAGTCTCTCAAGACCATTTTTCACAAAATTGTCAGCCATAGAAAATATGACTGGAATATCATGCTTTATCCAACACTTTGGGCATACCGACCTCCGTTAAGAATTCCACTGGTTTTTCTCCTTTCCAATTAGTGCACGGTGTGGATTCGATCCTACCTATTGAATGAAAAATCCATTCTCTTATATTGGTAGTTATTCTCCTACCTGACACTTGCTATCATGAACAACGCCTTGTACACCTAGAGAGTCTAGATGAGCAAGGTCGAGATGCCTCCATGACTATCGAAGCGAATAAACGACATGTCAAGGTCCAATATGATAATTTTGTATGTCCTTGGCAATATGCTGAGGGTGACTTGGTCCTTTTTAATGACCAATCCAAAGAACCACTGGGAGCATGCAAGTTCAAACCCATGTGGCACAGTCCCTATATCGTGCAACGTCTCTTAGAAAAAGGAGCTTACAAATTAGAAGATTATGAGGGGAATATGTTGGTTGGGCCTAGGAATGGGATCTACTTGAAAATACATTACGCTTGAGCCCCAAGCTTGGGCATAACTCTTTGTATAGTAATGTATTTTAGTTTATATATATTTCCCCCCTTTTATCTTCATCTTTCTTATCGAGTTTTCCCTTGGTTGGCATATGTCAATGGAGTCTTCTATATACTTAGGATTCATAGAAAGGGCCATTCATCATACACAAAACTTAGCTTCCACCACTTGGGTTGTTTACTCACCCAAGGGTCTACTGGTGTCTTCAGGTGGCATTTTCCTAGGGTCATCAACGAATAACCTGGTTGAATATAGCGTCATTATAGAGATTTTGCAAGATGCCATTTCACATGGTATTCATTCTTTAGAAGTTCGCATGGACTCCCAGTTAGTAGTATGTCAGTTGAACGATAGTTTCCATGTGAGAGACCCTAATCTACTCTGACGATTCCTATGGGTATGAATTTTGGAACAACATTTTGATTTTATTACTTATCATCACATACCTATAAGTTCTAATTATGTATCTGATGCATATGCTATTTTTTTTTAGATTGGCATTTGTCACATAACTAAAGAAAATAAAACACTTTCATCAATGTACACATTGCAATATAAGTAAATCTGAAGACCAATGTTTTTTTATATATTTCATCTCTCCAAAAATATGGTGTTATGGTACAAAATTGGGTCTCACACCCTCAAAATACATATACGACCGATCAATACAATAATCATGACATCTATGCATGTGTCATCAGATGTGTGTCATGATTGAATTATATGGCATTTGAGAGATGTCGAAAGAGTCGTACCCAAGCACGAGGCACACCTACCACATGTCACTGGATCACTTCTGGCAGATTTTCTACCTCAACCATGGGAATCCTTTGCATCAAACGATACAGGTTACCCTTCATTTTTTGAAGCACTCTATGAGCATCCCCTCCCACTGGCTCATCGCCTCGGTACCTCTATCAGTGTCATGGAAGTTTGTCCGACCATCATGGACCCACATCTACATCACACACATGTTTAGTTAGTACTTGACACAATCCAAAATTATTTTTGTTTTCTTCTACAAAAATACAAAAAAAAAAAATATTCAAAAAACAATTGCATACCTATGTCTCTGTAGGCGGAACCTAGTGGTAACGGCATGTCCAGATATCCTCTGAAGTCAATCCCTGCATAAGGGTAGTCCTCCAGATCCATCACCTACCAACTCCACCAGAAGAAAAAATCGTTGTTGTAGCGTGTTGGTACTCTACCACCCCCCTGTCGCCTCATCACCTCGACCCACCATGCTATGGATGGATTGCAAGGTCCATGCGGAACAATATCGACTCTAGGGACCAAGCTTGGAACTCTCTCGCAGAAAAAATACATAGGATAGACGTGAACCTGAAGTTCCTCTTTCTACCCAGTTTGTAGTATGTTAGCTAGCTCTTCATGTTGGCCAGTAGTGAGGTGCACCAGTCATAAACCGTGGGTCGCAAACACTCCACTGAATAGAACATAATTGACCTCGATGCCTGATGCAAAGAGGTTGACCCTATGATCCATTTCAACACTAGGACAACAATCTTGAGACTTAGATTTTTGATCACTCTGATCGGGAGTTGGCTCCCTACCTTCTCGATCCCTGCAATGGAATGAGTGGCTATGTAGTCCTCCATGTTCATGCCACTCCCATATCCCCGGGATTTTAGGTTGACCACCTCACCCCGACGTGAGTCAGTAACATTTTAAAAACCATATCCACGGACTTGTATGTGAGCTAGAGATTACACAATTCTGTATAGAGATTCTTATACGTTGTTGTTTTTTCAAACAGTCATGTATAGGGTTGTGTATACGCGACCCAATGATCTACAACCCGTGTATACCTTAATTTATAATTTGTGCTTTGAAATACTAAAAAAATGATACATAATTTCAATTACTAATCCAATAGAAATAAGATGAATTACCTAGTCCAGATAGTTGTTGATTCTGTCACTCATGGCTCTCGTAATCCGCAGTTGAAATTCTGGGGCAATTTGGGTAAAAAATACAAATGGTATAGTAAAATTGGTTATTTTCACTATTTATAGAAAAAAATTACCCACTTTGCATAGTTTTTGCTAATATTTTGGCTTAGTGGAATAATACGGCAATGGATGGAGTTGGTGTTGGTAGTTTTATCCAGGGATTCTTGTGGTTTATCACACCATGTTGCTTTATCGTAACTTTGGATAGGTATTTTCTTCAACCAGCATAGAGGATAGGTCATCAATCCATTGTTCGCATTTGCATCATCCTATTACTACAGCTCATATGTCTTAGGTACGAAACCATTTAGTAGTGACACAGAACCTTATTTCTACAACTAGAAGTGTCGGTATTGAATGGTAGAGACTTACCAAACATGGGTTCCCTAGTTAGAACCTATACGTCGTTCAGTGCCCATGCAAATATTTTTTTACATAGGATCGGGAGTCCCTTATAGATAATATATGACTTTGTGTTTGAACCTCATTTCTTACTCATAAGCATGCTGACCTATACCTAGCGGGACTCCCAACAAGTCTGGTTTAAGCTCTTTTCCGACTCTCTCAAAAAGAAAAAAGATTGTCGAGTGAACTTGTCTCTTTCACACTCATAAATTGGATTTGAAAGGATGTCTATTTGGAATAAGCTTGCCCCTTTTTAAAAACAAGTAGACTAAGTTTACAAAAAAGGACATTTTTTGGCATTAAGTTGTAAATGCATCTCATTCTCTTTCTTGAAGTATTGAGCCTATTGTCGGTTCTCGCTTTTGCATTATAATCCTATCACCTCATCAGTTTGCATCATCAGCCAAGCAGAGCCTTGTTTATATCCTTTTCAGCTTGACACCCTATACCCAAGAGGAAGCATTCCCCCGAGTGTCCATATATTGCATGCACCTCCTTGCATTGAGAATATGTATGTTCCATTGTTGAAACTATTTTCCTACTAGCGACACTTGTTTCCTCCTTTCTATCATATCATTCATTTGACTATGAAAAAACAAAAAAATACAGGCAGGAAAAGAATATTATCTTATGTTGGCAGCAGTCGTGTCGCATTTGAACATAGCACAAAATTTTAAGTCCAGTTGTCATAAAAATTTTGAGTTTAGCATGGCCTTAGGAAGTTGAGCTCATTACTTAGAGTTTACTCCCCTGACTAGTTACTCTTCCAGTCCCTATGGAGAATTTGATTGGTGCCTCCTGCATCAAAAAGTTTCATCATTGAGTCCATTTTGTCAGAGTCTTCCATATGTCTCATGCTCTTGTTCAAAGGATGTCTATCAGTATGTGTTTTCCATTCCTCAAAACTCTTTAATTTTCATGTCGGCCATACCCTCAGTGTGTCTCAAAGTTACATGAAGTTGTATTCCTATCCTGCACCCTGGTCCTACTTTCATTATTGGTAGGTAACCTTGAACCCAACAATCAACATTTCATCATTAGTCGTTGACTGGGGGGTTTCCCTTGTGTTCGACGACAAGAAATATATTCATGCATTGGGATTTGTGTAGTTTCTTGGATTCCATTAGCCTTATTGGTGGTTTCCTCACCTTTACCAACAATTTTCCTTATTGGATTCTATTCAGAGGGTCTTTTTAGTGTACCGCTTGCATCTGGCGCACGTGAAATATGCACAAGGTCGTTAGTTTGTGAACATGTTCTTCATCCGAGTTCCTCCAAATCATCAAGCTCACACTTTGTACCTCATGATGAATGATGAGAGATACCTTATTTCTCTCCTTTCAGCAGGTCTTCTTCCATCGACTTTAACCCATCTATTCTGGAAACGAGACCTAGAGTCCTATGAGTACCTAGAGGCTTACAGTCATTAGTGGCAGGTTCTCCCGCCATCGATAGTTGGGAATACATCAATGTCCCTTGATCGATGGATTCTTCAAGTGTTAGAACTCAAGACCTTTATTTACATTTGTAAGAATGTACTCGGTTCCTTGATACCTACTTTCATTATAAATAGGTTGTCTCACATTTGTCAATGGTATACCTTCATGACCGGTAATAAAACGAAGTCTCATTGTGTTCTCCCTCAACTCCTTTATTCACATGATGTAGACTTTCACCTTTGGTGGATCGTGTAGAAGACTTGAAGACATCAGTTCATAGTCGCAAATTTCCTAAGTTTTTACTATCTTTCATTGTACCAGTACCTATGTGACTTCAATGACCATGGGATATCATATTGTACTCCATTGTATACAAATATCTTCAGATTGATTTTGAGACTGGTTTTACTAGGCCTTGTTCATGACTATGACATCCTATGGCATGTAGCCACCTTTGTATTTCCTATTCATGGCCATGAACAATTGTTTGGTATATTTTCACATGGATCTGCAGTGTAATTCAAATTGGAAACCATGAGTGCAAAGTCAATACAGATTGTAATATTCTCATGAGAAACTAGTTCATCCATTGGGTCTCCATTACTCCACTTTTGGGTATTATAATGTATTTAGGCCATTGCAGATACTCCTCTAACCTCACTAATTTGGGGGCATATGTTATAGAAATATTTTCCTCACCCTATGAAAATTTGCTTAGAAGGCCTTTTCCATTTCCCTATGTAGACTTGAAGTCCCTTTTTTCAGTTCCCAGAGCTAAAAATAATATTTTTCCACATATACGCTCCCTAACTATTATCGAGAATATGTATACGCAAGTTGCACCATTATATCCCATGTACATCGGGTTTTGTGCCCAAAATTTTAAAATGGTGTCAGATTTCCATGTCACGTCACGAGATCCATGATCCTTGACCTTCCATATACTGGAAACATTCTGACTCGGCCCTTCAATTCCATTTGAAGGATATAAATGGGCCATATCCAATATGTGGAGAAGAGGAGAAGAATTCAACTTTGAGAGCAAAGTTACTCTGGAGAAATTACTCCCTTCATATTGAGTCTGCATCCCTTTATCCTTTTAAGTCTGAACACATTGTTCAACCCCCAACATCTTCCCTGCTTGATGGAGAACCTCATTGTCTCTCTTATATGATCTTGCCTTTGGTGGAGGATTGAAGCGGTGGAGGCCCAACTAGAAGGGACTTAGTTTCTAGGTTATGAACTTGCCGAAATGAAAGTTTGCCATTCATACACTTCTACTGATTACATTTTAATAGAAATACTCTTTTCTTGTCCAATTAATGTCTTGTAAATATTTGAATTGTTATTCCATGGGAATATTTGTTATGAATATTGATGGATTATGTTATTGAATGTGTTAACTTTATATATTATCACCATATTCTTGCGTATCTTGGTTGTTGAGGACAAGTTGTAAGTATATTTCTTTGAGTCAAGTGCTCAACGATGGACTTCATCGAACATCTGGACAAGGTAGGCTCTTTATATTGTCTTGTTATCATATTTGTTTATATAGCATACTTGAGATTAGAGTTGATTTCTCCAGTCATTTTCGTCTGTTGTGGTTTACCCCATACCATAGAGATATTTTCCCCATAACAAAGATAGGATGCAGTGTTCTCTTCTTCATTCATTTTGAGAGTCTCAAATTTTCCTTTATAGACTTGTAACTTTGCTCACTTACCATTATCATCTCCTTCATAAATATTTTGTAGTTTATCCCACATATATTTAGTTGAGGCACAACACATGACTTTGGTATATAGTAATTTTGTTAATCCACAAAGAATAAAATTATTGGCCCTAGAATTATTGTTACTAAGCCTAATTTCAGTCGTATCAGTTGGAGGAGTGTTTGTAGCTTTGTAACCATTTACTACTGAAGCACACACATCATATCTAAGTAACATAAAAAATTATTTCACTACTATTTTCCAGAATACATATTTTGATCCATCAAATATTGGGGATTTGTTTGTGGAGAACCCTTCCTATTCCTCCATTGTGAGGATTCACCTTCCAACCTTTAGGATGTTCTTGAAGGAACCTGCTCTGATACCAATTGTTGGAATACTAAGAGTGGTTTGAATCAATATTACACGATAATCATTAATTTATTTTACCACAGTTTTGTTTTAATAAAACTATGATATTTACCAACAGTTAATCATGCAATTCAAAATACACAAATATTTAATGTGGAAACCCAAATGAGAGAAAACCAAAACAAATTATTTATAAAATTTGTAAGCACCAACTTACAACATGCACCAATCTGCAATAATTTTTGCAGGCACCAACCTACAGGGGACACCAATCCCCTTGTTGAGCACCAACTCAACGAATGGGCACAAAACCATAGAATTATTGTTCACAAGCACCAACCTATAGGAGACACCAATCCCCTTCCTTTCTCGACCCTACCACCTTGAAAAATTTGCAATTCATACTTTGCTTCAAAATACCTCTCCAGCATGCTTCATCCTCTATGTCATCAAACTTCGTATTACTTTCATCACTTCCATGCTTTCTAAAAAACCTCAAATCCTCACTTCTTCTCACTCCACATCTCACACACACACACTTTAAAAAATTATTGTTTCTTTGCAATTTATATACCTCAATTCATCGTTAATTTGTCCTCAAAATACAAATTGTGCTTGTGAGGTCAGATCTAGATCTTCATAAAAAATCGAGCTCGAAATCCTTCAAAATTTCTTCCTTGTCTACTACATGGGATTTCTTATAGTTCTCAATTGCTCAATAGTCGTTGGATCTTCCACTAATCTAAATATCAATTGTCAATCTTTTCGCTTCCCATTGAATCAATACAATCTTATGTAATGCGTCTCTGATTCTCAAAAACCATCTGATTTGGATCTGAGATTGATCTCATATGTTGATCTCATTATGTCTACATAATACAACTACAACACACAATATTTGTCTAATCTCTCCTAGATATATTACAATCATCAGATATGGTCATTGGGCCACGTTTAATCTCAGTTGTCGATCTGTTCCTAATCCAACAAAACATATAACACAATTTTTTTCACTCAGCAACTATCATATATAGGTCTCCAGTCAATCTCCATCGTCGATCTGCGATCATGTTTATTAGGACGACCGGGAGTCCAAAACACTCAACACTACCTCAATCGTCGGATCATTGATCAATGATCATCGTTGATTTGATCGGAAGATTCATTTCCACCACCTGTCACCATCAATATTCCTTCAAATATCCATTGTCGATCTTTCCTCAATCATTTCATAAGATGGCTAGGTGGGACCCATGTAGATCTATGGTTGTCATTGCATCTTGTTCACATGCCAACCAATGGTCTAGATTGCTCAATTTTCTTGAGATATCACTTTTCCCGAGGAAGGGAATATTTTTTGATGCATTTTCTTTGGAGTGTAAATAAAAGGGTGAATCATTTCACTCCGACCATCTCGCTTTGATGGATGGTCTAGATATCTTCACTATGGCTACGATATAGCAATGGTTCATATTAATTCAGAGTTTCCTTCATCGTCGGATTTTCTATCACCTTTATACATGGCCAAATATTCTTATGACATGTGATCTAGTCATTGGGTTACACTTGTATACTTTTGTGGCACTATATGAAGTATGACATGTTTATATGTTGTGGTTTTGACATGGAACTGACGTGTCCTCCACGTGGACTCCTTCCATGTGTATTGGATGACATGACACCTCTAAGCCTATGACATCATCCCTTCCTCTTGTTATATTGTTTCGTTGTGCTAACTTGGAATTGGACACATGGAATTGTCCTTGATAGTTACATGTTCATCCAGGGGTCATCAATTTGTTTCCCTCTAAATAGATATCATCAGCTGGTCAGACTTCTCTTTGTTGGAGTATCCTTTCGACTATGAATACCTCACTCCGAAATTCTTTTACCATTGTTTCAGAATCTGAATGAATATTAATATTGGTCGTCGATATAGATAGACTTATATCCAAGATATAATCTCTTCTGTCCATTATTATATACAAATAGAGACTCTAGGAATACCTTTCATCATGAAAATCAGGACCAGAAATAGAATATTCTTCGATACCTTTATATCGGAGCACATATTACTTTGTCAACTTTCCTCCTCTGATAGCTATGAATCTGAAAGTATTTTACCAATGTTTTGGAATCTAAATTCGGGACTGCTTCTAGTCGTGGATTTGGTTAGATTTGGATCTTAATATTTAATCTCAATCGTTTATTATTAATGGAAATTTTGGCACTAAATTTTAACTCCTTTCACACAATTCCAAGGTTCTTCTATTTACATTCAAGCTAAGATATTTCACATGTTCATTATAAACCCATCAAAGTCAATTTCCCTGGTGCATGTGGGATATTTTTTGTTTCCTTTTCTTCATTAACTTCACCTTTTCTCTTCTCACAGAACCTTCATCAAAATTTAATCAATGTGAGCCAAATCTTCCTTTGATCCTATGCAACCTGGTTGTTGAACACCCTAGCATAGATCTCATCAAAATTTAATCAACACACAGATATATATAGATGTGAAGGGATCTTCTCGACTTGCTTTGTCTAGTTTGATTTACAACACAAATATTCCTTTGTCTTCCTCAAAGTCATGTATGGTTCAAGTTTGATCCTAGTACCTATCATCTCAGTATTCCTTCCTTCATCAATGACAATGATTAGTCTCCCCCTTCTTGTGACATCAATGACATCCAAGGATTTCTACATTTGACATCAATGACAACACAATTTCCAACATATTGGTCTTGTTTTCTCACTCGACCAAACCAACAATTCTCATATTACTATCAAAATGATGCATCTACTAGGATTCCTTCTAAGAAAAAATATTCTAGGAAAATCACTCAACTTCCAATTAGCCATGAACTCTTCCTTCTTGTCCAAAAACACAAGGTATTCCTCTTCTCTATTGTACCCTTGGGATATTTGTCCCCTTCAATTCTCTAGTGTAATAAGAGAGAGTTTGATTTTTTAATTTCTTTTGGGTTAGTAAAAATTGGCTCATATATAGCCAATATTTATCTAAAACAAGTGGGTGATGGGTTTTCAAACTTCCAAACCTCTCTACTCACTCTACATCCATGGATTATCCCTTCATAATCAACCCATGTATTCTCCTACCAGAAAAAACCCCTCTATATTCCACAAGATATCACATCCCTCAAGACCATGTGTTTCTCTTTCTAGTTATAGGAAATATTGTATCCATGTAAGGGAATACAGGTTCACTCTTGTAGTATGAAGGATAATGAGATACTATGGTAAAAGAGATATCCCCTAGAACATTTATAGGTTATATTTCTCCTATTCATGAGACATTCATGTCTTCAAAGTAACGTTATGAGTTCCTTCTTGGACATATAGAAAAAAAAAGGAAGTACCTCATCAAAAGACACGTGGAAAAGACATTTCACCCCTCGACCCCCTTTCATCTTTCCCTCTCATGGAATCATAACCCCCTTGTTTCCCCTTTGTAACCATTGGTGATTACTTTATTGTATATCATATTTTATCATTTTGTACATAACATTTATGTATAGCATCATAACCAATTCCAAAACTAAGATTCATATCAATTCACTTGTTTGTAAATAGCCTTGGGCTCTAAGCTAGGAATATATAAAAATCATATCACATATTTAGATTATGGGGTCATTACAACTACTTCCTAGATTGACATTGATCCAAATAACCACGCAACTAAAACCTATAATTACACTAATATATTATAATCGAAGGGTTAAAAGTGGGATACTATAATAATGAGCCTATAGGGATGGTGAACAGGTACATCTTAATGGAGATTCATTTCCATACCATAGGCATCAATTCTATGAATGAGTATGGAAAAATGTGAAGACTCTATTGTATAAGGTCAATGAGAACTAAGTTGTATTACTTGAGAAAGAAACTTAATATATAAGGAACACTTGGAAATGATGAACATGATCGCTTCACTAGAAGCAAGGGCAAGTAGAATTTTAGATATTAAGGCCAAGGGAAGACCAAGGAAGAATCAATGGAGGAAACCATGGTCAGGATCATGATGATCATAGATATCATGGTGATAGGAGAGAACATTGCAATGACAACAAAAATGAGGAAGATAAATCAAAGTGAAGAAAGATTGCCACTATTGTGGAAAACCATGGCACATTAAGAAGAATTACTATAGGAAGAACCAAGATATTGAGAGGAATGCTAAAGAGATTGAATCAAATTAACAACATCATCATCAATAGGGTATTGATAATGATGCTCATCCCTTTTTATGTTATCACTTCCTAAGCATTACATGATCATACTTCTAGGAAGGAATTAATCATGCACCCTACTTGTTCACATCATGTGGCTAAGGAAACTTATTTATTTTCTTCTTTCAATAAGTCTAAGGACTAAAAGATATGTGTTTGTAGATGATTATGCACTTTTATTATTCATAATGGTAGAGTTTATCTTTTCCAAGTAATATATTTTGAGGAAAAACCCCGAGAAATTCCCCTTATTTTGAGGATGGTTGTTACGCATCAAAATTCCTCACTTCGATAATGTCTCATTGTCATTATTGCAAGTGTCGCAAGTGTCACAAAAGTCATATTTTTGTTCCACATGTGTCACATTGTGGACGACATCATAAGAACACTTGGGACATCCTCTAAGACTTTTTAGAAGAGGAAACCATGTCCTTTGGCAAAGTTTACAAACTTTTACCTTGAAGAATAATCATCTTAAACGAATTTTTGGAGATCAATGCTCCCTTGCCCACTTACAGGAAGTGCTAGCACTCCTTGTCCTCTTAGAAGGAAGCGCTATAGAACTTTGTGGACAACTTTGAGGGAGCATCGATCTGTTGAGAGAATATTGGGGAAGAATTCCCCTTATTTCTAAGGACATTTGAGAAGCATCTAAGTTAGTTTTGTTCGAATCCAAGCTAAAGGATGGATCTAAGGGAAATCCCACAACTGATGGAGTCATATCCTCAACTTATTCCAAGAATAGATAAGGTGGTTTCACCTATCAAATCCTATATAAGGAGGCATTCTCATGGTGAAAAGGAGGAGAATATCAGTGGAAAGTAATTTCATTTTGATCATGGATCTTTAGAGCAACGGGTTGGACAAGGAGGACTTGTTGAGGTTGTTGCATCTGCATCTACAGATTTTAAGCACATTTTTATGTTCTCATTAATATATATGCTTGGCATGTTTCCTTCAAGTTTGTGTATGTTTGCACGGGCTTGTCTCTTCTTGATAAATCTAGTTTAAACTAATATTGGTAGAATAGGAAGCATGAATTGTCTTTGTTTTCTATTGAATTGCAGAACTCATTAAAGGGGCTTGAAGATCAAGTTCAACCTCGACCAAGCCTTCAAAAAAAGGTACTCATGCTTTCTTCCTCTTTTCCTTTGACCAGTTTAGCTACATTTAAAGGAATGCCAGTGTTCAATGTTAGCATTTTTTTGTCTTGGTCATAGGGGTCTAAGATCCAAGAGGACATTCACCTATATGCATGGGAATTTTCCTACAATAATGGTACCTAGGTTAAATCCTAGATTCTTCAAGGAAAAAGGATAGGTCAACAACAAGGTTCAAATCCATTACAACATTTACTCATTTTGAACTCAACATATCACTTATAGGAATAGAACCTAGGTGGGAAGTGTTATAGAACAGGTTGTAGTTTGGGAAAATCCCAACATAACCACCAAAAAAAGTTCCACAACTAAGGATCACTACACCCAATGTCACCTCGATGTAGCTCCCACACTTCAAGGGTGACTAGGTCATTCTAGGGAGGCGATCCTGGTGACCCTAGGGGGAAAGAGACGATATGGATGAATATGAAAAGGAAGTACCTAGAGGTCAATTCTAAATGGTATGAAGGACTTGGAATGAGGTCTTGAGAAGGTCCAAGGGTTGCCAAGATGTTGAGTAACCTACAAATGGTAAAATACCTTCCCAAGGCACAAGAAAAACAAGCATGTGTTGCTATAAAATCAAGAAGACAAGAAAGTGAAGCTTGTTGTCCCTAATAATAGAAGCTAATAAATAATGTATATCAACAAATAAATATTCCTAAATAAGCATGAAGTGAACACAATATTAGTTAATAATTTCCAAAACAAAAATAGCAATTGACTATAAATTATGTAAGGCACTTTGAGACTAAACAAGAGGGTTGTTATGAAGTAATTTTATGCAGCAAATTATGAGCCTTATGGATGTATCATTGATAGTTTTACAGTGGTAAAATCAACCAAAAAAAAGTTCCTCAAATTAGCCTAAAAAGTGTGCCCTAATTAGTAGATTAGGTGAGTAAATTTTGGGGGGATTCTTAGGGTTAATTTGTGAGATATTAGTAATCTAGGGTTAGGATTTTTTGCAGCCTTATGGGTGTAGGAAACAAATAAGTGCATAAAAAAAACTATTGGGTGAAAGGGGACACCTCAATGAGGCAAGAGAGACAAGATCTCAAACAAAACCTTCCAAAAGAGATAGACTTATAATTCACAAAAATCATGTTTCCTAAGGCAACAATTTTATATCTCCAATGCAACAAATAAATGACTAGTGCATTTGAAAGAAGGGTTAATGGAGTCAAGAAAAGAGATATCTAGAGGTAATACCTCCTTGGGGGTGTAAATCCTCTTACTCCCCAAGGCAAGTATCTCTAGCTAGGGTTTGAAGATGAGGGGTGTAATCTTCTTACTTCCTCAACAAAACCCTTGCAAAATCAACAATCTTAAGCATAAAATTGATAAAGACTAGAGTGGGGGTGTAAATCCTTATACTTCCCACTTAGTTCCTAGCATAATAACCTTGACTTGAAACAAATCATAGCATGAAAGTAAAATACCATACCAATTTCAAGAAAAATGCTAAGAAAATCCACCATAAGATCAAAGATAAGCCTTCCAAGGCTAGCGCTACACTTCCATCAACCATTCACCAAAATATAGCCACAAACAAGAGCATAAAAGACACAATTTTCCAAAGGTAGCAAAAATTTTAGACCAGTGTCTTCTCACAAGAGGGACAGTTATGTCATAATGAGATCTTATGACCTCTTATTTATACAATATGTCACCAAGGTGACTTTTCCACATAATTAGGGGTAAACCAAAAAACTAGGGGCCAAAAACCCTAATCTTTCCCCCTAAACAAAATAATATTAAACAGTTAATCTAAAATTCACTTTTACACATAAGAAAACCCTAATTTTAAGATGTCACCCCTTTAGGGGACATTTTGGCATTTGGAGCAAGTCGTTGGTGTAGTAAGAGGGTGGTTAGACTTGCCAAAGCCACATGTCAAGTATACAAGTTGATTCCTTCATGGTAAAATCCTATTTCTCCTCAAAACATCCAGGTGTCAATGCATCAACCACACCACCAAACCCAAACCCCCTAGGTGACATCATGCCTCTAGAAGTGACTTATTTCCTCTCCTAGGAAAAACATTTTCCATGTGGGGGATAGGTTATGTCATCCAAGTCATATTTAATGCCTTCCAAGTTTTATCTTTCTCATCCGACATGCAGGACCTTGGCATGTACATGTGGGCTTCAAGCCCCATCAAAGCCCAAGCTAGGATTGTTCTTCCAAAACTGTCCATGAACTAGGTCATTTAAAGAAAAATGAGAATGGCCTCTGAGGATATCAAGTCATAACATTGTGATAAGTGAATCCAATCAATAAATGAGACACCTAAGCATGTTAATCAAAGACCATTATATTAAATAATTAATTTCTCAAAGACATTATGTGACTTGTCAAGCTTGAATATGGGAGGATTGACGAGGTGTCCTATTGGGTAGATCTTGTCCTAGGTCAAGGAGAGTTCCCAAGAGATCCCCCTCTAATCCATGTAAAGTGGGTGAAGTGGTTGGGGTTAAGACTCAATGGTCATTGGGCTCATGACATACAAGAGGTCGTAGTGTCTCATTTGTGGGTGCCTTTGTAGAGGGTGTGTGGTACCTTTGTTTGCAATGCACTTTTTCCAAGCCCATTATTTTCCATTATTTTATTCTTTCATAATTTTAAGGAAAGGTTGAAGAAAACTTCCCTAGCATGGTGTCCAGATAATGGAAATGTCACCCAAAAACACCTAGTGGAAATGAGAAGGTTGTCTCATGATGAGACCCCCTTTCTCTCAGCTATGCAACTGAGAGCCATTACCCTAGCTTGGTGACCAAATGATGGTAATTTCATACCACTAGGTACTCATGGACATGATAGGCCAGCTCGTGATGAGACCTCCTATCCTTCAACTAACCTTTTAAGAAATTTTAATCATATTTTATTGTGAGTCCCCCTTTACTCAAAGATAAGTGTTTCATTTCTTTCTTGGGTGATCCCTGGGTGAAGCATCTAGAAGGTTCATATATAGGATTTTATATTTTACCCAACATCAATCCCTATGGGCCTTTGTTCCATTCTTACCATAGAATGAGGGACAACCCCTTCTTGGGTCAATACACCCTAAAATCCTAAGAGATAAGGAAATGGGGGGAAATAGTGATGGAAAGTGGTAAGTATGGTTGGTATTAGCACTGAAATTCATCCTCAGATTGCGGGAGGATAAGCCCAATACCCATCAGATTTTTTGGTGGATGTTGGTTTTATATGAGTGGAGTTCAATGGACAAAACTCAATATATAAATGATGTTCAACATGAGACTGGACAAGAAATGCACAGGGAAGTGAGGGCCACAACTAACTTCAGTCATCGAATTGAGTTTAAGTGTGATCAGAGGGAAGACTTAGTAAGAAAGGTGGAAAATACTACTATGGGCATCAGGCCTTCAAGCAACTTGGATAAGAAAAACTCAGACTCAATATCACTCTCAATATCAAGCTTTAGACACTGAAATATGTCCAAACAACACAGTCACAACAACACAATTATCAAACCTACATCACCATGCAGCTACAACAACTCGACTAGATCCTCCATGCCCGAGCCATTCAATATAAGAGGTGAAAAGATCATAAGGAAGATGACTAAAACTGGTCATGATACCACTGCAATCAAACCTACATTACAACATCATAACAACCCTCAACTGGATCTTCCATGATCGAGTGTTTTAGCACATTTTTTACAAAGAGATGAAAAGGGGTTGACTTCTATTAATCTGAAAGTCTCAAATCCGATACATAACCAGAGAACAGTTATGGCATCAAAACATTACAAAATAGGGAACTTTTCTCAACCAGTTGACGACCTTAAAAAAATATCAAAACTAACTCTTTATACTAAGGACAATTCACCACTACCAGGAGCACGATCGGGCCCCTGCATTCAAGGATTTTCATCTGTGTCTTCTCTGTAAGACTATGTAGGCATTCTTCTGTCAGACATGAGCTTAGATCAGCATGGGTTTTGCAGGAAAATCTTCTCGCAGGAGTACCACAGGCTGATGGTTCAGTCCCCACAGTCGAACCTTCCATACCTTCCATTTATGGAGTGAGCCGAGGTTTCAACCACCACTCATTTTTTCATTAACTACCTTCATTAGGATCAGGATGAGTCTTAACACCCAGGGATATACCATGTGCTGCTAGAGGCTCTTCGAGTCAACCCAACTCCTTTGAAACTGTGATGATCTCACTCTTCGACTAACACGGGTGTTTTTCATCCTTTGATGCAGATCTCGTGAAATATGAACCCTTTCCTTTGCGCTCCCAAGACTTCTGGTACCAGATACTTCTCCACTACATTTCATGCATGCAACCTCAGGCCACGACCCAATGCTCATATCTAAAGGTGCTTCAGGATTTCTCCCTTCGGATATTTTCACAACACTAGACCACAGACTTCCCAATGCCCTCTTTGACGAAATCACTTGACTCAGATTGATAGTTGGATATGCTTTGCATCCAACGGCTATAATTTCTTCCTTGGAACCCCGAGCTACCATATCCATGTGACGATCACTCACCATTCTTTATGGACCCTCTTTCCATATGACCATGGGCTATGACCATGGGCCCAATTCATGGGTGCTTCGTGACTTCGCGCTTCGCAAACTTGCGTCATTCTCCATGCTAAAACCTCTTATTCGTGAAACTGTGAATCTGTTGATATGGCATTGCGTGCCCCTCTATATTAGATGATCCAGATCTATTTCTCACTTCGCACTTTTTTGAATATGCACCCTGCCCCGTGCCAATCCTCTGAACTATGAACTCATGAAGATTCCTATCTTTCGCCACGTGCTCCTATGGGTCTATGGCCACGATCTCTTCAGTTTTTTTTCCTTCAGGGAACTTTAACACAGCCCACTCTGCAACTCTCAATATCTAGAACACGAATGGTCTTTGCATACGGATATTGATGGTCCTTATTGACTAACGATCAATGACTTAGATCATACCTTTACTCTAGTTCAGAATTTTGGGCCTTGGCACTTCGATGCTTCGGGCCTTCGGGACTCAGGAAAATTTTGCATCCCTCACTTCAATTTTCCCAAAATGACTCTGTGAATCCCAACCATTAGGAGTTGAACTCGCATGTTTACTTGATTTGAGTCTGGAATGTGTCACTCTGAGTGTTGCACCTTAATCCCGTGGCTGTGGCCTGTATAGACAAATACTTGGACGACTAGGTGGGGGCTCGGAAAGACAAAGGATGAGTGACTGAGACAAAGAGGAAAGTGATCAACCTTAGAGAAAATATAAAATATTAGGGACGAGACTTATCAGGTAAGACAACAAGGGAAAAAAAGTCATTCAAACGAACGAGGGAAAACAGAGAAAATTTTACAAGTCGAAGGGGAAAAAACTTAAGATTTGGTATGGAAACGGAGAGAGACAGGGAAAAATTATAGATTTAGGTAGAAACCACAAACCCACAAGACTATGACATGTTTTATGTGATAACATTTGTCTCCACAAGGGATGGCATGCTCCCTGCGAGCTGCCAAGAACATGTAGCTCCAGTGCCTTAGATTTGGGTTATGGGGTCTCTTATTGAAAAAAATCAAAATCAAAATCAAAACAAAATAGGAGTGGTATTTATAATGGTGGAACATCGGTCACGGCCTAAAAAAAATATTTCTTCAAAAAATTCCCATTGACAGGGCCACCTAAAACCTCAGAATCCTCCCAATTCTACAACTTATAAGTGTTATTCGGAAACACTTCAGAAATCTTGAAGGGGGAAATCCACAAGGCTTCAAATTTACCATGTTTTCCCTTTTCTTGCATGGGTGCATCCCATTTGAGCACCCGATCCCCCAACTAGAAATTTTCCTTTCTTGCGCCCTTGTCAAAAGCTCATTTTATTTTCTATTGATGGTCTTGTGCTTTATCAAGCAGTTGCTCCCTAGTCTGCTACACTTCTACCAGCTGCAGTATCCTCCTGACCATGTCATTAGGTTCTCCTTGGTATTCCTAGAGGAATTTCTCCACAGGAAAATCAAGTTGAGCAGGAAAGATTTCCTCAACACCATACACTAGCTGGAAAGTAGAAATGCCTAGTGATCTTTTTGTGGTAACTTTGTCAGCCCACAATGCAAACTTCATCTTCGAATCCTAGGATTTTGTGTTGTCTTATAACAGTCTTTTGATGATATTTATGAGGATATTGTTAGAAGACTCTGCTAAACCATTTCCCTGATGGTATTAGGGAGTAGAATGGACTAATTTGATCCCATATTGCTCACATAAATTAATGAATGGCTCATCTATGAAAGAGGCAGCATTGTCTGTAACAATCCTTCTTGGAAAAATAAATGTGGATATGATGTCTTCAAGTAAATTTATGATCACCTTGTGGGAGGCACTCCTTGTAGGGATGGCTTCTATCCATGTGGTAAAATAATCAGTGGCAGACAAAATCCACCTGTGTTGGCCACTCGAAGCTGGGTGGATATCTCCAATGAAGTCGAGACCCCACTGTTGAAAAGGTCCAAAAACCGCTACAGGTTTCAAAGGAAAAGATTTGAGTTGTTTCTTTCCAGCAAACTTTTGATACTTGGTACATGCTCTAATATTTGCACAAACATCAGTAAAAAGGCTGGGCCAAAAATACCCATCTTTGAGGATCTTATACGTTTTGGTCCTCCAAAAATGATGCCCCCCACATGAGTTTTCATGAAAATAATACATAGCTCTTTGGGCTTCCTGTGGGTCTAGACATCTCAATAGGAATCCCAAAGGATCCTTCCAGTACAAAATCTCATCAATGATACAATACTTGATTTCTTTGAGCTTCAAATCTCTCACCTTTATTTTATCCAAAACATCAGGGGGCCTTAACTTCTGTAGAAAGTATATGATATCTTTATACCAGGGGAATCCTGCTAAGTTGGGGCTGACATGAGTGTCTTCACTAGCAATATCATCTTGCTGATTTTCTGAGTCTATATTCATGAAATTAACCCCTAATGCCTCGCAATTGGATTCATCCAGTAACCTGGCTAAACCTTGGCCTTTCACCAACCTAGTGGGTTTGATTTCTAGGTCAAACTCCAGAATCTTAGTGATCCACTTGCTTCTTTTCCCATCTATATCAGGTTGGATCAGTATCTCCTTTACTGAAGCCGAGGGGACATATGCAATAATTTTCGAGTGCAGAATATAGATTTTGAAAGCCTTGAGGAATTTCACCAAAGCATAAGCCTGCTTTTCCATGATATCATATCTCATTTCTGCATATCTCAGTGCTCTACCGAAAAAGGAAATAGGTTGTTCCATCCCATCGAAATTTCTCTGTAGAAAAACAACAGCTAATGTATCTAATGAAGTGAAGGAAAATATCAGAAATTCCTTGGAATAGTCTGGGCTGATGAGAATAGGTGCTTCAGTCAAGTCCCTCTTGATTTGGTTGAAAGAATTTCTGGACTCAGTATTCCATTTCACTTCATTCCCCTTTTTGAGCATGGATGTAATGTATTTAACCAACTCATCAAAATTAGAAATGAATCTCCTCAGAAAATTGATTTTACTCAAGAAAGACTGAACCTCTTTCCTGGTTCTAGGAAAATACAAGGACTGGATGGCCTCTACTCGGCTTGGATCACCCCTTCAGTTAACACAATATGCCCTAACAATTTTCCCTCCTGCATGGAAAAAAAAGACTTATTGGGATTGAGGGAGAGACCAAACCTTCCTTAGATGATAACAATCCTGTTTATCAGACCTGGAGAATACTGCAATGTCATCCAGATAGATGAATACAAATTTATCCTTTTCTCCAATGAAGGCAATGTCCATAGCTCACTGGAAGGTCGCTCCCGCATTCATCAATCCGAAGGAAATTTTATCATACATGAATGTGCCCCAAGGAGTTGTGAAAGTTATATTTTCTCTATATTTAGGAAAGACAGAGATCCAATTGTAACCAGAGAAACCATCGACCATAGACATCCTAGCTGAACCAGTCACTTTCTGCAAAATGTGCTCCATTTTCAAAAATGGGTAGTTATCCTTTTTGGAGCTCCTGTTCAAATTTCTGAAATCAATACACAACCTGATTTCCCCATTCTTCTTCCTGACACCAAATTTTCCACCCACTCCGAAAATCTCAAAGGGATGATTATATGTGCATCCAGCAGCTTATTGACTTCTTTTTCCATAATCGACAACAACATGGGATTTATTTGTCTGAGCTTCTACTTGAAAGGTTTGGAATATTATTTCAAAGGTATTTTGTTTTCAATGATGTTGGTGTCATATGTCCTCAAATCCTCATATGTCCAAGCAAAAACATCAATGATCTCCTTCAAGATTATGACATATTCATCCCTTTGTTCTTTTGAAAGGCCTCTAGACAATTTCACCCATTTGGGATCCTCCTTCGTTCCTAGATTTCATTCAATCACATCAGCCTCTTCAGTTGATCCTTCAACCTTTACAACAACATCATTTCTATCAAACAATCTCTCCAAAGGCACAAGCCCCTTTGGAATATGGTTGCTAGGAAACTAAACAATATGATGGTTAGCAATCTTATTCATAAAAACATCAGCATGAGGTCTTTCTTCATAATCCTAATCCTGGTCGATATTGATATCAGAAAATTCATCCACGGTCTCAAGGATTTTTTAATCTCAATATCATCCTCAAATACCTTCCAATGTTTGACGTTGTCAGGAATAGAGGGTTTGTATTTTATCTCCACCTCATATTTGATTTTTTGGGGAAAAGGGATGTTATAATAACTTGCTGAGACCACCAAGGAATCTTCCACGACGTTCTCCTCCCTTGGAACAAATGAAATATTAAAATCCAACAAGAAATTGTGAATCATATCCCATACCTCATTTCTATAGGCCCTTAACCTTGGGTGCTTAGCCCGATACATATTTTTGACTTGATGAACAATCAGCTCAGTGTCTCCAGACATTTATAGCCCGTCAATTTTCATGTCTTTGGAATCTCTGAAACCCAAGACAAGAGCCTCATATTCTGACATGTTGTGTGTTGTTTCAAATTCCAATTTGTAGGATAGATATATGGTCTCTTGGGTGGGGGAAATAAAAACTTCTCCAGCACCAGCACTTTCCTTAGAAGAGGCTCCATCAAAAAATATTTTCCACATGGAGGTCTTGGGGGGAGGATCTTTGCAAAAGGTAATAGGTTTCTTTCTAATTTCAATAGGAGTTTGAGGAACATTAGAGAGCTTCAAAATACAGGTTCCTAAATTAGTATCCACTAAGAAAATGGGGTGGTTGATGGGATTGGATTCATCACTGATAATGTAGGCAAGTTGTGCTTCTCTATAAATTCTTCTATGTTCCCCTCCGAACATAGAAATGGTGGCATATGAAAGATCCATATGCAAAGTTCCCCCTAGTATTTTAATCCAAGATCTAGACAAAAGCATCCATGACCACACTCTTCATTGGCAATTGGAACAAGGAGACGATCAGGTATTTAATAACCCCAAGACATTTCACTTTCCTGGAATAGAATGAATACAGGTCATGGTAAGTTTTTGTAACTTCCAAACCCAACTCATACATGAAAATTGAAGGCATAATATTGTGAGATGCTCCTGAATCCATCAAGCAATTGTGAAACACCTTATCGTGGATGTTCAATGATGTATAAAAGGGAGGTGAGGAATCATCTCTATCCTCTACCAAAGGGACTAGTATAATAGTTGGTTTTTCATATTGAAGGTTGACTGAGTCTGTGGGATGAGATGAAGGTTCAGGTTGCCACACTTTGGAGAGGCACCTACCGAAGTCCTCAAACTCGATCAACCCCGAAAGAGGTACGGGGATCCTAATCTTTTGAAATTGTCGCTCTAAGATATATGAGGAGGGAGGCTTCAAAATCTCCTTCACTTCTGGGATAAGGATTTTGACCACTGATGGGGGGTATTGCACCCTCTTTTCTTTACTGTTGTCTTCCACCTATTTAGAAGACTTCTCAGTTCTAGTAGGCTGGTCAAAAATATCAAGCTTCCCCTCTTTCTTTTTTGACCTTAGATTATATCTATTTGGATGATTGCTAGGCTTTTCCCCTTTTCTCAGCTCATTTAATTGAATATCCATGAGAGACTCCTCATATGCAGCTTGGGTTAAATGAGGAAATGAGGAGGTGTCCCCAAGACAATGAATTTTAGGATCAATCTCATCTTCCTCTCCTTCTTCGTCAATAACAAGGTTATTTTGGAGAGGAGCTTGAATTTTTTTATCATCTCTATCTCTATTTCTTTGATCTCTTTGGATAATTTGGGGGGCATTGTTTAGCCTTTTGAAGCTACCCCTATTATCATCATTTTGGGGATACCTATAGCTCTTCTTTTCTTCCAACTTCAACCTTTCCACCTCAACAGAAAGTGATTTTATCATCCTGGCACTTTCATCTTCTGGGGGGTGGGCAACAGAGGAAACAGAGGTTGAAGCTTCAGATTTACCTTTTCTCCTATCTCTATCGGATTCACTCATGAGTTTTTCTACTGCCAGTAGATTAGAGTCTACTTCAAGGGATACATATTGCATATGAACCAACGTGGTGGCCCTTCTTTCTCTCAACAAGAGGCAAAACTCGGGGTCAAAATCACTAGCATAGGTAACCTTGGCCAAAGTTTCAGTAGGTTTTATTTCAAGGGTAATCTTACCATACATCTTAATGAATCTTTTTGAGAAATCTGAAATAGATTCCCCTTCTTTCCTCTTAAGTGCACCAAACTCTGTAATATAATAAAGAAAATCCCTTTTATCCCCCCAATGTCTTAAAAACGCATCATCTGGGGCTTGAATCCCATCAATAGATCCAGGGGCCAAGCCCCTAAACCATTTCCTAGCCTCACCATTAAGGCTATGGACAAAAACACTCATCCATACATCCTTATTCAAGATGTCATGATTATCTACAAAACTATAAAAGGCTTCAAGGTGTTCCTATGTAGTTATTCTTTCCTCCCCCATGAACTTGGACAACACCTTAAGGTATCCTTCAGCTGGGAGATCAATCAAAGGATAAGGAAAGACAAGAGGGGCATATCTAGCAGCCACTATGTCAGCCATTTTATATCTAGGCGGATTAGCACTTTCCATTGGGATGTGAACTGGAGGAGAACCAGGAGGAGATGGATCTAGGATAGGTACGAATGTAGTTGTGTGTCTGGGAGAAAGAGGAAACAACTGAGTGTTGGGGGAAAACACTACAAGGCTCAAGGGGACAGAAGTTTCCCCTTCTATAAATGCAACAACTCTAATAGGGGGAGGAGTGGTAAAGACTGTATTGGGAAATCTTCTGAGGTATTGGGTCTAAACCACTATACGATATCAGGGGAAATAGGGGTATCGAAGATTTATCCTTGCAAACCAAGGCTAGGATGGGAGAAATCAATAAGAAAACTCCCAAAATTTAAAATTCTTGAAACTCCAATAGATGGTAGAAAAGGAGAACTAGAAGTAGTTAATGGAGTTTTTAAAGAAGGATTATGTAAATTACCAGAATCCCCTGGTAAAGTAGTTGAGGTACCTTCTTGAGAGGTATTTCCTTTTCTGATAATTTTCTCTGGGTTAGCTTCAGGTGTCACTAGAGGCAACTATGGAGTGGACCTTGTGTGTCTGCTTTTGGGAGCCACAACTGAAACAGTGGAGTCGCCAGGTGCAAGTTGCAATCTTCAAGGTATTGATTTGTGATGCACCTTCAAAATCAGAATTTCTTTGTCGTTCTTACCCAGGGAAATGTCTTCAATTCGTTCCTCAGTAATTGCTCCATGAATGTTAGCACTGAAATTCACCCTCAAATTGCGGGAGGATAAGCCCAGTACCCATCAGATGTT
Source organism: Picea engelmannii (assembly GCA_009831015.1). NCBI lineage: Eukaryota > Viridiplantae > Streptophyta > Pinopsida > Pinales > Pinaceae > Picea > Picea engelmannii. Next base: position 137,278 of record ML780077.1, on the reverse strand, counting down.
TTGGTGGATGTTGGTTTTATATGAGTGGAGGTCAATGGACAAAACTCAATATATGAATGATGTTCAACACGGGACTGGACAATAAATGCACAAGGAAGTGAGGGTCGAAACTAACTTCAGCTAGTGAATTGAGTTTAAGTGTGAGCAGAGGGAAGACTTAGTAAGAAAGGTGGAAAATATTTCTATGGGAATCAAGCCTTCAAGCAGCTTGGATAATAAAAACTTAGACTCAAGATCACTCTCAAGCTCAATCTTCAAACACTGAAATATGTCCAAACAAAACAATCACAATAGCACAATGATCAAACCTACATCACCATGCAGCTACAACAAATCGACTGGATCCTCCATGCCTGATACATTCAGTGTAAGAGGGGAAAAGATCACAATGAAGTTGACTAAAACTGGTCATGATACCGCTGCAATCAAACCTACATTACAACAACATAACAACCCTCAATTGGATACTCCTTGACCGAGTGTTTTAGCACAGTTTTTACAAAGAGATGAAAAGGGGTTGACTTCTATTAATCTGAAAGTCTTAAATCCGATACATAACCAGAGAACAGTTCTGGAATCAAAACATTACAAAATAGGGAGCTCTTCTCAACCAATTGACGACCTTAACAAAATATCAAAACTAACTCTTTATACTCAAAACAATTCACCACTACCAGGAGCATGATCGGGCCCCTGCATTCAAGGATTTATGTCTGTGTCTTCTCTGTCAGACTGTGTAGGAATTCTTCTATCAGACACAAGCTCAGATTAGCATGGGTTTTGCAAGAACATCTGCTCGCAGGAGTACCATGGGTTGATGGTTAATTCCCCATGACCTGACCTTCCATACCTTCCATTTATGGAGTGAGCCAAGGTTTCAACCACCACTCATGTTTTCATTAACTACCTTCATCAGGATCAGGAAGAGGCTTAATGCCCAGGGATATTCCATGTGCTTATAGCGGCTCTTTGATTCAACTCGATTCTTTTTAAACTATGATGATATCACTCTATGACTAACATGGGTGTTTTTTAGCCTTTGATGCAGATATCATGAAATCTGAACCCTTTCCTTTGCACTCCCAAGAATTTTGGTGCCTGCTTTTTCTCCACTGCATTTCCTGCATGCGAACTCGGGCCACGACCTGATGCTCATCTCTAAAGGCGCTTTTGGATTTCTCCCTTCGTATATTTTCACAACACTAGACCAAAGACTTCCGAATTCCTGCTTTGACAAAATAACTTGACTCAAATTAATGGTTGGATCTTCTTTGCATCCAACAACTCTGATTTCTTCCTTGGAACCCCGAGATACTAGCTCCATGTGACGAGAATTCACCTTTATTTATGGACCCACTTTCCATATGACCACAGGATATGACCATAGGCCCAATTCCTGGGTGCTTCGTGACTTCGCGCTTCACAAACTTGTGTCATGCTCCATGATAAAACCTTTGATTCATGAAACTGTGAATCCATTGATTTGGCATTGTGTGCCCCTCTGTATCAGACGATATGGATCTATTTTTCACTTCACTCTTTGTTGAATCTGCGCCCCTCCCCATGCCAATCCTCTGAACTACAAACTCACAAAGACGCCTATCTGTCGCCACGTGCTCCTATGGGTCTACGGCCACGATCTCTTCAGTTTTTTTTACTTCAGGAAACTTTAACACATCCCACTCCATAACTCTCGATCTCTGGAACGTGAGTGGTATCCGCATACAGAGATCAATGGTGCTTATTGAATGACAATCAATGAGACGAACAAAGTTCACTCACACAAGAATTATCCAAAATACTTGGAATATATCATAATAATCCATGTAGGAATAATGTATAAAATATGAATAGATAAGATAATATGATTACAAATGAGGAATGAGGGCTCGTTTATATACCCACGCAAGGGTGCCCTTAACCAATAGTCATGTCCCTTGAGACATGTCCTTTCATTATTAATAGTTATTATTTATTAATTAACTATTATGTTATGAATATCTATTTATATGTATATTTATGTTCATAACATTTCCTTCCCCCTAAAAAATGATTTGTCCTCAAAGAATAATCACTGGAAGGATTCTCTTTTAACTTTTGTTTTGGCACATGATGTCTTCTCAAATCTTCGGTGCTTATAGTTGCAACTCTCGATGAAACAAGATGATATAACCTTTGAATTCCCAAACTAATGTGTTGCATCTTTTGGGGAGTGATCCATCCCAAATCTAATTTCATTGGAATTGTTTGATGATCAATTGTTCCAAGTTGTTGATTTTGTTTTCGTTCTTTTTTAGTGTGGTATTTCATTTGTTGGTAAGAAGAACATTGTTTATTTTCCTCTTCTCCTAGTCGTTGGTCATAATGACTCTTGTGATTTGGGTGACAATAAGGAATCGTAATCTCTTGTGACTTTTCCTTGGAATCATATTCTTTTGATGTTTGTAGTGATTTATCCACGTAAGCATTATTTTGAATCTAAACATTAATTGACTTTGTATTGGTTCCTTTTTCTACTGTCGAATTTTGAATGTCGGATAATTTCTCTATTGGATCAGTCATTGTTTCCTTGTCGATTAATGATGTTTTACAATCTAGCTCTTCTTGTAAATACTTCTTATCATGCTTGAACTTTTTAATCTGAGTTAATAAATCTTGATTATGTCGTCTTAATCGTCAAAGTTGTTCCTTATTTTCATCCTTTAAGATTTTAATTTGTTCTAGTAAATTTTGATTAAGGTTTCTTAAGAAAGAGCTTTCTTCCTTTTCTTCGGTTAATTTCTCTTTGAGACCTTGATTTTCTTGTTCCAATTTTTGAAAACACTGCTTCTTCTCCTTGGACTTCATAATTTTTGCAAGTAGTTTATGATTATGATTTCTTAGGCGAGAAATATTTTCGTCTTTTTCAATGATGATCTTGTCACATTCTTTCTATCGATCTTGCAACTTTTGTATTGACTTCTGGTTATCTAGAAGGATCACTTTTGATATGTCATTCAGGTCTTCTGATGATGGATCTTCTGAAATTGACTTCAATGTAGCATCCTGTATTGTGATTTTCTTCTTCTTATAAGAAAATGTCAAAAAAATTCTCCTTGTGTTGAAAATAAAAGTACCTAATGTATCTACCCAAGTTGACCCTAGAATTATATCAACATTGTCTTCATAGATTGAAACGACATTGAATTGAGCTATGAATTTGTAATCTCCCATAGATAGTTGTAGCTTCTTAATGTCATATTTCTCATTGGAAAGACACATGTCATTTTCAATTATATTTGGCTCTAAAACCATTAATTGGTTTTCCAGGTCAACGTTAATGTGATTTTTCCTAGCGGTCAGGCAAATGGCGATGTTGGTATTCTTTCCCTAAATAATCCCATTAACTTTTAATAAGAGATCCACATATTTTTTATAAGTAGGAGGAAATCTTCCTTGTTTTTCACCACAAAACTCCATTATATATATATATATATATATATATATATATATATATATATATATATATATATATATATATATTACTCTTCTATAACTTAGGGAACCCTTAAAAATAATAATGCCTCCTTATTTAAATATACTCCTCCTTTAATAAGAGCATATAATATATGTAAAAAGAGTAACTTAGATAAAATTTTGTTTTACCTTTATCTTTTCAATTTTTCCCAAGTGTATTTTAATCTCCTATACTTTTGTGTATATAAACTTATCTTAAAAAGTGCTTTAACACTTTATTTAAAATGTACTCCTTTCTTTCTTAAGGATTTAGGATACCCTTAAATAATCACTTAATATAAAGTCAAGTTTTTTTTTTATAACTTTATATGATTAACCCCTTAAAAATTAATGATTTATAAATTAGTATTTTTTTTTTTTTAAGTGGGTATTTGAAATCTTAACCCTTATAAAAAAAAATTAATGATTTATAAAAAAATTTATTTTTTATTAAGAGTGGGGCCTTGAAATCATACGACCGTACATTAGTTTAATAATTGGTGGGGACGGGGGGGGGGACAGGCTGACAGGTAGTGTGCGCAGGGTTGTCGAGGAAGTCTTTTGGAGAAGGAATGGACTGCAGGCAGGGAATTGCTGGGAGTTATGGGAATGAGAATGGCATGGACTGGGGAATGGCTGGGAGTTACGAGAATGGGGAATGGATGGGATGTGGGAGAGGGAATGGTATAGGAGGTTTGCAGGTTAGGTGCGGGGAAGTGGTTGGAGAGAGGGGGGTTACATGGGGAGGGTTTACGTGAGGCATAGGTGAGTGGAGAGGGGTGGGACAGATCTTGGGGAAATGGGGGAGGGTTACGGGACTGGGGGCCATGAGATTGGGGTCTCATGAGAGTGGACAGGATGGAAACGGGAGTGGGTAGGGGTCGAGAGTGAGGTGGGTGGTTTATTGGGTGGGAAAGGAAGTTTTTGGAAGAGGGATGGGAATTCACGGGAGTTGATAGGACAAGAATGGGAGTGGGTAGGGATGGGGGTGCAGGTCACGGGAATAGGTTACGGTGATTTTTATTTTTTTTTAATCAGCAGAATTACTATTTTGTTTTTCAAAGAAATTGATTTTTAATTGGCCATCAAATTTCTCCCTTTGGAGATTCGTTTAATTTAATATTTTATGTGGTTGTAGATGACGACGGTACGATGTATGACAGTTTCACAATCCATTTTGGCAGTAGACAAGTAGACTTTTAATTTTTCAGTTTATTTTTTTTTTGTAATTTAGGTATTTCAATTGAATGTTCTTTGTTCTTTTCTCGGATGGAGACAACCTTGATTTAAACTTTAATTTTGATATCAACAATATCTAAATTTTAAATTTGCAGTGGAGTAGTTCTTCTTTTACAAATTTTCTTAATTTTTTAATGGCCAAAAGACAGATTGTGATCAAAGACCTGATTTTAGAGAAACTCTGAATGAAGAATGGTTGGCCAAAAGCTGGTTCAGACAAGGTATGATAAAGAGACTGGCCAAAGGTCAGGATCAGGAAAACGAAGCTCTAATACCAAATGAGATGAACAAAGTTTTCTCACACAAGAATTATTCAAAATACTTGGAATATAACATAATAATCCATGTAGGAATACTGCATAAAATATGAATAGATAATATAAGATGATTACAAATGAGGAATGAGGGCTCATTTATATACCCACGCAGGGGTGCCCTTAACTAATAGTCATGTCCCTTGAGACATGTCCTTTCATTATTAATAGTTATTATTTATTAATTAACTATTATGTTATGAATATCGATTTATATGTATATTTATGTTCATAACAATCAATGACTTAGATCATACCTTTACTCTATTTCGGAATTTTGAGCCTTGGCGCTTCGGGCCTTTGGGACTCAGGAAAATTGTGCACCCCTCACTTCAATTTTCCCGAAATGATTCTGTGAATCCCAGTCGTTGGGAGATGAACTCGCATGTTTACTTGATTCAAGTCTAGAATGGGTCACTCTGAGTGTTGCACCTTGATCCCACGGCTACGGCCTATATAGAAAAATACTTGGACGACTAGTTGGGGGCTTGGAAAGATAAAGGACGAGTGACTGAGACAAAGAGGAAAGTGATCAACCTTAGAGAAAATAGAAAATCTTAGGGATGAGACTTCTCTGGTAAGACAACAAGGAAAAATAGGTCATTCAAACGAACGAGGGAAAACAGAGAAAACTTTACAAGCCGAAGGGGTAAAACTTAAGATTTGGTCTATGAAAAGAAGAGACACAGGGAAAAATTACAGACTTAGGTAGAAACCACAAACCCAAGACTCTGACAAGTTCATGTGATAATAGTTGGGAATGGTACAATGGATCTTCAAGGGAGTTCCTAGTAGCAAACCCATTCCCAAGGAATACCACTTACTAGGGAACAATGTCAACCACCAAGGTGAAGATGGGAAAAAGGCATAATGTACAAGCATATATCATGAAATCTAAAGCAATATAAGATACAACAGATTCAAATTGCTTAAATATTGAAATGATGCTCACCATAATACTAAATTGTACCTCATGGAGCAAGTCTCACTTCCTTCTAGAAGATATTTGATGTGGTGGATTCCATCTAGAAAACTGTGACCTTTGTGGTGGAGAGAAGAGTCTCCAACTGTGCAAAAGGATATTGATGGTCATGTAGTATCTCAACACTCCATATCTGCAACCTAAGGGCCTCAATACATAATATCCTTAGTTATCCACAAAATGAGGATAACATATGACTCCTACTTGGGGACACATGCTCATCGTAGAGTGCATGAGAACTGAAACATCTCTTGGTAGACCTGTGCCTGCCAAAAACTCATACAAAGGGATCAGAGCATATAGGGTGGTGTTATCACCCTTAATCCATATGTATACATGTGTGTGTGTGTGTGTGTGTGTGTGTGTGTGTGTGTGTGTGTGTGTGTGTGCGTGCGTGTGTAATATAAAATGAAAATCTAATCTAGAAAAGAAAAATTTTGACATTATTTTCAAAAAATTCTAAACTAGGCATGAAATCAATATGCAAGTAAAGAAAAATGAAAATGAAATGCATCTAAACTAATATGAGCAATAAAGATGAAAATGCAGGGAATCAAAATGACTTACCTATTTACATGGGACCTTGGGACCCTGGAGGTCATGTGACCTTGATGTAAGGTCGGAGAAGAGATCCATCCACTGGTAATGGCATGTTCCTCCCGTCTAATGTTGTCAGATAGTACCTTTATTTATCATAATTCTTCTTGATGATGTAAGGGCCAAGCCATGAGTTGTTATCTCTCTAGTCATATCTAGGCTTGCCCTTTCTTTTGTCCCACATGAGCACAAGACTTCCTTTAGAAAAATCAATGCAAGGTGTATTTTCAATGTATGGAGGCTATGTGCAGATTGTCTCTCTAATGATCTCTTCATGTTTCTCATCTTCTTCCTACATAACATGGATAGACCCCAGCTCCTTCCCATGATATTTTGTAATTTTCTTCTTATCTATCCATGGAATAAAAATATCTATGGAATCTTCTTGTATGAAGGGTAGCTTGGATGCATCATACTCAAAAACCTATGGAGGAATATCATCGTAGTTTTCACTGACATAATTAGGGCCCCTTAGATCCATCACATGTGTATCATTATTTTCCCTGCTATGTAAGATTTCATACGGGCCATCACCCATGGAAATATATGCATGTGTAAGGTTCATGTTGAGAAAAACCCCAAGGGTTGAGGACCAGGTCCTCGATAAGAGAATCCCCTAAGAATATGGAACATTGATCACCAATATGTCCATGAGAATGTTGATATGTGGAAAATCAATCAGAACTACCTCAACTTCCTCACACACACCAAATACCTCGACCCTTTGTGAATCAATACCACATACATTTCCATAAGGTTGGGTTGTCTTCAAACCAAGTTGTTCCATCACTTTTTGTTGGTTACTTCATCCTCTCTACCATTCTTGGGCTGACCCAAGTTCAGGGCCACTATGGTTTCCAACCATGGATGATTTTAGGGGCTAAATTGTTAATTTCTTCAAAATCCCACCCAGTTTCAGTCTCGCTGATTTTTCAGTCAAATTTAAATGCCAAACTCACTTTCAGCACTGTTTCAGCATATGCTACAGTCGTGTTTCAGCATCTGCTCACAGTGGTGTTTCAGCATCAGCATATGCTACAGCCTGGTGTTTCAGCATCTGCTCACAACGGTGTTTCAGCATCAGCATATGCTACAGCCTGGTGTTTCAGCATATACTCAGCACTGTGTTTCAGCATATACTACAGCGGTGTTTCAGCATAAGCTACAACGGTGTTTCAGCATCTAAAAAACTTAACAGAAAATAAATTTCTGAACATAAAATAAATTTCAGAACTGAAACATGAGGATTATGAACATCGTTTTCAACGCAGAAATTAAATATCAGCAATATGCAAAACTCAGAAAATATTAGACACGAATATTTTCAGTCTAACTTCGACCCTGGAAAAACCCACAAGGGGAAAACCAGTTAGAGAGGGATTTGTATTATTTATGAGCTTCTGAGAAATTCTTTTTACAACATATTCATCTTCAGATATTTACACAAACTTATCTGGACATTCCTGTAGC
>ML780077.1:102656-129062 GCA_009831015.1 Picea engelmannii | reverse complement strand
GGCCTCTCACCAAGATTTCTTCAACTCCTTCTTTTGCTCTCTCTTGTTCTCTCAACAAGAATGTTGCAACTTTCTTGTTCTTGGCATCTCACCAAGAACCTCTTGGCATCTCACCAAGAGTCTCTTGCTCTCTCAACAAGATTGCTTCCACTTCTTCTCTTCTCTTGCTCTTGGCATCTCACCAAGAGCCTCTTGGCCTCTCACCAAGATTTCTTCAACTTCTTGTTCTTGGCATCTCACCAAGAACCTCTTGGCATCTCACCAAGAGTCTCTTTTCTTCTTACCCAAGAATGGGTGTGCCCACTTGCCTTAATCAACCTCATGAGGGAAGGTGAGGAGTTTTCTAATCTAACGGTTGAGATTAGATCAGATGGGTGGCTGAGATTTGGTGTCTCTTCACTCACCCTCACTTTAATCATAAAGTTATCTTTTAATTTGCATCTCACAAATTAATTTGACTAAGACCCATATTCGGCAATTTCTCCCCCTTAGGCACCTAGGGAAGAGAAACACTTGCCTTGGTACTTTATTTTAATTTAAAATTTAACATAAATTTCGCTCATGGGCTAATTTTCCATGGTTTTTCCAAAAAAAAGATTCGCTATTTTAAAAATGATTTACCCAAATTCTATAAATAAAATTATTTTACCTTAAAAATCGCCAAAATTTTATAAAAAAATATATAAAATCCTTAGAAATTTGAATATTTTTACAAAAATATCGCCAAACATTTATAGTTGGCATATGAAGGATTAGTAAGATTTGCCAAGGTTTCTACATTTCAAAATAAATTTCCATCCTTAAAATCATACCTATTTCCAACAAAACCCCTCTAAAACTATCGGCCCCTCTAGTAAACCAGAAGGAAATGCAGTACACAGGGTGCACTACGTAGTCTCACCCGAGATAGTTCTTATGGGTGGATGCAATGCTCAGGTTCTTGCATCCTAGGAATGAGTGGGGATATAGGATTAAACTGTGTGATATTCATTAATTACATTAACATTCAACTTATATTGAATACCCTTTCATTCTTATTCATGCATGCATAATAGCAGATCTAACTAGTCATTCACACATCTGTCTAACATATATTCATTGACAGTAAAGGGAATACACAATATTCAATCACATAACACATGATCTACTATGGTTCACCCCTCCTAGGCTATGTACACAAATATTTGGTTGCTCTTTTCTTTTATGATAGTGTTTCCAAAACTACATCGCCCTATGCATTACAATTCCCCATTAGTGGGTCGAGATCTACAATGAGGCAGACTAGAGCATACCAAGATCCTCAGTCTATGATATAACCTTCAATATCTACCCGTATTTCCTGTCCTCATATCAATAGATTACAAAACATATTAGACTTACAGTCATTATCGCCTCGAACGACATCGTAATAATAATCAACCAAAACGGAACCATATTCCCACCCGAACAACCAACCAACAACAACCACCACCCCGACCTAGACCTCCTATGACATGTTTCTGGCTTACCAGCCATTACATTCTCTTACCAAAACCCTAACCCTATCATGGCTAGAGATTATTGCATGTGTGCCTCATATACTTTCCTCTTATGCATGCGCGTCTGTCTTGCACATATTGTTTCTCTTACATGTGCATCTACCTTACACGTGTTTCTTTTCCTGCATGTGCATCTGCTTTCCACATGCAGCTTCTCCTGCGAGTTGTATTTCTCCCACGTCGCATTTTTCTCCCGAATTGAGCATGCGCCTAACACTTTTAATGACATGACATTTGTTGAGGCCCCTGAATCAAGCATGAAATTGTTGAAGCAAAGGTCAATCATGCCCAAATAAATATAGAAAGGGGGATTCTTGTCCCTTAGTCGATCGAGATACATCGTTTTCAAGATGATGGTAGGATCTTCCTTCTTTTTTGGCACCTGCAAGACTTTCAAAACTTCCTTTTTTACAGAAGGTATATTACACCTCTCTATCACTGGGACCATCATATTAGTTTTCGAAACATACTTGCAACATCTATATTTAACTGAATATTATCTGTAGGAGTTGGCTTAGGAAGAAACTCACATATTGGAGGTGGAGTTGGTGGAGCCACCTTCTCTACAGAATGAGGAGGAGTATCAGGTTGTGACGGAGGGGATGAAGATTTACTTCTTCTAGTGTAGGTTAGATATTCCCTATGTTAGAAAAAATGGGTGTGCTCGTTTCACCATAGACAATATAGAAATATTTCCACACAACCATAGGCACAAAGGCCACCTCCGAGCACCTTAGCCTTAATAGACAGAATAATTTTGGTAGTAGACCAATATCCAACCAAGGCTAGTGCACCAAGTAAGGATAACCAAAGACCAAGCAGAAAGTCCAAACCAATAACCTAATACAAAGTCACTATTGCAACAATTGCAGTTCTCCTTCACTCATGTGCACTTCTTGTCCTTATGCAGTCATGAGTGAGTGTGTGAAAAATGAGATCTAGCTCCCTTTATTTATATTTCTCCATCTTAACTGAATAGGCCAACTTCTCTTCCTGGGGGATAATAACTCAATATTAATTTATTCTATTAAGTTGACTTGTCTTCTAGGGTTATTATCCAAACCTTTAGGGTTTCTCTTGCTTCCCAAAATATTCTAGTCTTGTCAAAGGTTACATGTGGAGGATAATACCTCCCACAACTACCATAATATCAACACTCCCTCTTGGCTAGGGAGGTTTTAAAGGAAATGGTATTGAGCAAAAACACACCATTCAAATGGTAGCATCATCATATCCATATAGGCTATCTCATGTTCAAATCATGAGCACCATCATCACTATCCAACTAGATAGTCTCCAGGGAAATCAGAACAATTCCATCCAATAGAACAAAATTGTGTTTATACATAGTAGTATTCAACTACTATCCAATGGTACACAACCATTCCTAGTAGCACATTTCTACTAACTAGTGACACACAGTCACTACCAGTGGATCACACCCCCATAGTAGCATACAACTATTGTCTAGAGACATACAGTCTCTACAATAATCATATCATATGATATCAAAAATATCATGATACAAACCAAGTCATATGGCCATTCTTCCACTCACATCTGTGAGATCTGGAATAGCATCTCCCCTGAGAAAGTAACACATCATCCATGGGCTATTAGGACTATTCTTCCCAAGCATAGAAGAATAATTGATTTCTAATCTTGGACCATTCACCTAATTGGGTCATTCCTCCGACACTAATCATAGTGAAACCTGGAGAGAATGAGTCTTCTATAGGGAATGCATGTCTCTGATTGTTGAACCTGGACCATTCACCTAACTAGGCCATTCCTCTAGCATTAATCATAGTGAAACCTAGAGAGAATGAGTCTACCCTAGGGAATGATTGTCTGGACCATTTCCTAAGGAAATGATTGTCCTACACCAACCTCCAAAATGGACCATTCTTTGAAAAATCTCACAATTGTGAACTTTGAAAGACTAACTTCCCGGCGAGGCGGACCATTCTACTTGACCACTACTCAAAGTGGCTGCTAAGAAGAATGATTGTCCTAGACCATTCCCCCACACTAGCCACAAGGGAAATCGTTGTTTGTGGTACATCAACAATCTATCAGACCATTTTCATTATGAAAATGATTGTCTCATCTATACCATTTCCGAATTGGAAAATGATTGTCTATCAGAAATCTCGAACCACTTTTCGGACTGGAAAGGAACTGCCCAACCTAGACCATTTTCCAAACTAGCAAATGGATTCCCATGAATCAATAACATATCAGTGCTCCCACCAAACCTAGGGATCCATCTCTTCCCTTTTAGCTAAGGGATTTATGTCCACGAGCCCCATCTTGTCCCTTAAGTATGTAAACTTTATCCTGGACAAAGGCTTTGTCAAAATATTTTCTACCTGCTCATTTGTGGAGATATACTGGAGTTTCACTTCCTCTTCCTGGAATTTATCATGAATAAAGTAGTATTTGATATCAATATGTTTTGACCGGTCATGAAACACTTGATCTTTTGATATCCTCATACAACTTTGATTGTCATATTATATTACGGTTGAATCTGGTACATTATCAAATAATCCAGAAATCAGCTTCCTCGGCCATACTTTTTTAGTACATTCCTCACATGTTGTGATATATTATGATTCTATTATCCTGAGTGTGAAAAACTTTTGTTTTATGTTGGCCCATGATATCATAGCAGAGCCCAAACTAAAACACATCCCTGAAGTACTCATTTTTTCTTTTGCACTCCCTGACCAATCTGAATCTATGAATCCATGAAGTTGTATATCACTGGATGAGGTTTATCTTAAACCATAGTTTAACATCCCATAAATATATCTTATAAAATTATTTGTGGCTATCCAGTGCTTCTGTCTCGGTTCCACCTTGAACTGGCTTAAAGTGTTTACAGTAAAGAAAATATATGGTTGAGTATTCACTAGATACATCAATGACCCAATCAATTGTCGATATAGGGATGGGTCAGCTGGATCAAAATATGAGTCTCTTACTTTTCTTATATCTGTGGTCATAGGAGTGGCCATGTATTTGCAATCCATCATTCCAAATTTCTAAAGTATCTTCACTGCATACTTTCCTTGTCCAAAGAATATTTCACCACACTTTTGCCATACTTCTAGTCCAAAGTAATAGTGCATGAGACCAAGATATTTCATATCAAACTCATAAGCTAATTCCTTCTTACATTGGATGATGAGATATTTTGCACCTGTCAAGAATAAATCATCAACATACAACAGTAGAATTACAGGTGCATTGTTCACAACCTTGTAGTAGAGATTTGGATCTGCATGACTCTTATAGAAGCTAAGTCTTATTAAGTAACTGTCAATTATGTCATACCAATCTCTTGAATATTGCTTGAGCCCATACAAGGATTTATTTAATATACAAACATGTGTGTCTCTGGGATACACCTCAAAACCTTGAGTTTGTTCAATGTATACTTCTTCTTCAATTTCTCCATTGAGAAATGTTGTATTTACATTTATCTGATGTAAACTCCATCCCATGGAAGTAGAAAGATACATAATGGCTCTAATAGAAGTATATTTTGCAACAGGAGCAAAGGTTTCATCATAATCTTCTCTCCCCTTCTAGGAGAACCCTCTAGCCATGAACCTTGCCTTGTATTTATCTATGCTTCCATATACTACATATTTTATCTTGTAGACCCATTTGAACGTTACCACTGATTTTTCCTTGGGTCTAGGCACAATTTCCCATACGTCATTTTTCATGATGGACTTGTATTCTTCTATCATGGATTCTTTCCACTGTTTCTTTTGAACTTCTTCTTCAAATGTGATGGGTTCTTCATTTATAAGTTTTTTCAGACATGTTGCATAGTTGGAGAATCTTTTGGGCTTCTTTATTTCTCTGAAAGTGCCACTTGGAGCTTTGAGTATTTATGCTTCTTGTAGAGTAGCTTCAAGCCAAGCTGGACGTTTTCTAGTTTTGGGTGCAATGATTGATTCAATAGGTTCTCATGGTTGCATCAGATGATCAAGTTGTTATGGTTCTTCATTTTGACTTTCTGGAAGACATGTACTTTCTTATTTAGGCTCTTCATATTCTTATTCCATGGATTCTTCTATAGATTTATTTAAATCCATCTTTTCATTGAAGGTTTCATCTATACTGAATTCAATCTTATGTTGTTCTAGAATACAGATTCTGTAGGCTTTGGAGGATTCACTATATCCAACAAATGTTTCCTTCTTTCCTGAGGGTTCTAGTTTCTTCCTTTTATCCTTGGAGATATGAATGTAAGTAGGGCACCCAAATATTCTTAAGTGTTCCACATTAGGTTTATTTCCTAAGAAGGCTTCTTCTAGAGTCATATCCTTCAATATGCGATGAGGACTTCTATTATGAACATATATTAATGTCATGGCTGCTTCTCCCCATAAATACATGGATAAACCTTGATCATTCATTAGTGCCTTCACAATTTCTTCAATGCATCTATTCTTCCTTTCTGCTACACCATTTTGTTGAGGATTATGAGGAATGGTTAGCTCCCTACTAATCCTTGTTGATTTTCAAAAGGAAACAAATTCCTTGGATGTGTATTCTCCTCCATTATCTATTCTCAAATTATTTTTTTTCTTACTTGTGAGGTTTTCTATTTCTTCTTTGAACTCTTGAAACTTGATTAAAACTTAATCATTTGTTTTCAATAGATATAACCAAGTATTTCTTGAGTAATCATCTATGAAGGTTACATAATAAAGAGAACCTCCTAGATATTTTACTAGCATCGGACTGCAAACATATGAATGTATTAGATCTAGGATTTCCTTAGATCTATTATCGCTACTTGAGAATGTCTTCTTAACATTTTTACCAAGTGCACATCCTCTGCAAATTCCTTCATGTGTAGATTGTAGTTATGGTATTCCTTCAACCATTTTCTTCAGAAAATGTAATGCTTAATAGTTAAGATGAGCATACCTTCTATGCCAAAGTTCATTGGGATTGACTTCATCATGTACAATAGCTTCATCATTATGTTCTAGTAGTAAGTATAATATACCTTCACGAGTTCCAATAACTCTAGCATTCTCTATGCTAGAGTCTCTAGACCAAGATAGTACTTCACCATGTACAAAGGCTATTATATTTCATTTGTCTTCTAAGAAAGATATAGATACAACATGTACATATAAGACATTAATCAAATGAACATTGTTACATGATTCCAATTTGATGGAGGCTTGATGAATTCCTTTGACTGGATAGATATTCTTGTCTCCAAGTTCTACTTTGTGAGATGTCTTCTTTTCATTCAGAATGGAGAGTCTGACCTGGTTTCCTGTCATATGCCTGGAATCTCCAATGTCAATTATCCACATGTCATCTTAAATATTTGTTGTAAGATATTAATAGTGAAGATTATCTTCCTTTTCATTCATGATTTCTGTTGATTGGTAATTGGTCAAACTTTGACTTTGACTGGTCAAATGTTGACTTTGACCCAAATTTTCAACCTTGACATTTTTACCTTATGAGAGTGCCAATAGGTGTGTTTGACTAAGGCAAACTAGAATACCCTCTCCTTGAGTAAAGTGTTCCATCATAAGGTGTTGGGCAAGAGGTTTTAGGGTTTGCAATTGCACCTACTAGTAACCCTAGCGACAATGCTTCAGTAACTGCACCTGCTAGAAACCATAGCAGTAGTTCTTCAAAGAGCTTGATAATATTATGGATTAGCTTCCTTCCAGTGGTTTGACTGACTGAAGGAGGTGTGGTCCCAGAACCTATTAGAAAAAATAGATGTGCTCATTTCACCATAGACAATAAAGCAATATTGTCACCCAACCGTAGCCACAAAGCCCACCCCCGAGCACTTTAACCTTAAAAGAAAAAATAATTATAATACCAGAACAATAGCCAACCAAGGCTAGTGCACCAAGAAAGGGTAAACAAAGACCAAGAAGAAATTCCAAACCAATAACCCAAGACAAAGTCACTACTGCAACAGTTGCAGTTCTCCTTCACTCATGCGCACTTCTTGTCCTTATGCAGTCGTGGGTGAGTGAGTCTCAAATGATATCTAGCTCCATTTATTTATACAGCTCCATCTTAACTGACTAGGCCAACTTCTCTTCCTGGGGGATAATAACTCAATATTAATTTATTCTATTAAGTTGACTTGTCTTCTAGGGTTATTATCCAAATCCTTAGGGTTTCTCTTGCTTCTCAGAATATTCTAGTCTCATCAAAGGTTACATGTGGAGGCTAATACCTCCCACGGCTACCATAATATCAACACCCTCCTCCTTAATTCATTCTTCTGGTCATCTATCAATTTATTCAATGCTCGGAGTCTCCCTTCTCTTTCTCCTCTTCTTCTAGCTTCATCGATCTACTCTTGGGTAACTTGTTCCTCTTCCAAAGTGAAAATCATATAAATGAAGTTCATATCATTAGGATAATATTCCTCTCACTGGGTTAATTCATCTTCCCTGTGGGGTTCTTGGAACGAGAGGCACCAAGCTTCTAAATCAACTATCCCAACTAGTTTCAAAGTATCTGGGACTTTTGCCTCTTGTCGAGGCCTTGGTTTCCAACTTGTGGCATCACTCTGTTGTTTGGAAAAATGAGGTATGGGAGTAGATTGATTTCTTTCCACTGTAATCATATGACTCATACGTTGATTTTTCACCTGTGTAAACTAAGTATTCATCTAATCTATCTTCTGAGTCAAGAGAGAAATCGGATCATGAGCACTATTGTTGGAAACCTTCGTCTTTTGTTTTTCTTTGGCATGAGGGTACTGAAAAGGTTCCACTTTTGAATCAATGATATTCTCTTGGATGTTTATAGTGAACTCTTTATCTTGTGCCAATTATGTGGGCCTTTTATCTTTGAGAATGAATCGAAACTTCCCTTCAAAATCATTGATGTAGAGGAGACGATTTGATGATGGTGTGGGATGGTAATCTATTGGAATTCGATTGTACAACCTATCAAATATGGTAATGAATTCCTTTATTATATCATTCTCCTTTTTCTTTATTTGATTAAACTAAGCCCCAAGTGTCCCACCATCTTCCTTTTGCGACCATCTGTTCTTGAATAAGTTGGAAAAAGAATCATAGGACGTGAGATGATTGTGAGGGAGTCCTCTGAACCAATCAAGGGCTTCTTTAGTACATGATGAGGAAAATAACTTCATGGCCACATATTCATGCTTGATACCTGCATTTTCCATGTACTGGCCCATGACATAAATATGGCCCTCAATGGTTATCACATTGTTTCCTGGGAACTTTGGAAATCACTTGTTGATTTCTTTTGGCATTGTATTAGGGTATCCTTGGATATTTTCCATATTAAGAGGCTTGTAGAGGTCCATTTTCCAAGGTTGATCCATTGGAGAAAGAGGAAGGGTATTATGTAAAAGGGGTTTAACAACGGGAGACTCGAGAAGAGGCCTTCTTTGGTAAACATTTGAAGAATTGAACCTCCCAGGGGGAAACGGTTTGAGAAAGGAAGGATTCTGGGAAGGTGGAGTTTCCAAATGAGCTTCAATATGATCTCATAAATAAAACTGGAAAGGAAAATTCCCTTGGGTGGATTCCCCAGGAAAGCTAAGGGAAACACTTTGGGATACCCTACCAAAGTTTCGTTAGGGTTCTTAAGAGGATTCAAACTCCTCCCTGGAAACGATGCCAAAAATGTTACCGCATGGGTTGTAGGTTGGGAAAATCTCGAACCAACCAAAAAATAAACCACTACAACTAAGTAACACTACACCCAATGTCACCTCGATGTAGGTCACGCACTTTAAGGGTGACTAGGTCACTCTAGGGAGGCGATCTTAGTGACCCTAGGGGGAAAGAGATGGACATGGATAAAAATGGAAAGGAGGTCCCTAGAGGTCAAGTATAAATGGTATGACAGTCTTGGAATGACGTATTGAGAAGGTACAAGGGTTTCCAAGATGTTTAGTAACCTACAAATGGTAAAATACCTACCCAAGACACAAGAAAAGAAAGCATGTGTTGAAATAAAATCAAGTGGACAAGCAAGTGAATCTTGATTTCCCTAATAAAAGAAGCTAATAAATAATGTATATCATAAAATAAATATGTCTAAATCAGCATGAAGTGAACACAATATTATTTAATAATTTCCAAAACAAAAATAGCAATTGACTATAAATTATGTCAGGCACTTTGAGACTAAACGAGAGGGTTTTTATGAAGTAATATTTGGCAGAAAATTATCAGCCTTATGGCTGTAGAATTCATCGGTGTAAAGAAGAAAAACCAACCACCAAAAAGTGCCTCAAATTATCCTAAAAATTGTGCCCTAATTATTAGATTAGGTGAGCAAATTTTGGGGGGATTCTTAGGTTAGTTTGTGAGATATTAGTGGTCTATGGTTAGGATTTTCTGCAGCCTTATGGCTATAGGAAACAAGTAAGTTCAGAAATAAAAATATTGGGAGAAAGAGTATTCCTCAATGAGACAAGAGAGGCAAGGGCTCAAAGAAAACCTTCCAAAAGAGATATACTTATAATTCGCAAAAATCATGTTTCCCAAGGCAACAATTTTATATCTCCAATGAAACAAATAAATGACTAGTGCCTTTGAAAAAAGGGTTAATGGAGTCAAGCAAAGAAATAGATATAGGTACTACCTCCTTGGGGTGTAAAAACTCTTACTCCCCAAGGAAAGTATCTCTATCTAGGGTTTGAATATGAGGGGTGTAAATCCTCTTACTTCCTCAACCAAACCCTTGCAACATCAACAATCTTAAGCATAAAAATGATGAAGACTAGAGTGGGGTTGTAAATCCTTATACTTCCCACTTATTTCCTATCACAATAGCCTTGACTTGAAATAAATCATAGCATGAAAGTAAAAGACCATACCAATTTCAAGGAAAATTCTAAGACAATCCACCATAAAATCAGAGATAAGCCTTCCAAGGCTAGAGCTACACTTCCATCAACCATTCACCAAAATATAGCCATAAACAAGAGCATAAAAGACACAATTTTCCAAAGGTAGCGAAAATTTCAGACCAATCTCTTCTCACAAGAGGGATAGTTATGTCATAATGAGATCTTATGATCTCTTATTTATATAAAATTTCATTAAGGTGACTTGTCCACATAATTAGGGGTAAACCACGAGACTTGGGGTCGACAACCCTAATATTACCCCCTTAAAAAAATATTAAAAAATTCATCTAAAATTTTCACTTTTGCAAATAAGAAAACCCTAATTTTAGAAGGAGGTAACCCCTTTAGGGGATGTTTTGGCATTTGGAGCAACTCATTGGTGTAGGAGGAGGGTGGATAGCCTTGAAAAATCCACATGTCAAGTATCCAAGTTGCTTCCTTCATGTTCAAAGACCATTTCTCCTCAAAATTTCCAAGTTCTAATGCATCAACCACACCACCAAACCCTAACCCCCCAGGTGATGTCATGCCTCTAGAATTGACTTATTTCCTTTCCTAGGAAAAATGTTTGGCATGTGGGGGCTAGGTTATGTCGTCCAAGTCATATTTAAGGCCTTCCAAGTTTGATCTTTCTCATCTAGCATGCAGACCCTTGGCATCCACCTATGGGATTCAAGCTCCATGGAAGCCCAAGCTAGGCTTGTTCTTCCAAAAGTTTCCACCAACTAGGTCCTACAAAGACAAATGAGCAAACCCTCCAAGTATTTGAATTCATAACATCATGATAAGTGAATCCAATCAATAAATGAGCCACCTAAGAATGTGCATCAAAGATCGCTATATCAAACAATTAATTTCTCAAAGACATTGTCCGACTTGTCAAGCTTGAATATGGGAGGGTTGGTGAGGTGTCTTATTAGGTAGATCTTTCCCTAGGTCAAGGAAATATTCCAAGAGATCCCTCTCTAATCCATGTAAAGTTGGTGAGGTGGTTGGGCTCAAGACTCAATGGGAATAGCACTCATTTCATACCAGAGGTCGTAGTGTCTCATTCATGGGTTCCTTTGTAGAGGGTGTGTGGTACCTTTGTTCGAAATGCACTCTTTCCAAGCCCATTATTTGCCATTATTTTATTCTTTCATAATTTTAAGGAAAGGTTGAAGGCCATTACCCTGGTGTGGTGTCCAGATGATGGCAATGCCACCCACAAAAACCTAATGGAAATGAGAAGGTTGGCTCGTGATGAGACCCCCTTTCTCTTAGCTATGCAACCGAGAGCCATTAACATAGCTTGGTGACCAGATGATGGTAATTTCATACCACTATATACTCATGGACATGATAGGTCGGCTCGTGATGAAACCTCCTATTCTTCAACTAACCTTTTAAGCACTTTTAATCAAATTTTATTGTGGATCCCCCTTTACTCAAACATAAGTGTTTCATTTGTTTCTCTGGTGATCCCTGGGTGAATCATCTATAAGGTTCATACATAGGATTTTATCTTTTACTCAACATCAATCCCTCTGGGCCTTCATCCCTTCTTCCAATAGAATGAGGGACAATCCCTTCTTGGGTCAATACACCCTAAAACCCCAAGAGATAAGGAAATGGGGGGAAATAGTGATGGAAAGTGGTAAGTATGGCCAGGAATGGTACGATGGCTCTTCAAGGGAGTTCCTAGTAGCAAACCCATCCCCAAGGAAAATCACTTACTAGGGCACAATGTCAACCACCAAGGTGAAGCAAGGAAAAAGGAATAATGTACAAGCATATATCATGAAATATAAAGAAATCTAAGATACAACATACTCAAATGGATTAAATATTGAAATGATTCTCACCATAATATTGACTTGTACCTCATGGAGCAAGGCCCACTGCCTTCTAAAATCCAGTTGATGTGGTGGATGCCATTTGGAAAACTGTGACCTCTGTGGTGGTGAGAAGGGTCTCCAACTGTGCAAAAGGGTACTACTGGTCATGTAGTCTCTCGGCACTCCATATATGCAACCTGAGGGCCTCGAGACATAATCTCCTTAGTTATCCACAAAATGGGGATAACTTGAAGTATAACACTCCATCCCACAACGACTTGTTATAGACCCAATTGGTGGTGGTAGTGTTGACTGTGAGAATAGAATGATTATTAATGTCTTTCAAGTACCACAACTTATTGGTAATTTATTATATGTACCTCAAATCAGAAAAACTAGAAATAAACTTGAATTGTGTCCTAGTAAGTTTGTACAATGATTTTGTTGTTTTTGTTGTGGGTACTCTTGATCCAAAGACAAAATTGTATAAGTTTTGTGGCTTTCATGGTCCAAAGAGATAAAGAGGGTCGTTTTCTTTTATGATCAAAGTTGATAATTAAAGTAAACTTTTCAATGAGAGAATGGAACACTTGAGTTTTAGGAGTATGAAGTTAATGACTTGGTTGAAAATGGTCCATGGAATACTTGAATTGTTCCTCATTATGGTGTTTATGAGGGGTTTGTTCTTGAGAAACATCACCAAGAAAATTATCAAAAAGGAAAGGCATTGAGAGAAACGTTGCACTTGGAGATTATGCATATTGATATTTTCACAATGAATCATTCTTCCCGAGTAGGTGAAAGGTATGTTATGCTTTTCATTGATGATTTTTTAAATCAAACATTAGTGTATTTCTCAAAAAATAATAATATGGTTCTTAAGAGATTCGTTGAGTTCAAGGTATTTGTTGAGAGATATTTTTTCAACCCCTAAAGTGTTGAGGTATTATGGAGGAGGTGGATATATAAGTCATGCATCTAAGATACTTGTCCATGTTACCACAAAATCTATCACCTTAGTGCAAAACCTTCACAAGGTCCCAAGACTAATGGAACATCGGAAGTGTTACCATTGTCACCTAGGAAACAACTTCCCTTGTTTTAGTGAAGGATAAATCCAACACAAGGGAGGATTCCCTAGTAGTTTCAAGAAATCCTAAGACAAGACACAATCAAGTATAATGCCTCATATATCACTACCCAATTTACCACCAATAGAATATATCAAGCAAGGTGAGGATAAGATGGTTACTCAAATTAAATCCAAAATTTGGGTTTTATATATTTTAAGGTTGATTAAAGGGGTTAATAAAGTTATTATTCAATGTAAAATAATCCCCAAACCACTCAAATATGAAAATTACTCAAGTCTGTTGCAAAAATTGTATAAAAATAGATAAATTACAGTAGTAAACAAGTTACAACATCAATACAATTAAGCCCACAAAATGAATTATAAACCAGTACAAAATAGAGATAAAATAATGAATAAATATAGGGTTTGATTAACTTTTAAAATATAAAAATTACAAGGCATAAGACAACCAACTGAAAAAAGACATATAGCCCTAATTATGAAACAATATAAATCAGCAAGGAAAATTTTATACAATAAAATGATTTTAGGTTAAACATGCAAGAAAACCCTAGGATTTTAGGTCAAGAATATGCAAGAAAAACCTAGAATTTTAGGTCAAAAATATGCATGAAAACCCTAGACATCTAGGGTTTTTTTATGGGTGAAAATTAAATGTAAACTAAAAGAACCCTAAATTTACCTTAAAACATAAAATAAAATTTGAATATATAAAATATGATTAATTAAAAGGGAGAAGATTATTTCCTACTATATTTTTTGTGGCATATGGATTCAATTAAGGTCTCCCTTGAAGAGATGTAAGAGAATATAGGGTGATATCTATGGTTTTCCAATAGAAACCCTAGAACATCCTCCTAGTACCTTACTAAAACCTCAATATGATTCAAGGGAAGGTACTCCACTAGTAACCTTCCAAGAGCTTTGAAAATAGAGATTTGTTCAAGAATAAATAAAGAGAATGCACAACCATCACTAGAGAAGCACAATTATACTAGCATTCATACATAAACAAATTCCACAAGATAAAATGAGACCACTTAAGACATATTTCAATCTTCAAAACCCTAGAAATGAGCATCCATGATGTAGTAAATCCATCCAAAAAATCATCTCCTCAAGAAGTCTCTCTAACTAGCCATCCATAGAAATTTAGATAAGAGATAAGATTAGAAGTCAAGTAGTGGTAATTATCCACGAGTAGAAATGATTTGTAAATGAGAAGTGTTTCTCTAATTATATGAGATATATAGCACCCTTCTCATTATAATAATAATATTTTCCTATATTTACCCT
Organism: Picea engelmannii; assembly: GCA_009831015.1. Lineage (NCBI taxonomy): Eukaryota > Viridiplantae > Streptophyta > Pinopsida > Pinales > Pinaceae > Picea > Picea engelmannii. Next base: position 114,395 of record ML780077.1, on the reverse strand, counting down.
AAGAAAATATAAAATAGACCTTTATCTGATTACAATCCCTAGAGATAAGGTAAAAATACAAAAAATACCCATAAGTCAAAAGACCCCAAATCAAGTAAAATCTGATCCGATTCCATGTCATCCTCCTCAATATGTGGAACAACTTCTTAAAAGGTTTAACGAACTCCTTAAAAGGTGTCCCATTATTGGTGAAAATTTTGATGATAATCCTCTCACGAAAAATTTTAAAAGCACCATAACTATGTCAATTTTTTCCTGAATTTACATTATGACAAAATTTTGAAAATATCATGGCCATTCTACATCTAATGGCATTGGTTTGGAGGAATTTTTGGAATTACTTCAAAATATAAGTTCTCATGAAGTTTGGTCACCCTCAAAATATGTGAAAAGGCATGTGAATGGGCTCAAAAGTGAATTGTTCCCTCCAAAGGGTGCAATGATCTCAAAAGTATCCCAATGACCTCATAAGAACTGCAATGACCTCCATCAAGTATACAAGTATCTCCTCAACATCCTCCAAAGGACCAAGGCTCAATCCAAATCAATAGCCATGCAAAGTACATCATCCAAGGATGGGGCTCATGTGACCACATGTATCAATTTAGAGGCATGTACACAAGTCTAATACAACATAAGAAGTGATTCATGTCAAATGTAAATTCCATTAGGTATTTCTCATTAAGAATCATCTTCAAACTTCACAATAACTCATTTAATTCACATCATTTGTCAGTTTTAGGTATGGGAGGGTTATGGTTATCCCCTATTATATGTTCCAGTACCGAGGATGATCCGAATTATTTTTGGCATGAAATGAGAGTGGAGATATAATAAAGAAATGAACAAAGATATCTTGGATATCCAATATTATAACAGAAATGTATCATAGATGAAACCATAAACACAGATATACAGTAATACACATTTTTTTATTAATGAGCGAAAATGTACAAAGACTATAAAATACAGAGTGAAAGACTTGCTAGAATGGTGGCAACTTATCTCTGAGAAGAGATGTGATGGCTACTCACATCTGTGAGAAGATGATTTTACAATGAGGTTCCAAAGGCCTTTTTATCAAAAATAAAATCCAAAATCCTAACCCCAGAAGATGAAAAGAAAACAGTTTTGTGGACCACGTTTTGGGTAGTTTGGTGTATCAACCTCTCGGGGGCGTAACTTTGGCATACAATCTTTGTTTGGGGCGCACAATAGCTCGTTGTAAAAGTATTGTTGAGGAGATTCATTTTGGGGGCTCAATTAGATACTTTGGCCATCATTAAGAATATTGATCCTGAAAAACCTTCATTTAGGCCCTCAAAATTACCCTGCATGTTAAAAACTATTAAAAATAGTAAATTACCAAAATTGCTAGAAAAATTGTTTTGAGCCAGTTGGAAAAGGTGGGTGGCCACTGATATCCACTTGTATCAATACTCCATACTTAGGAAGCAATGGTCTCCATTGCGTTGAGTTCCCGAGGGAGAGGGAAAAGAGTATTTCGAATTTGCATATTGATGCGCTGCTTGCCTTGTTGGAGAAGTTGCGCTGCTTAGCTTTTTGAATGTTGTCATGAACCTGTGACTGGAAGATTTGGTCGTTTTAACCAGTCTGGCTACATGAGATGTCTATGTGAAGAATGAATCTTTTCACTTTGTTGCAGCCTTGTCGACCTGCTTCTATTGGATAGAAGGTGCTTGGGCCAAGGTTGTAGTGGTTGCAATATCCTTATGTTTGCCTTTTTAACAGATTGTGAAGAAGCTAAATTTTGTAGTATGAGATACTACCTTGCGACACTGTTTAGGTGGGATAGTATTTGGAACCACCACTTGTATCCTGTAGATATGACCCCCCATAATAACAATGACACTATGGGGTCGAGACTCATAGATAACATGGTTCTTCCACATATATGGTTGGCCCAAGAGAACATCACATACATCCAACGGGGAAATATGACATAATACCTCATCCTTGAAGGGATGGATGTTGTATGAAAATTGGCACTGCTGGCTGACATGGAGATCTCATCCTTGGCGAAGCCACCTGATGTTGTATGGTTGTGGGTGTGGTGTTTTCAAAAATTCCAACAGTTTGACAACCTCTGCTGAGATGAGGTTCTTCTGGCTTCTTCTATCAACAATAAAATGAAGCAGGATGCCCTTCACCCACATCTATGAATGAAAAAGGCACTCCCCCTCTTTAGGATTTGTTAGTTCTTCTGGTTGAATTGTTGTGGTCGCGACAATAGAAATGGGGTTTGCATCGATGATATGTCTTATGTCAGTATTTTATGAATCAGATTCAGAGTCAATGTTTGGCTCCTTGTCTTTGATTTCAACCACTAATGACTATTTTGAGCGACATTCATTGGTGTTGTGCCAAGGGATTTTGTGGAAATCACACCATTTTTTGGTTTCCTTCTTCGTCTTCCTGTGACTCTTCTTTTCCTGTGGCTTGGAATGGTTTTCGAGAGACTGTTTGTTAGGGCCATATTTATCATACTTTGGTTGTTTTGGATTTGTAGACCTGAACTCCCATTTGTTTTGGTGCTTAAATTTTTTCTTGATTTTAACAGTATATCGATAAGCAACACCGAGTGATGATATGTCCATAAAATCCTTTTCAGTTTGGATGTATCTGTGTATAGCCCCGCGATATTTTAGAAACAAATGTTGTTTGGATTCTTTGATACCCAGCTTGGTGCACAAGGTATGGAAGGTATTGGTGAACTCCATAACTACTTGGCCCCTCTCTTGTCGTAGTGTGGTCCATCTCATATACTACTCATTATAGTTGCCAACAGGGTAATATTGTTCCTTTACTGCATCCAAAAAAAAATCCCAAGTGGGATCGGCCCCATATATTCCATACTCTTCTATGGAAATTTTCTCCTAGTAAGTTTCCCACCATTGTTTGACATGGGGAAGATATTTAAGGAGTGTGAAGGTGATTTTTTCCCTATCAAAAAAATGGTGAACAGATAAATAACCTTCTAACAGATTTAACCATTTGTCCAGGGCATCCGCATCTATTTGACCTTCAAATACGGGAATATCAAAATTAACCTGTACCTTGAAAGGAGAGGTTCTTCCAAAGTGGTTGTTTTATGAAGATGTACATGTTGCTATCGGCAGGTGTTGAAGGATGTGGTAAAAAATCTCCATCATTTCTTCCCTCTTTTGCGTGAGAGATTTCTCAAGCAACAGATTGATAGAATCGTCTGCTCCGTTGTTTTTATTTTCTTCCTCCATGGAGGGTTTCTTGGGCATGAGAGAGTGATTTTCTTCAAGAGAGACAAGATCGAGACCTGACTTGCTATACTCGGACCTTATTGGGGACATGCACTGAAAAAAATGATCCAGAGCAGCCTACTCTGATACCACTAATCTGAATTATTTTCGGCACGAAATGAAAGAGGAGATATAATAAAGAAATGTACAGAGATATCTCGGATATCCAATATTATAATAGAAATGTATCAGAGATGAAACCATAAATGCAAATATATAGTAATGCACAATTTTCTATTAATGAGAAAACATGTACAAAGACTGTAAAACACAGAGTGAAAGACTCGCTAGAATGGTGGCATCTTATTTCTGAGAAGAGATGTGATAGATACTCGAATCCATGAGAAGATGATTTTACAATGAGGCTCCAAATTCCTTTTTATCATAAATAAAATCCAAAACCCTAACCCCGGAAGATGAAAAGCCAACAGTTTTGTGGACCTCGTTTTGGGTAGTTTGGTGTATAAACTTCCTAGGGGAATAACTTTGGCATACGATCTTCGTTTGGGGCGCACGATAGCTTGTTGGAAAGGTATAGTCAAGGAGATTCATTTTTGGGGCTCAATAAAAGACTCTAGATATAATTGAGAATCTTGATCCTGAGAAAAAATCATTTAGGCCCTCAAAATGGCCCCAGAAGTTAAAAACTGCTAAAAATAGTAAATTACCAAAATTGCCAGAAAATTGTTTTGAGCCAATTGGAAAAGGTGGGTGGCCACCAATATCCACCTGGATCAGAGGAGGAGAAGTATTTTCCAAGAAACCCATCAAGGATAATTTGTGATGATAGATGGTATAGAGTGAGATTTAACCTCTTAAGCATCATGCATATTCATGTGAGGTGATGTAAGATATTCATCCACATGAGCTCCTTTGTATATGGGAGTGCTTATACAATGAGTTTCCATTTCCTAGGAAATGTGTCTTTCAAATTTTTTTGTCTTTTCACTTTCATTTGGTTCTTTCTAGATATGCATTCTTTGCATAGGACTTGGGGTGACGACTTCATAGGAAGGGGGCATTTCTCATGCTTTTTTTTTCCTTTGGTTCTTTCTTTCATTTTATTTCCTTTGAATTTATATTTTCGCACTTTGCATGTATATATCAACCTCAAGCATTCAATATCCTTCTCATGGGATTATGAAGCATAAACCTATAAACATGATATATGACCACCAACGTAAAAGAGAGGACAACAAATATTAGGAAAAATTGAGAATGTTATGTATGGATCAATATATGGACACACTACCCTGATCAAATCCCCCCAACAATACAAATATACCCAAGAGTGACAACACTTATCTAGGAGAGGATGATAACCACCAAGGTGAAACAAGGTAAAATGAACAAATTTAAAGTATTATGATTTACTAGCCAACTCAACCACTTTATCATTACCTTCATGACAAGAACATAAGGAATTAACACTTAATATGAAGTATTTAAACAAGTTACCTCATGTGGTTCAAGAACCATAGTCATCAAGTGAGAGTGAGCTAAGAAATATGTGAGAAGCATCATCAATCATTTGTCTGTGGAGAACCTTGGATATCATTTGTGGATTTGTTGTTTGTAATTTGGATCATAGGAGAAAAATCCCCTCTAGTTACCCCTAGATGTGAGGGGGTAACAATCCTAAAATGGCATCTCCTGGAATAGATAAAGTTATACACTCCTTAATATAATAGTGTTGATCAGTGAAAGAACATGACAATAATTGATTTGGATATATGTATGTATCAAGGAAAAGGGGTTATCAAGTAATTTCTAGGAAAAAACCATGGCTTGTTCGAATTACATTCTGAATAGGGTACCCAACAATTTTGTGAGGAAAGTGACACCTCTTCAAACCTAGAGACTATGGAAGGAAACCCGGTATTCATTAGGGAAAATTCAAAGTCTAAAATGGGCCTACTAGTGAAAATAACAAAGCAATAGTTAAAATAATAAAATAAGAGATGAATTTTCAAAGGGATAAAAAGAAAACTACTTTTTTTAATCATATTTTTTACTTGTCTCCATAAAGGTTTACTCAAATTTCAAGTGTGAGCACTCATTGGATGCGGAATTAAATTCCACATTCAACGAGTACCCACTATGCATACTTTTCAAAGGGAAAGGAAGAAAATTACTTTTTTAATCGTATTTTCAACTTATCTCCTTTGAGGTTTACTCAAATTTCAAGTGTAGGCACTCGTTGGATGTGGAACTAAGTTCTGCATTCAACGGGTTCTTACACTTGAAATTTGAGTAAACTTATAAGGAGATAAGTTGAAAAAAATGATTAAAAAAAATGGTTTTCTTCATTTCCCTCAAAAAATGTTTACCCTTATGGTTGACATCATGATCTTGAATACTATTGATTCTTTTAAAGTTGATTTTAGTAGTACATTTTTTGTTTTGAGGCCCATTTTTCACCTTGAAATTCCCCTAATGATGCATTTCATTGCATTTGGATGTGTATCTTAGGCTCATATTTCGAATGACGTTGGATCTCAATAGTCATCCATGCATCATGATGGGATATTTGAAGAATAAAAAACTTATCCATTCTATGATCCAAGTCAACCGAGGGTGATCATTCAAAGAGATGTTAATTTTGATGAAAAGGTCTCAAGCTCTACTTTTCATTTTTCTTCCTTGTGTTATTCAATCTAATTTTCCATTGAGATCATATTCAAATGAGGAATTAGATAGTGTTGGACTTACTCATGTTGGTATTTTTAATGATGTGGTTGAGAATATTCATGATGAAGCCTTCTTTTGCACATGATTATCATCATCCCAAGGCTACAAATACCATTGAGGTTGTTCATGCAGATGCAGGTGATGTTAATGAATCTAGAGGGACTCGAAGCTAGAAACAATAGGATAATTTGGCACTCAACACTAGGGAAATAATAGTATGTGATCCTCAAGCATATGAGGATTCTCATGGAAAGTTAGAATGAGACACTTCTATGGATAAAGAGTATAGTTCCTTGATGGGGAACAATACTATGGAGTCATTTCCTTCTCTAAAAGGGAAGAATGTGCTGAAATACAAATGGATCTACAAGAGAAAGTTAACTTTAGATGTTTTTGTAGATAGATACAAGTATTGGTTGGTAACAAAGGGCTTCTCACAAGAGGAGGGTATCAATAAATTAGGATATTTTATCCCATCATCAAGATGAACTCTACCCAAGGATTGTTCTTTCTTTTTGCTAGTTTTGGTTTGGAAATACATCAAATGATTTTGAAAAGTGTCTTCTTACATGGGGATATTCATGAAGAGATCTATATGTAGTAGCTACTTGGTTTTTCGTAGGATGGTAATCCTCCACTTGTGTGGAAGTTGAGGAAATCTTTGTATGGATTCTAATAGGGGTGTAAAACATGGTATGAGATATTAATATGTTGTTTTTTCATTGTGATTTCATGCAATGGGAATTAAATAAAATATTTATGTGAAGAATGTGAATGATAAGATTCTTTTGAGTGTGTTATATATGAATGATTTTATTCTCATTGGGAGTAGTATTGGTTTGATTTTGGGTTTGAAGGATAAGTTGAAGGATACATATGAGATGACAGACTTAGGTTTGTTTCATTTATGTATTGGCATGCAATTTTTGCAATTTCATGATGGTATCTTCATTTATCAACCTAGTATGCTCTTAATTTATTGAAGAGGTTTAATATGGAAAGTTGTAGTGTTTTTTTACCCCATATAAATTAGGATTCAAGTTGATCAAAAAGTGTGATTCTCCAAAGGTTGTTGTTACCTTATATAGGAAAAATATTTTGATCATTTTCCCCAGTAGAGTATGCTACCCAAGAGCAGGTTGGTAACCCTAACATGGGCTGGTATGCTACCCCAGTGCATGTTGGTAACCCTAATGTAGGGTACTACCAGAACAATTACAATGGGATCGATTTCATATGCATTGGGGTAGCGTACTCTATTGGGGATATCATCACAAGGGGATCTCATCGCTTGGGTTATAATTCTATCCATCCCTAAAAACTGGGGATTTCCTATTGAGGTGATAGTGATAGGACATCTTGTTTGTTACGCCAATCTCCCTCACTTGTCGTGAGATTTGGGAAAGTAGAGATTGTGCGATAACATCTTTGGCGTCATTGTCAAGGAACACTGAGTCAATATTACTCAATGACACTTTTTTGGTAAGCTTTTCCATCAAAGCCTTCATCTTACAAAGCTTACCTAGCGACTTTGCTAAGAGTGATTCCCTCACTCGCTTTGATAATCCTTAATAGGTTATCTGGCGACTCCACTTACCTTTTCCAACGTGCCACCTTATTCTCAACTTTGCGATATTTCCAAGATATGGGATCATGGAGCCTTGGGAGAAAGTGTATTTGTCTATTGATTTTGAAATTTTTCAAGGATACCCACATTATTTTGATATAAAATGGTTCAAAAACGGTCCAAGATTTAAAGGCCTCCCAATTAATCACATTGTAGAATTCTTGAAGTATATAAGTGAAATAAAATTTGAAGGGGAGGATGTCCTGATAAAATTGTTCATAATTTCCTTGTCATCATTTGTACAAGAATGGATCAAGGTTTGTTGCAAAGAAAAGGGTATATCCTCTTTCGTATATCTCATCAGTAGGTTTCTTGAGTTCGCAAAACCAAATTTCCAAACTTATGACGATTCCCTTCAAAATCTTGAATATCCCTAGAGGATGAAGGATTCACCACTAGTATTGTAGAAGATCTTAGGGGCGCATACCATGCTCAATGCCAAGAACCCTACAATACATAAGAAGAGATTTATGAAGGAGGTTACCAATCCCATGAGGAAGAGTAAGAATTTACTCATGATTCTACTAAAGATAATGACGACCTAGTTGAAGAGTGAGAGACGAAAGATATCAAACATGATGATGAAGTGTTAATGTGTACTCCTCCCTCTAATGAATCCATCCATGATCCTATCCATCGTACATAAGAAGAAGAGAATGAGGTTAATCATTTTCCTTTTCATATTTTTTATGATACCCTATTCTATGATTTGGAAGGTGAAGAAGTAAGGTAATCCTTGGATGTACTAAACCCTTCAAGGTATGATAAAGGTAATGGCATGGTTGATAATATTGATGAGTTCATACATGTTGGGAGATGAAAATGGGATGTGGTTGGTTATAATAAATATCCCATTTATTATATGGAAGGACATCTCCAAATTTTTCCTTTACAACTATCGTAAGAGGTTACTAATAATTTTGACATTTGGAAACAAGGAGATGGTATGGTTACAGGTATTTTCCAAACACCCAAGGATGACCTAGTACAATGTTCTCATGACAATTTTTTATCATACCTTGAGGATTTTGATGAGTATTCCTTTGAGAATTTGGATTTATTCTATGAGCAAGATTATCAACCATCATTGTGCTCAGATCTTGATAAGGGTGAGGACGTTGCTTTCCTAAAGAAGGATACTTGTGACAAGGTTGTCCATCTCCCTCCAATTATTTTACCTCATTATGTCACTAAGAAAATAGTTGGGGGACATGTCTCTTGTACCAAGTTTTCTCTAAGGAAGATCCTTCTTTTAGAATTCAAGGGTAGGTTGAATGCCTTAAGAAGAAGCTTATTATCTCAATCGTTCAACTCTCCCATAAGAATTTTTCAATCATCCTCTAGGTTCTTTCTAGTCCCTTCTCAGACCTCAAGATGTGATGACGTCCAAGCTAACCAACCTTCAGACTCTTTGAGTGAGTCTTTTAAGTCTGACTTTTCACAATCCCTTTCTGAGATGGATTGAGCATTTTCCTAGAAGTGTAACTTGGCATAATTTTTTCCATCCCTCCCGCCTCCATGAGCTAGTCTTTATGATTTCCTATGATATGATACATGCTCTAACTCATGTTATTTGTGTGATTAACTTGTGATTGTTTTGGTTTATGATGAAGCGCAGAGGCAGGTGTTATGAGATATTGATGCGATGGTTTCATTGGTTATATGACTATATCTAGCATTCAACCAATAGTTAAGTAGAGGTAGGTAGGTATTTTTCATCCATTGTATATACCATTCCATATCATGTTAGCATAGTTGTAGTTGCATTTTTCATATTGTCTTGTTTTAATATGTACATATGTATGCTCATGATTAAATTTGTTTTATTTCAATTTTTATATAATATGTGAACAATGGGTGATATAAATGTAAATGTGTTGAACCTGCACAGAATATATCTAGCTAGAAAATACTACACACAATTGCAGAGAAAAATTGAGAAAGAAGAAGAAGGAGAGAAAGAATAGAAGAATTCTCATTAACCATCATGAATAATGAATAATTTACACATTATATACTTTGTATAACTCAATGAATGTGCACGGGAGGAGAACCAATGCACCATAGTGGTGGTCTAGAGTGATCTAGACCGACACTAATAGTTACAAGAGTGAACTGCCACCTAGTCTAGTCTCTCAGGCAGTTACTGTTGAAATAATGTAACTACAAAGTGTATTCTTATTATTATTTGATATATTATTCATTGGATCAATCCCCATTGTGGATTGATCACATCGGCTATTGTAAAAGGACCAAATCATCTCTTGCAGATTGGTCATAATGTAATTGTAATAGGCAAAAGAAGAAGTCGGCCCCAGAATATATTTAAGAGGTCCCAGAATATAATAAAGGTGGTTATAACCATCTAGTTTGAGAAGTTGGCCCTTCCAGTGAAGAGACACTTCACGTGTGCCAGATTTGTATAAATAAGGAGGTTGGTTCCTCACTTAGACACACACCTCACTTTCTCATTGAGAGACAAGTTTCGGAATTGCAGTTGGAGAAGAGAGAGAGAGAGAGAGTGGCGCATATTTGGGAGAGGATCTTCTGTATTAGCTTGAGTTATCTCTTGGCATTGTATTGGCTATCTATAATAAGGAAGTTTTGTTGGGTTTTCTTCCCCTAGAGGCTTTCCCAGGATAAATGTTGTGTCTCTTGTGATTATGTATTTCTCAGTGATCTTGTGTTATGCTATTGTTATCTATTAAAATGCAAAGAACTATAATAATGGCTTAAACATTAACATGGTATCAGAGCCAAGCTGAAGGAAGCATATTTCACAAGAGTGAAAAACGTCATTGTTGTCATACATGCAAATTAGGGATTTTTTATGGTGAAGCTTTTCAACCCTAAAACCACCTAGAAAAGTGTGCCCTCCCCCAAGGATTACTTTTACACTCTCATATCACCTTTTCAGTGGCTAGATCTCCTGAAAAGTGAAACACTAGTTTCACAAAGTACTAGAAGTACCAAAAAAACAGTGTACCAGAAGTACCAAAAGTACCAGAAGTACCAGAGTACCTGAGGTACCAGAAAATTATAAGCACCAGTCCAGAAATCTTCATATCAAGTTTGGAGGAGAAAAAGTTGGATTTTCTCAGATCCAAACACACCAGGCTACTCGCCTCAGCTAAGCGCACCTCCTAGTAAGTTCAGAATTTTATTTTGAGCATTTTCATTTTTCGATCATTTTCCTAGCTCCAGGTAAAAGATGTCTGCAAGCACTAAGCTTGTTGACAAGCTGGAAGGTGTGGAAAAATTTTGTGCCTGGAAGTATAGGATTTGACTCATTCTTGAAAAGAATGACCTAGCAAAATTTGTCAAAGGAGAAATTATGGAACCCGACGATGCTACAGAAAAAGCCAAGCATCAAAAGGACACAATCAGGGCCAAAAGAATCATTGCAGATTCAATCAAAGACCACTTGATTCCTTATGTGTCATATAAGAAGACTCTAAAAGAAATGTTTTATTCCTTGACCAGACTTTATGAAGGAAAGAACATAAACTGGAAGATGAATCTAAGAACTCAATTGAAAAATACAAGGATGCAGAAAGGAGAAACAGTTCAGGAATATTTCTCCAGAATCTCAAAATTCAAAGAATAGTTAGAAGTGATTGGAGATACCATAGATGAAGATGAACTCATAATGATGACCCTAAATGGTCTCACAATACCTTGGGATGCATTCATCCGAACGATATGTGCCAGAATGGAGAAACTGAAGTTTGATAGTCTATGGGAAGAATGCATCCAAGAAGAAACAAGAGTAGCTAACCGTGAAGCGCTACTGGCGAGAGATGATGATCAAGCCCTAGCTACTCACACCAAAAGAGGAAGGAAGAAACCCTACTTCCAAAAGGAGACTCATAAAGAGTCTCAACCACCAAACAAATTCAATAATAAAGAATCTCATCCAAGGATATTTCAGAAGAAAGGACAGCGAAGGGAAAGAGAATATTCATCTGTACAATGCTATCATTGTGACAATATGGGACACATTGTGAAATTATTTCCAGCCAAACGAGAAGAATACAAGAGAAAACATAAGAGGCACCATCCCCATGTAGTCGAAGATGAAGAGCCACCCGCAAAGATAATAAGAGAACAAATCAAAGACCATGT